>VWPU01007033.1:0-242080 GCA_013398955.1 Callaeas wilsoni
TATATATATATATATTTATTATTACACAATCATCTGCGAGCTGTTTATTCATGTCTGATTTTTTTCTGAGGTTACCAGCGATATTTTAAAACAATCATATCAGATCCCTGGACATTATAGAATATAAACATGGAAAAATGGGCTGATGCTAAAATTATATTAACTAAATAATTCAGAATTAAAAAGCTGTGTTTCCATGCAACTCTCTTCTCACAGTGGCAACACCAGGTCTGGTCTTGTTGGCAGAAAGAGGAAAAGTAAAGAGGAGATGATCAGGAACAGATAACAGCTGGGTAAGTGTTACGCTTATCTTGAACTTGGATTTATGTTTAGAAACAGTACTAATAATCAGAGAAGATAACCACATAATTTCAATTATTGAAAAGCGATTAAAGTGTTAAAAGTCTGAAAATGTTTGCTACTTTTGTTTGGTTCAGTTCTAACAGAATTACACAGCTTTTATTTTAATCCTGGTTCTTTTACCTTTTACTTTTTTATTGTATGCAAAAGTTACGCATATTTTACTTCCCATTTCATCAACAGAAAAGAGAACAGAGAGGAAAGGGAGGGAGTGCTTCTCTCAGAAACTTAGGACTCTGGATCCCTCAAAATATATCTCTGAGAAGTTGGAAAAGTTCTAGTTATGAAAGCAAACATGTAATTTTAACCTTAGCCATTGTAATAGCTTTATTCCCATGAGAAGTGAATTTAAAAGATTAATTTACAAAGCCGTTGAAACTGAAAGAAGTAGGAGAGGAAACATCTCCTATCCAAAACAGCCACTGTGACTACGAGAGATGATATTTTGAGTTGTGTGGTTCAATGGGGAAGGGAGGGCTTTGAAGGTAGCTGGGAATGTATTTGTTCTTTTAGGGCACAGCTGACAAAAAGAAATAGAGGCAGAGAGGCTGGGTCTAGTTATACTCATTTTTAGCTCAGTCATTTGCATCAAACTGCATTGCAGCACATTGAAACAAAGTGGAAACAAAAGCCACTGAATTTTCTGCATCACAGAGGAACAGAAGCAAGACAGAAAGCATCATCTGTGCCCTACTGGCAGATCTGGAACCTTTTTGTCATTCAGATTAGCAGATCTTCCTCTGTTCCAGGACATTTTTTGTGAGGGGGTGGTGAGGGAGAAAGGTGCTTCCATGCAAAGCCAGACTAACAAAAGAGTTTCTCATGATGAACGTCACACTGGTGCTGTTCCGCTGTGCACCCGCAACTTCCACGTGCAGACACAGAGTGGGCTCCGCCTTATCAGCCCTGAGTAAAATGGAATTCCTACAGAATTCGAGCAATCCTCAGCTGCTCTAGTCCACTTTGATTTCACAAATTCTAGAGGTTTTGTTGCTTGGCTTGGAGAAATTGCCACAAGGGGGGCTGTGCAGTCTGTACGGTGAATTCAGTTTCCCAGGGAGAGTCACAAGCAGCAATACAACCTGTAGAAGATCTAAATTGCATCTTCAGCATTCATGGTGCTGCACTGAATTTTCGAATCCACCTTGCACTAGCACCTGTGCTAAAGAAGAATATGCACATGGACAGACATACATGCATACCCCGATCTATCCCTATTAAAAATATTTCAATGTTAATTTAAAAAAAATAGTTCTTAAACCTCTGCCACAATTATCCTTTAATATCACATAGTATTTACCAAATCAATTAAGGGATTAATTTATTCCTAATATTTATTTAAGACTGTTTATGAATCGAGTTGCCTTTGGACTAATTAAACAATGATTACCACCAGCAGTGCACCCAGCATGACATTCATTGTTTCTCCCTTAACCACTTGCTTTCAGGGTTTTGTGAAGGGAAATATTTTAAATGGAGCTAACTTGATGTTTCTAGAAGAGCAGCATTTTGTAAGATGCTTTGATTACATGGCAGAGTGGCTTCTATAAAGACCTATTTGGCTAAGTAGGGCTTCTTAACTCCAAACGGAGGGAAAAATTACAAAATGACTACTCAAGTGAGTATAACAAGAACAAGGAAGATAATCTTAACAAGCCCTGGGAGGCTGATCATTAGCTGAAATTCCTACATCAGTAAATGTATCTGCCACACAACTTCAACATCTCTGAGGCTCTGTGCAAGCCCTGTCTTGAAAAGGTGCTCATGGTTTGTTTTTTGGTTTTTTTTTGTTGTTGTTGTGTACAGTGCTACCCTTTTTACTGTGTTTTCACGTCACTAAAAGGAAAAAAAAAAAGCTGCATCTTTTAGTTACATGATTCTTTGTGTTTCTCACAAATGATGTCTTAATTCTGCCTCCTTGCACTACTGCAATATTTTTCTGGGTCTCTGTTTTCCATCTTTCAAAATATTCAGAGCAGAAAGCAGGGAGAAGAAACTGAGAGTTGGTGAGGTGACGGAGGAACCTTCAGAGAATTAAATTCCTTTGCCATCTAATCTTTTATCTTGTGTGAAGAATGTCAGTGTTGCACAGTAAAACAATATTTGGGTCACAGATTGCTTTGTATTTTGTGGAGTCTTGCAGTAAGAGAATTCTCACTGCCAGTATCTCATGCAAGATGACTGCTGTAAAATTTGACTTTGCAAGCATTGTAGGCATTAAAAAATATTTTTAAGGGATTTTGGTTTGGGTTTTTTTAATTTAAGGTGGATTGCTAGTTAAGAAAATTTCATCTCAGGCTGCCCCTTGGAAACAGTAGTTCAGTTTTTTATTTAATTTCTTAGATATTTTGTTGGCTTTCTCTTTTCCCATCAGCAAAAATAGCTCCCTCAAGATAAAAGCAGAATGTAAACAAACTCCATTGCATATTCCAAATGTTACTTCCCGCTTATCATTTAGATTAGCTTTTTTTGGTGTGTGTAATTGGAAAAAGTGATAAAGCATAGGCACAAAGAATTAAATATAAGAGGAAAAGCCACACAGAAGATTCCTATATGGAAAGTCTTACACAGCACTCTAACATGCACAGCTGTGGACCTCTGATCAATAACAATCTCTTTTCAAAGAATCTGAAGTTAACATCAAATCTTATTCCTCAATAAACACCAAAAGGATGAAACAAAATGAGGAAATTGCCTCCCAGGTGCTGTTTTGATACCCCACTTGTGAACGTCTCCTTGGTAAGGCCATCCAAATTAGACAGGAGCAACACAAATCTATATGAACTTGATAAATGCTACAGTTATGTATTGATTTTTTTCAGCAGGCCTTTTTCATGTTGTTAATGGCTGTGGTTGAAAGAGGCTTAACTCACCATTTCTGGCCAACCGTAATTCATGTCCCAGCGTTTCTTTGGAGCTGATTGACTCTTGACTGTAATTACGGTTCACATCTTTCTTTTACACTCCTGGTTTAGTAGGTGTCTGCATGATCTAGTTACATGATGCAGGCAAGCTCAGAACTGTAAATTAATTCCTCCTTTCCAGCCCTGCAGCCTTGTGTGCTTCACCTGCTGAAAGTCCCATCAGGAGGGAGTTGCCTCACTCTGCAACATTTTGCAAAAGATTAATTCTGACTTCTGAATTTGCTTATTGTAGGTCGTATATAGGAGGAGGAATGAGAGAAAGGTGGGAATATTACATTTATTTTTCAAATTCATTTCACTGACTTTAGCATCCTTGAAAATGTTCTGACCTAAGCTGATCATCTGGGCTTTTTCTGTAGCAGTGGGAGATGACGGTGAAGGCACTCCTCATTCTTTTTCAGTGGTGGAGGTATCCTAAATGAACAGCTATCACCAGACTTTTCCTCAGCCATCCCGGATAAATCTTTTGCAGAAAAATATTGATGGGGAGGAAGTGAATGGGGGGGGCAATAGGAGAAAGAGGAGCAAAAGTTTATGGTACAGTGTCCTTTCACCAATTCTCTTCACACATCATCATGCTGAAGAGAGTCTTTCCATCAGCATCCTGTAAACATCTCAGGTCCCTTGAAGTGACAGGATTAGTCCCAGCCAGAGGAGGAAGGTTTTGCTTTTCTGTGTGTTCAGAACTGGCAGCTTTTTCCTCCCTAGTAGAAATTAGGGAGCATTGAGCTCCTCTACATCATCCCTAACATACCTCTGCCAAAAGTGAAGCTTGCAGAATGATTCTAAAACACAACTCAGGACAGGAATTCATCACCCGAAAGGGACCCACACAAGAATAATACAGAGGGCAACCAGTATCTTCAGAGGTTAAAAATGCCACCTAACAAATGAAGCTAGGAGATTTCAGGTAAGTGATCCTTGAAAATTTTTGACTCCCAGTTCATGCAGAGCTGACTTCTTAAAAGCAAAATACGTGTAGGTTTTCAGTGCTTGAGAGTTCTCAGCAGATTCTTATCATTTCGAGGAACTACATAAAATTCTGTTGATCAATAACTTTGTATTTCATAAGAGAATTACACAGTGAGAAACTCAGTGTGCATGTGCCTTTTAAAAAGGGTCACTTCCTTGAAACAAGACTGCAGATATATCAAATGTGAAAAAAAGTATCTTTAAAAAGATTGAATAAAGAAGATACTGAGTACAGAAACATTCAGGCATAGTTGAGAATAAAGGAACACAGTGAAACTGTAAGGAACTTCAGAATTCATGAGTAATTCTTTTTTTTTTTTACTTGAGAGGATCTTTAGGAAGAAAATAATTGTAAAGAAGAATGCAAGTACAGCAGTCAGCGTTCTGTATGCAGTACCATCACAGCTGTAGTTTTCATGACAGAAATTAATCAAAAGACTATATGGGAACTGCAAAGAGCAGGGAAAAACCCATTCAGGATGGAAGAATTAGATGAAGTTGTAATGCACTTCATAACCTTAGATGTTAAAGTACTCATAAATTCATTACCCGCTCTACTGGAAAAACTTTACAAAGAATGACATAGATTTTGTAACTGTTTGGTAGAGATTTCACCTATTTGGATACGGTCATAGAAATGGGGATTTCTTTAGTATGTTTGCAGGATCCTTTCACCAAATAAAAGGAACAAGAATACTGTCCGGCTTTGACAAAATTAAGTAATAAGTTGGATAAAGTTCGTTTTATTGCTTAATGTTTTTAATTAAAGTTTAATAATGTGTAGGCTTGAAAACATTAAGTGAAAGCAAGAAAATCACCAATTCGAATACCTGCAGTTTAAATTGTCAGAGCAGATATAAAAGAAACATTCATCATCTTCTTATTTACAAAGGGTTTTTCCAAATAAATGCTATGGTGCTGTGTAAAATTTGGAAGGTCTTAGTCATGTATTGACCTAAGTCTGGAACTTCTTTGAGATGCATTCGCAAAAAAACCCTTTCATTCCATTTGTAGTTAATTTACCCTCTAGAGATAAGGTAAGAGTCTTTTAGGTATGATATTATATTTGTTGATATCATATTTGTACGTGGTGTGTCTGTTTCATCTTTGTAAGAGAGAAAAAAACCTGTGAAAACCCATCTTTCCAACTAAAGGTGAGGATCTAAGCAGATACAGCAGGATACCAAAGCAAAGGAATGTGATATCGGGGAATGTGTGGGTGTCGCATCACAGAGAACAATAATTACTATATATATATATACACACACACATAATTTTTTTTATTTTGTGTGCTGTTCATGTATGTGCATTTTGCTCTTAGTGGGTCTAACAGCAACATCCCTTGAGCTGAGTATTTAGCACCTAATTAACAAAAGACTGAAGCACAGCTCTTTCAAAATCATCATCGTCCCCTTTGGATGTCTGTACAGTGAAAGAGTGTTTGGTAACAAAAAACACCTATTGATTTCCATTGAGCGAACATGCAACAGTCTGAAGTGATAATTCTTTATGAGGAAGCTGTTGGGAACTGCCTGGTTCCCTTTCTGGGGTGTAGGTTCAATACCATCCATCTTTTAGCAGGGCTTGGAACCGCCAGGACACGACACCGTAATGCATTGACCCTTCATTCCCCCAGTGATTGCTGCAGAAAAAATTGCAGGAGCTTTGATAGGTTTTGCTTGTTGCAGGTTAAAGATCAATGTTCAGTGGACACACAAGGCGGGCAGACAAGCTTCTCTTTTATTCCCATTAATTTTAGGAGAGAGTTGTCTGCAAGGGAATTATTTAGCTCATTCGAGGATCTATGACACTGCAGCAGAATTCCAGAATTGCTTAAGGAGTGGAGAACTCATATGATAGATTCATTTCTAGACTTTTTTTTTTTTAATGTGATCAAAACCCACCTGAATTTCCCTCCTTTGGTTCTGTCAGCAAGTACTACTGATGCTGTCTGCCCCTTTCCCTGCCATCAGCATTCTCCACAGACCCCATGGGGTGCTGCACAGGTCTCAGGTTTGCATCAGCTGCTGTGTTCTGCAGCTCTTCTTTTCCAGGGTGTGCTAAAATCACCCCACAATACAGGTAAAGGTTGCACACTTCACCTACAAAAACACTAATAAAGATCACAGCTCTAAGTAAGGAGAGAAACTTTCCCTTGCATCTGAAGTACGTGAATTGAACTGAATTTTCTCTGCTAACTGCAGCTATGGGTCACCTTTCCAGCTTCATAAATTTTCTTTATTTTTTTCCCTGATACACAATAACTACTTTGCTCATTTTCAACCCTATGGAAAGTTAAAAGCATTTTTCTTTATTTTTATTTTAAAACATAGCTCCAGTTCCTGCATGTGTTCTCTTTTTGTCTCTGATGTAATTTTTCTTACATTACTATTTCATAAACTCTTTCAGATGTATCTTAATCAGTTTTTGTTGCTAGCTCAGTTTTGAAACTGATCCAACATTTGTAGCTCTAGTGAAGCAAAGCACAAATATCTCTTTAAACACTTTGAAAATGTATTCCATTATTTCTCACAAAGTAGGAGATCAAGTTTTATATTTCTGCTTTTTTTTTTTTTTTTTGAGATTTACATTGAACAGAATTTGATTTTTCCAAGGGTAGATTTTATGCCTGTGTTTTGAGGGATTTTATTTTACAAAATGGTCTCTCATTTCTAGCTATGTGTAAGATGTAATTGCAAAGTTAGGAAGGTTGAGATTTTTGGGGTTTTTTGGTTAGTTGGTTCTTTACAGTTGCTTTTAATGACAGGTAGGACAAAAATGTACCAACCTTATGGTCAATCTGGGAAAAAAGAAGAGCTACATTTTCTGTCGTAGTGATGAGAATTTGGTGATACACAGCACAGTTAGCCAGGAGCAAGGATATTGCTACCAATAGAAACTGAGAGAGAAAAATACAAATAAAAGAGAGAAGCTGGGATCTCTAGTAAATTATTTAGCTTGCCTCCAGGCCACTGAAACAAACCCCTGTGCCAATTCACAGACACTGCCCTGAAGTCAGTGAAACAAGTTTTGATCTACAATCACCTCAATCATTTGAGAAATAGAGAGCAGGAATGCTATTTCATCTACCTCGATGTCTGCCAGGCTCTTTCCAGCCTGCAGATTAACACCAAACAGAATTTCATCCTCCAAGGATAATTCAGAGCCCCATAGCACTGGTGTGTTTAGGTTCTAATTATTTCCTTGCTCCCAGATATCTTCTATAAGACCTGTTATGCTGGTTGGGTGGAGGATTCCACACACGTCAGTGCACTCATGGTGCATCATCTGTCTGCCCAAACATCTCCCAAATTAGTTATCACCTTCAGTTTATCTAGGTTTAGCTGTTCTGGCACGTAAATTATTTGGTAATTAGGTAACACTGCCCATCAAAACCCATGTTTTTAAAAAAATTGAGGTGTTACTAGGTTATCACCTAGGCACTAGGTGATAGCACTGTGAAAAGTGCTCTGATGGAAGCAATATGTTACATTAATTTTTTCTGTGGCAATCCAGCAAGGATCACTGGAAGATCAACTGGAAGATGGCTTTCGTGCTCCATCCCAACACCTTTTTCACTCTCCACCTCTTCCTTCTTCTGTGAAATATTCCCCTGGTGCTGGCACTGTCTCTCCAGGACGAGCAGTGTTTGAGGTAACACCAAGAAGATGAAGCATTGCACTGGTTGGGTGTGCTGGAACGGGGTGATTTACACCTTCCTCGTCAAGGTGTTCCTCACGTGCCAAGGTCAGAGAGAGCCCGGTTGAATTACTGACATCCAGGGAATGAATATGATGCCTTTTGGGGCTACCTAAAAACAGAGGCCAGACAAAATTAAGGGAATAGACAGTGGTTGTATTTATTGAAGGGCCTTCAGGTACATTTTCTGGCAGGTGAAGCCCACCCAGGGACTACACCCAAAAAATGGATCATAGATTTTCATATTTTTGTACATTTAATCCGTTTGCATATTGGTGGTTAATCTTCCAATTACGGCTTCAGGTAATGAAATAATTTACCCCAAGTTTGCTCCCCCCAATTCACTTTTGTTTACACTTCTCAGGGCCTGAGACAGTGAGGTGTCCTTGATTCCCAGCCTAGAGAGGAATTGTTGTGTCTGACTAAAATGGGAAATCAGTAGCTAACACTGTATGGAATTTGAGTTCTACATTAGAGAATTACAGGATTACAAATATATGGAAAATATAAAAGCTAAAATCCTAAGGCATCAAATAGCTGTGAGACAGCAGATGGCTGTTCCAAGCACTCCCTGTTTGTGCTTTAGAGAACTGTAAATGCCCATGGCTCTGCTCATCACCTGTTGGACACTGGCCTTCCTACACATCGCAGAGCAATACTAATGTGTAACTCTGCACCCTGATGAGGGCCAGTTTTGCTCTCGGTGTCCTCTTCAGTCTCTTCATTAAAATGAATCTATTCTGGTAGGACAGTTTTTAAAACAGACCCCACAGTGAGTGCCACTTCCTTCAAAATATTCCTCTTTGGTGAGCTCATAAATATAAATCAAACTGGATTAATCAGCTGTATAGGGCAGTCGTTATGGGCTGAGCACAAAACTTTGAGATGACTTTTTTGGAGGCAGAACAACTCTTTTGTCGCTCTGCTGACAAATACTTATGTACTAGACATATAAATAGGTTATTCTGTATTCATTCTGATGGGTTAACGTGTCACTAGCACATGTATATTTATTGTGTCAGTGTCTGCCTCTGCGGAGAACAGCTTAATACCACAGGGGTCAGTGTTATTGTATTTCCCACCCAGCGCAAAATTATCTGGGCAGAGATTTCTCCCAGATACCTTTTCTTACTTTTTAGCGAACAAAAAAAAAAATTTCTGAGCATAAAACACCTCTTTTACTGTCAGATACTGCCTTATTTTTGGAGAAAGTTTCAAAACAAGGTCAGTATTTTCACATCCACGAAACATAAAAATTTCTTCCTTGTTTTTTCCCCTGGGCAGTGAGATTTTTTTGCACACCATTCTGGCCAGCAGCAGCTAGGGTTATCAAAGTGAAGCCTTCCATGAAAAAGCACTGAAATATTTGTGCTGCAGCGCGAAGCTAACGGAAGTCTATATTATTTTCGGGAGACGTTCTCAGAACTAAGCATTTCACCTCAGTTAGGTGCCATTTTTCTCCTGTCGGCCTGTGTGGAATGAAAATTACAGAGTCTGACAAAGCCAAAGATTTGCTGGCTGACAGACGTTAACTTTAGTTTATCTTCTACTTCTAATTTCATTTTTTTCCCCTCATGTCCCTAGTCTGTTCCTCTATGACTTTGGCTCGAGTGATTTTTTCATTCCTTGGCCATTCCAAGGAATTCCAAGGTTAGAATGAGAGAGGATCTCCAATTGTCCATTTTTTCTCTGCTTATTGCTTGTCTGAAAAGATCAAGTGCCCATTTTCAAAACAAGAATGAAAATGATTTGATAGAGCTGTAAGACCTGAAAACCACGAGCTTTGTTTTGACACGTTCCATGATTTTTCTTAAAGCTCCCACCTCTGTGCCCAGCTGATGGAGAACTGGGTCTCCAGTGATTATAAGAACACAATTTGAACTGCTCCACATAAAACTTCACTTCCTTTCTCCTAGCTGGACTTTAGTATTGCTTTTGCCACTTGCAAATGTCTGTCAGTTTAGACATTTAGACATGTTTAGAAACACCCTTCTTATACTCTGATTTCCTCTCCCCTTTTTGACCTTCTCATATCTTTCTTTATCCCTTTGTCCGCATTTTTCTCTTTTTTATACCCAGCCTACATTACAACCTTCCTTTCCTCCCTGCAGTTTTCTCCTCTGACCATTTTATCCCAAACAAGTCTTCTTGTGAGCATTTCCTCCTCTTTTTTCCCAGCACACGCTCCTTCATGCTGTATTTAAAGGATTTGTTTAGGATGAGGCTCTGTCCACTTTCAGGCCTGCTGGCAGACAGTGGCCTTCTTTACAAGAGGCAGCTTTGCTTTTATTTTCATCATTGACAAAGTAACTTCAATGATTTTGAGGCTTCCAATTATATCACAGATGGCTGGTTTTCAACCTTTCAACTTGAAGTGCTGATTCGCTTCACCTTTTGATTAATATCCTTCATTTTTTCTAGCATTTCCCTCTTGTTATATTTCTTACTCTTTTACTGGTTCTTCTCTTCAATCTCCACTGAAGCACTGTGAAATCCTAGTTGAAAAGATGAAATATCCAGAATCATGGTCACCACAGAGAGCAGAGATCAGCGCCTGCCCCTCCTCTTCCCCTCGAGAGGAAGCTGCAGACTGCGATGGGGTCTCCTCTCAGTCTCCTCCTCTCCAGGCTGAACACACCAAGTGACCTTAGCAGAAGTGTAGATATTATTCTAAAAAGAGTCTTGTCATCAGAAGAAGCAGATCTCCTTGTTTAATGTATTTTGCTTGTGTGCTTTCTTATTGCAACAGCTTTTTCTTATCAACTGGAAACTATTGCTATTGTGAAAAACGGGGGGGGGGGAAAGCAAATATTTTGCTTGAAAATTACTTTCTGTGTACGCCCACAAATGTAGTTGACAAACGTCAGGATTAATTTCTGTAATTGCAAAGGTGTGTTTTATGAGAGAAAAATCTGTAAGCTTGATAGTATGTTCCTGTAGCCATAGAAAGCGCTAAATGAGAGAAAATTGTAGTCTAATTTTTTAAAAAAACTTAAGGCATTAAACTGCTTTTTTGGTTTGTGTTTTTTGGTTTTTCTTTTCAGCAGGCTAATGTAGATCAGAAAGAAAACAAAATGGAGTAAGAAATCCTCTCAAAGTACTAAAAGACAAGGGCACATCACATAATGTAAGGGCTTATTTTGTGACTACAGAATATAATTTTTTACTAGGATTGTTTCTGACTTTTTTTCTCCCATAAGTGCTTTTAGTTGGATTAGTAAAGCAATGCTCTGATCCCATCTGCTGTTTTTATCTCTATTGTCTTATATTCCACAGGCAGTTAAAACATCCCTCTGACAGAAATATGACAAATTATACGTAAGCTCTTGAATGTGGCAGTCAGTAATTGGCTGCTAGCCAAAAATATGCTTATAAATCTCATCAGTAGCTGGAATACCTTGATGATACCATTTCTTATTCTGCTTTATGTCTTCAAGTATTTCACATACAATTCAGCTCAATGCATCTTTGAAGAAAGATCATGACTTTTTTTTTTTTTAATGGAGAGTTTCTAAATCTTTAGCCCTTAAGCTCAGCACATATCTCACTTTCACACTGAGTGGAGCAAGTGTCCATGAGGAACTTCTCCGACTTTTAAAAATAAAGTTAGCAGACTGTGCATTTTCACAGGGCTAATTAGTCCTTAGACCTCGTTGCATTGAAGAGCTATCAAGCAAAATTTTTCCTAAGTAGTAGAATGATGATGCAATTTGATATAAATATTATTACATGTAACATATGTATTAATGTTGATGATAGTAATAAGTAAATTCACTTTTCTGTCAGTCTCACAAAGTCATATTTTCATTATAGTAGAGAATGTTAAAGCTACTTTGTACTACTTTTTCTAACAGTTTGTCACAGACTGTGTTTTTCAGCCTGGTCTAGTGGAAAGTGTCCCTGCCCACGGCAGAGGTGCTGGAACTGGGTAATCTTTAAAGTCCCTTCCAACCCAGGACATTCTAAGACGATTCCATGAAGTTTTTTTTAAGTGATCTTTCTGCTCTTAAAAGTTCTTTCAAATGTGCTGTTTCCTATTTTTTCACGTGCAGGCTGTCTGCTCAACTCATCTGCAGGAGAATGAGGAAAGAATTTTCCTGTTTCGTGGAGCGCATCTTGACATGAATTTCTATATTATCATATGATTCACTTGTCTTCTGTATGACAGGCTTGCAAGCAAATATCAGGTGTCATCTTCAGGGTTTATGTTGTGTCCAAAGTTAGGAATGTCTTTGCTTTAGGGGTTAAAAAAATCATAATGAAATTTTGCTCTTTGGAAAAATTCCAGTCCTACAACCTGACTATTGCAATTTTCAGTTCTGTACTTAATGTCAACATTACAAATTTTCCTGAAGTAGAACTTTGCAAGTCTGTCTACACAACTTCTCTGGTGTGTTTTGGAATCCTCAAATTTGTGCTATAAATAGTTGGGCTTAAGAAAAAGATCAGCAATATTTAATCAGTCCTAAAATGTAATATTAAATAGAAAACATATGAATAATTAATGCACTCTTTAGATTAAAAGTTCTTTTGAGTGTATTACTACTTAACAACAGATAACCTGTGCAATATGAAGCACAACTCCTATGCTTTCCCTTAAGATTAATTAGCTTTGTAGCATATTAATCAAACAAATTGGGGAGCAAAATGAGAATGCATATTCCTGTGTGGTTCTAAGACATCTCATTTGTTTAATGGACCCATTTGGATAATTAAGATCAGTACCTGTAATTTAGCTAAAGTGCAATCTTTAAATATTATCTGTCAATTTACTTGTGTTTGTCTTGGGTTTTTGGTCTTGTTTTTCTCCCTGGTTATTTATATACATAGCTTGGTAGTTTAAAAACTACCCTTCTTTAGCAAAGGAAATATCCATTTGTATTGATAAAACTATTCTAGATTGTTTGCATTCAAGAAAGCCGCATAAAACAAGTAGTTAAGAAGAGGTCCTCTGTGATATTTTGGAAAAACTGCCTTGTTTGACTTCCTTTTCATCCCCAAAAATCCAGAATTTTTATCAGTGCTGCACTGCAGTTAGGTGAGATCCTACCCTCCTTTACATTTGTTTGTGCTGTAAGAGGAGAGGACCACTGTGCATTTCTGCATTTAAAAAAAATTAAATAAAAATGATTCTGCAGTGATTTCATTGCAGTGAAGTTACATTCATTACTGGTGGGAATGAAGTTTTGTAAACTTGCTCTTCTCGACCAGAAGATTCTGCCTGACTAGGATTAGTATATTTGAAAACTATGTGAAAATGTTCTGTGTGAATTGAACACTAAAATTAAATTGAAATGCGTGATTTCACTATTTGCCTAAAAGAAAAAAAAAAGCATGAACAGTCTAATAACTAGTATCTTAGAAATGTTTGTACTGAGCATCTTTGACACTTCAATGAGATGACTGAAAAAGCCCCTGCTGTTTGAAGTATGGCACATTAGTAAATTAGAGAGAATAAGAAGTATTACAGTTCATATAATGCACTATCCAGGCATGCTCTGGTATTACATTGCTGCCTTCATCATTCAAAATTAGGAAACAGGCCTTGCAAGGTGCAAATTTGAGGCAATAAATGCAAATCTGTTATTCTAGTTCAAAAATTCAGCAGCTATTCGAGCTAATGGATCCATAAAAGCTCCATAAAAGTCCGTATTATCTTGAGGTTTGCTGCTGCAATTCTGACTATTTGAACAGAAGTGTTTTTAGTGGTCTGCTGTTAAATGTGTTGTACCCAGCTGTTTGTTTGCCTTTCCAAGGTAGAGAAGTTGTTTGCTCTGTTGTAAAGAAGAAAAGAAAATTGTGGAATAACTTAGGCAAATTGTCATGTTATGTCTGAAGCTGATATTCCTAGATTTTGCACCTGTTAAATATCTAAATGTGCAATCTTTACCCCGATACTACTTAATAATTTAATTTAGTGCTAGGAGTGATGACAGTGCATCCACTCTGGGTAGATTTCTCTGGGACTTTTATCTGTGGTAGTCAGTTCTCTCCCAAGCAACAGTAAGTGCTGGCAAGATCAGTGCTTTCTGTTTTAAGCCTAATAGGACTCAGATGGGATATTGGCCATCTCTGAGAGTTTGCAGAGTGATGTTTTCATGTTTTTCAGAGAAGAGAGCCAGTCGCTCACACAGAGCTCATACATCAAGCACTGCCAGCAAGAGGCAATAACCCAAAATCCAGCTAGTGACTGGGGATGTAAATTTGGGCTGTTAAATGAGAAAAAAAGAGAGATCAAGCTTGGCACTGGTTGGTGGATGTTTGGGCTGCAAAGCATCAGTCACTGTAGAAGTGGTAAAGATCTAAGTGACAGCAATTCTCTGTCTCTCCATGTAGGCTTAAGACTGGACAATGGCACAAGTGGGGGGTTATGACAGCTGTGACATTCATGCTGCTTTAGGAAAAATATCATTACTTCCATTTAAAACCACTGTATTCACAATTTTTTTTGCTCAGCAAGGTAAAATAGGATCTCTGGTGCAATTTTTTCTCCTCTTTAAGAAAACTCAACAGAGGTTTAACATGAGAGGCACAATTCACTTGCCTCACCTTCCAATTGCTTTGTCTGTCACTGTGTATTGATTTGCATGCCATGACACGTAAGATGCAAGTTTTAAAACATTTTATTTGAGTATCTTATGCTTTTAAGGGATCTCACTGATGTTCTTTAGGCAAAACTAAAAATGCAAACAAGAACAATTATAGCACTCAAGAATATTGTTTCACTTTATTTTAGCCATTCGCAAATGTTATGTCCAGCATGGAACATAATTGTTTAATGAAGTTGTGACCTCTTTTTAATAGTAAGGCTGAAAGAGATAATGAAAAAGGATGGAATTTGGTGAGACAGGTGTCTCTTGGTTTTCTGTTTGAGTCAGAGAGGGAGCCTTGGCTCTCCAGAGAGAAGATTCAAAGAAGTTGAAGTACCAATGTGCTGAGTTGCCTGAGAGGAGGAGGAGGGACTGTGTGCTCTCTTCCACTGCACAGAAAAGGAGTTTGTAAATTGATTACTTGTGAGCATCCTGAGGTGTTCCAGTGGCCCCTGCTGATGTTAATATGTCCGAGTGTCTTTGAGAAGGCTTGGAACTTGGCTGCCATTCTGATGCCTCTCAGATGAGAGAGAAATTGCAACTATAGCTATTCCACAGTCATCAGAATGGAAAACCTGGTCTATTTGTTAACCAAAGGCAAGGTTTCTTTTCATATTTCCCTAGAATGAAAGTCAATATCCTTTCCCAGTACTTAATCCATTACATATTGGAAGCATTATACGAGGTTAGTTTTGCACAAATCACATTGTGAGTTTGGTAGGAAAGGTTTCATATAGTTACAGAGAGAAAAATAAATGCAAATATGAGTCCATGATTTGCTGAGGGTTATTAATTCCCCTGCCTTTCAGTGGC
This sequence comes from Callaeas wilsoni, assembly GCA_013398955.1. NCBI lineage: Eukaryota > Metazoa > Chordata > Aves > Passeriformes > Callaeidae > Callaeas > Callaeas wilsoni. The sequence goes on from VWPU01007033.1 coordinate 15,359, forward strand.
ATAGCTGGAGAATTGGGTTAAGCTTCTAGGCATGAGCACAGCAGGTTTCTGTATTTATTCTGTATAATCTATTTTTTCCTTTTCTTTTTAATCTTTGTTTACCTGCCAGGCTTTCCTTCGTGGCCTCTTTTCTACTACTGCATGCTGAGTTCTGGTCTCTCATGTTGTTTACTGAAGCTTAGACATGAAAGGACAATGAAATGGACATTTTAATCAATTAACTGTAGCCTGATCAAAGATTCCTTCTTCCTTATTGTTGTTGTTGTTTAAAGTGCTTTTATTTACAACATCCAGTGGGGCTTTTGATTCATACAGTGTGACAAAGTCACTGCCTTGCATAGAATAGTGAGCTGGGAGTCTAAAAACTGCTTTTGATCAAGGCCTTGCTTTAATCACGGATGGTGTCAGAGTTCTGAGCAGCAGCTCAGCTTTGCTCGTGGGCTAATGCTGAAGGCAGAAGGGGAGAGTGTTGGCACAGCAAAACACTCCTGGAGCAGGGAGCGCAGGGAAAGAGAGTGAATATCCACACGCTGTCCCTTCACTCAGTTCCTTTTGCCTTCCATGGTTTGCTCAATGTTTTCCTCCCAGAAGAGGAAAACAAACTCGTTCAGTCTCAGTTCTTGCCGAGGGTGTGAAGGAGGGTATTGTTCACATGAAGTCATCATGGGTTTGTGAATATTCTGAGTTGGAAGAGACCCCTCCCCATCCCAGGATTATCAAATCCAGCTCTTATGTGACTGGCCCATACGGAGATTGAACCCACAACCCTGGCACTATTAAAAACAGGCTCTAACAAACCTTCTCTCAGACTTAAAAGTTTTAAGTGCTGGGGGTATTTTTTAGTTTTTTCCTTTTAAGAGTGCTGCTTCCCTCAGCTGCCTTTTCTACCTTTGAGTATTATGCACAACAAATTAAAGAAAAAGTTGCCTCCTATAGCCCACTCAAACATTTGTGTAAGTAAATTTAGTGGCTTTTTTAAAGGAAACATGACCTGAACATGCCGTGTTACTAATAATCACTGATTCCTTCTGATCCTATAATTTTTGAGACAAACAAAATTCATTTTCACATTTCTACGGATACGTAAATGCATGCAAGTAAGAAATGTGTCTGTTTTGTTTCCTGCGAGTTTTTTCCAATCCATCTTCCCCAATGGCAATGGTTAATGAAAAAGTTTATTTTATTAATTAAACATTCAAAACAATGCAGTTTGCTGCTGGCAGCCACTTGTTTGCAATAATCTTCTATGCATCATAACCTTCTGTCTTTGTATTTAATTGCTTTTTTCCCCCCTTCTCTTTCTCTGAAACACTCTTTGAAAAATCTCTCCTGACCTTTCATGCTGCTTTCGCATTTCATGTAATTTCTGTTAAGAAATGTTTAATTACTAAAATAATCACTTCTGCTTTTAATCTGGTTATGTTTTTCTCTCTAGCTCTTGTTGTTCTGCCATAATTCCTGATGATTGCAACGATGCCTGTGCTAAGGGGAGAAATGATCTCTCCCAGTTCTTGGGAGGACTCCTTCATAGTTGTAGGCCAGCCTTTAGTTTAACAGGAGTTTCAATCAAGCCACCTACCAAGAAAAAATCATCTTAAGTAAGGGAGGTGTCAGGTTTGGGCTCACAGAGGTTTACACACAGGTCAGAAACAAGACAATGACTCCACTTGAAATATCAGTGAAGACTTCACCTAACTATCATGAGGTGCACTGCACACGGAAAGGATAAATCTGCAGGGAAAAGCAGTGCTGTGATTTAGGGCCAGCTGGCTACCGAGTGCCATGCAGCCACTGGCTCATCCACACCCCTCCCTGACAGGATGGGGAGGAGAACTGGGGGAAAAATAGGTAAAACCCATGGGTCGAGATAAGAACAGATTAATAATTGAAATAAAAGAAAAGAAAATAGCAGCAATGATGATGATAATGAAAATGAGACGAGAAAAAGAGAGCAGTAAACACCAATCAAACCAGGTGATGAACAGAAGAATTGCTCACCACCCCTGATTAATGCCCTGCCCAGCCCCAAGCAGGGCTTGCCCCCTCCCAGGAGGAGGCTGCTCACAGCCTTAAACAGAGAAGACCCATTTGTAGCTACTCTGCTACAAAACTGATGACACAGCTGCCAGGGCTTAAGACAAACATAATTCATGGCCAGTTTTTTACACTGAAACAAGCTTCATTTACACATCTGGTATCTCAGCTAGTTCTTCCTCTCTCTCTCCCCCTTTGTTTTTTTTTTTTTAAAAAGCCAAATTCATGTTTTCCTAGTGAATTTATTGAGAACATTATATTATATTCAGCCAAGCATAGATTTTTAGCCCCAAGATAACTACATGATACAAAAGTTAAAAAGGAGTATTTTTACAGAGCTAGCCTTGAATAGTTATCAAAAGCTTCAGATTCCCAAACAGCAGACTGCTGACCCAATGGATTTTCTGCAGATGTGTAGATGTCATCTTCACTTTTCTTTCTCCTTCTTTCTTTCTTCTTTATTTTTCTTCTTTTTTTCTTTACCGAGTAAGCAAGGGGGATTATGTGAGTGACAGTCTGAGAGGACCCATCCAGAATAAACTCAGAAAGAAAAGGGGAAATTTGTTGCCACTCACTGGTTTTTTTTTACGTCCGTTTCATTCTGAGCTGCCTCTCTTTTTCAAGAAGTCAGACTTTACGTATAATTTTACAAAGTTTGTTTAACCTCCTGCAATATCAATCCCTGTCTCATCATACAGAAAGTATGGAGGAGCACTACAAGGCTGCTGATCCCGCCTCTGTATTGCAGTCTCTGGTCTAACCCTGGCATAGAGACACTGGTGAATCTTTAAATGAGCTTTAGCTAATTGATCACCTCTTGAGCACAACCACAGTGCAATGGAGCAGGGACTTTTGGGTCCTTCAGGGACGATGGTCCTTTACACCTCTTGTCAAGGCTGTGGCTAAATGTGACAAATTAGTTCTCAGTTTTGCAGTTCATTTACAGGTTTGCCTGGTCACAGGCAGAGTATTTGAGAGAATTTGATTTAGGAACACCTGGGTTACTATTTCAACAGGCAGAATTGCTTGTAGTGTTTTACATTTACCAAGGTTGTTCTCTCACACACACACAAAAAAAAGGCGTTGGCAATAAAGTTTATTATGAAGCAAAATAAACTAGTTGCCCTTAGCAAAGCAAACAAACAAACAAACAAACAAAAAAGACGTCATGATCCCCTTGTGTAATTATTAACTTCCTGTAATTTAGTTTTGTAGAAATGAATTTTCATGATGTGCTGTGCTACTGAACATTTATTGTATCTTTGTTTACCACAGAGAATGGTCTCCATTCTGTTGGAGATCACATCTCAGGCAGTCTAAAAGTGATTATGGAGTGGCAATACAGCAGCAGCCTGATGAGCAGCAGCGTTATTGGTGTGTGGAGTCTTGATGATCTTGGTTGCACTCATTTCCCCTCGGGAAGACTTGCCTGCTCTTGAGTTCAGCCTTAATTAAAAAGGTGAGTGTTGAAAAGTGCTGTCAGCAGATAAAACAGTGAAAAGATGCCAGAGAAGGGAAATCCTCCAGGTCTGTGCAGCTGCAGCCTCTTCAGGGGTAGATATTTGGGTGGCACCTGCCAGGTGGGCACACAAGAGATTACTTAGGGACACAAAACTGTCTCTTGTGTGCCCAGGGATTTTCTAAAGCATTGAATTATATTCCACACAAGACAGGTAAGCATTTGCACCAGTGGTTAGTTGTTCAGTTTGCTAGATCACTGCCTGATTTTCATACAGGATTGTTTAGTAGTGAAGAAGTTAAAATGAATGTGTACTTCACACTTTGCATGTTCAATTGACTCTTTGGGTAAAAAATGAGGCCATCAGCTCCCCGGTATGTTTAAATAAACTTGTCCTTTGTCTACTGTTGTCAAAAAGGAGAACACTTCCACAGCTAAAGAAAGTCACTATAACACTTAGCAGGAATTCCCAAGCTTCTCCAAATCCAGAACACCCAATTTGCTAGCTAAGCACTCATATTCTTTTAAAGATTTACTGTGATTTATTTTCAGTGTCAGTAACAGCATCATCATTACTGGAAGATTCAACTGTACCAAATGTTACTTTAATAAATCATCAACCCTGAAAATCGACATTCCAATGAATTGAGTCAAATGAAACCATTTCTGCTGCACAGTTTCACCCACAAAGTCAAAACCTCTGCTGTCCAAGTTCATAAAATTTCCATCATCTGGTTAGACCAGAGCCATCAGACACAGCTCCCCAGACTCAATGTCAAACAAACCTTATCTGTTGATGGATTTTTTTTTTTTTTATGTCAGCCCATCAATGTGTCTGGGGTGTTATATTATGTCATTTGCTTCCTCTGAAGTGACATGAACTGCTGCTTTATTTCATACCCTGAAAAGACACCACAGGTTTGGTCTGACCTGCCTTTTTCTCTCTGTAGAGTCCAGGATTTCTGTTCTGAAGGAGCTCTGTCGTCCTCTACCCGCTTTTAAATCTACTCTTGCAGAGAAAATAATAGCTCTATTTGTTTTTATCAGCTTTGCTTATTGGCCAAGTACATAGCATAATAAAGGTATATGTTTGTAAAGACATATTTGTAATCTGTGCCAGGATGTTAATGTTGTCATGTTGGAGTTGCTGGTAGGATTTTTTTTTGTGTTCACTACATTTAATGCCTGGAAGTCTCGTGGAATTTGTGATAATTTCTTTTCCACTTGGTATTACTTCCAACAAGTGATGAGGAAAAAATCTCTCGTGGCTGAGAAACTGTACATTGGTACACCTTCTGTCACAACTGTCAATAAACAGGGAGAGAAAATGAGTTATTTGCAGAATCACAGAATGGATAATGCAATGATGCCATTATTTTAGTGATCAAGGATGTTCTACCTTGTGGAGAAAATCCAGACAGCATTTCTTTTATAAAATCCATGTCTTTCTCTTTTAAGTGTTCCATTTTCCTCTACTATGGTTTTCAACAAGAGCATTTATCCGACCCTGTGGATGAAGCTACAGGCAGAAAGACTAACTTTCTGTTCTCGTGTCATCAGTTTTCCAGCTTCAGTTTTAATTTGATGGGAAATACCAAAAAGTTTTGGAGCAGTTTGCACTAATTCAGGTGTAATCAGAAATACTGATTTATGGCTGATTTCAATGCTTGTGTGTTCGCTTGTGGTCCCCTCAAAGAGCTGAAAAGAGGCTGGTTCTGTTAGCTGATGTTGATAAATCTATTTTAGCAGCTTATCTTCTTTGTACTCAGCTGTCATCTCTTGCAGCATCCTTAAATATAAATGTTTGAAGGCTCTGGTGTTCTGTGAGTAAGCTGCTGCCACTGGGGAGAGGCAAGAGCAACCCTTCCCTCTCTGGGCTCTGATGGTGTTGATCGCACAGGACATTTGGGGTTTTCCCCTCTTCTCTGTGTTTTGCCTCCTCACTAACTGCACCAGTGCCAAATTTTAAGTTCACACCCATTTTCCTACTTGTTGTGACGTTTTGGGTTGAATTCCATCCTTTCGCCTCACAGTGAAATAATCCTCGTTTTTCACGAGAAGCGTGGGTGAGTTCTTCCTGTCTTGCAGAGAGGTGGGAAGAAGCACATCAAGTTTATGCCAGAATTAGAATCAGAATCTGTTTTGTGTCCATCTAAATCCAGATCAGAATCTGTTTTGTGTCTCCACTAAATCTCTCCTTGTCCGGACAGGGATGCTTGGAGCATCTGCAAACTCCAGGACTCCTTGCTGCCTGCTCCCATCTCCGGTGCCAAACCTTCCTGTTCTGGTGCACTGAAGCCTTCCTGTGTCCATATTCCACCTGCTCCTGCTTGCCTCGATGCCTTCTGGCCATGCTGTGATGGCAGGGGCTGCCTCGGGGCTATAGGAGCTTTAAAGAGGTATTGTGAGGTGTTAGAGCCTTGCAGATTTATAGAGTTGTTGCTGGACATCAGAAGTCTGTGAACTTAATAAAGTTTGCCTCGGGGATGTGTGGGTTTAAGGGCTCTGAAGGATTTGGGGATATAAAAATGCTTTTAATAACTAGGTAACTCACCTTTAGATCTTCCAAAAAAAACCAAAAAAACTCTATTAAAAAATCATCATGCTGCAAAACTACAATAGATAAGACAAAATTAGACCTGTCTCCCCAAAGCTTTATTTGAAATGTGGGCTGTCACTCTGCACCACAGTTCCTAGCAAGATGTAGATTTATTCCAGGTAATTCCTAGGGCAGAAACAGAATTATAGGTGAGAGTATGAAACTAGGTATATCTATAATAGGACAAGGGCGACCTATATTAAAAATTATTTTGGGAAAAAGATTTTGAGATTCTTACACCTTAAAAAATTATGCCTACTGTGTTTAATTTTTTTTTTTTAACCAGTATCTGGAGTACTTCTTTTACCTCTAATATTCCCTAGGGTGGCAACTAATCTCAGCTACTGTCCAGTGACTAGTCAGGGAAGAAATCACCGAGTTATCCCTGGTGTTAATTGAGTTTACAGGTTAGTTCAGCAGTTCAGCTCAGAGAATGAAGGGCATAAATTGCTCCCGTCTCTGAGGACTGCAGGACTCTTGCAAATCAAGGCTTGACAGAGGTGCTGTGTCAGACGAAGGCAGTGCCTCGGTGTGCCCTGCTGTGGGCACGGAGGCACAGCAGCTCTTGCTCATATCACAGCTGCTTCCACTCCTTGATCTGTGCTCAGGCTGCTGAAATCTTCTTATGAGGCAAGGTTTGATTGAGAGAGTAATTATTCAAAAATGTAATAAAGTCAGGGGCGTGAAGGAGCAGAGGTCATTTAGATGTCATTAGTTACATGCTATTAAGTGGAGATTAGCTCGTGCTCATTACAAATTGAACAAGGTAGTCCTGGCTCTTTCTTCTGGGTGTAATCAAAATATAAATATAAATATATAAATATAATCAAAGGAAATGAGTTGTTAGTGATTAATTGTAAGAATTGGATTAAGACTGCATTGTTGAGCGTGGTGTCTGGAAACTCAGTCAAAGCAGTGAGGTTTGTCACCCTGGAGAAATAAATGGAGTTTCAGCTTTTGACAGCAATGCTTTTATAGGTTCCAAGGTAAAAGGGATCCTGTTTCTAAGCCACAAAAAAAAAATGTTGATAATATGGGGTTTTAATATCAACCTGAAGACGTTTGTTTGTTACCTCAGAAATTCCACAGGAAAAAAAACCCAAATCAGACAGCACAAAAAAATGATGTAAAAACCCCCTAACTTCAAAACCCAAAACACCACATTCATAGCCTTCAAAAAAGCACTCCTTTGTGATTTTTTTCACACATTGAAAAGGGAACCCTGTAGTCAATTATGATCAAAGGGATCTCAGACCTCCTCTAGCTCTCTCCAATAAGTGGCTGATTTCGTTTCCCTGCTCCAGCTCCAGCACAGGCCACAGTGGTACAGCAATGGCAAAGCTGCACTTGTGGGATTGCATCACCCATAGCTCTCCTTTCCTATTTCTTGAGCACTTATTGATGTATAAGCAGGCTTTCCTTATTATCCCAAGGCAGATTGGTTTCTGTAAGAACCTGTGATGAGAGACCTTCAAAAAGCCTGCTGAGGTTCCCATTCACTTTTACCCCATATGTTTGAATTTCAGTGGTTTTATAAGAAAGAGTTGTGAGACAAACATTCTTGTCATTCTATATATTAATTTAAAATCCAGGGAAAGAATTTTGGGGAAAGAATCATGGAGGAAAGCAGCAGGAAAGATGACCTTAAAGAAAGCGTTTAACAAACCAGGGGCACTACAACAACTTTATATTTCAGAATTTTAAAAGCGAAAATTAAAGATGCATTTCTTCTTATGGGAAGGAGTTAATGGCTCTCTGAAAAAGTGCTGGCAGGGACTGTCTGCTTTTAGCCAAAAGTTCTTAAAATGGCAAAATATTAAAGCTTTTCACACAATTTAAACTTGAAAATACCATAAAGATGACTTCCTTTATTTTTTTCCTTTCTTGAACAAGGAATTTATTCTTGTTATTCTAGTCTATTATTCTTTTTTTCCCCACCTCATTTTAAATATGGTTTTCTACATCACGGCCTGTAGCAAGACTAGTCAACATCCCCAATAAATGACAAAAAAGGATGTAGATGTTAAAAAGTTCAGTGGCACTTTTTTATTTCCTTATCCTGTGCTTTTATTTCCTTACCCTGTGCTTTTAATTTCAGAAATTACCAGCAGTGTCTACTAAACCCCACACACTCTTTTCCCTCTCTGATAAAAAATAATATGTATGACACAGGATATCTTGGATTCTGTCTTAAGGGAGGAGTTTAAACCGGGATTTTGAGATGATCTTTTTATAAGTTTTGTCAGTAGGAAAGTTAATTTATGACTTTTACCATAGATGTTTCACATTTTCATAGTGTAATATTTTATCGGTGACATTAATTCATGAAACCGTGTTTTGTAAACCATTTATTACTAATTCATAATACTTTTCTCTGCACTTGAAATATGTGAGTTCACCCACTATCAGCACTTGTCATGTTCTGGGGAGCACTTGTTAAATAATGGAGTCTCAGGAATAAATGTAGAGACAAACTGGCTTTATTAGAAAATCAGGTTGAGGACAATGAACAAGGAGAGGAATTACAGTGAGGAGCAGAAGTGTTTTCTCTCTTTTACATGGAGGCAGTGAAGCTGTGTCTTGTCAGGACCTTCTCCACATCATTTTGTTGTGAAAGAGCATATCAGATCTCCTGCACTTCATCAAACCTGCCTCTCCCATTTCTGATGTCCACAATATTTATGGGAGGTTCTCAAATTTTCATAGCCTCTATAAATCATTTCTAATTACTTGTACATATGCAGAAACAGCAATTTAGGGCTTGTGGAACCTAATCTTTTACAGCAGGTTTAGTTAGTTCTCTGCAATGCTGGTATAGCTAATTTATACGTGGCTGAGCTCTGAAATAATTTTTTCTGTAGGAAGGGAGATTTTGCAAATAGGAGCAAATTTAGTTAACAACAGTAATATTTCACGGTTATTTGAAAAAGAATGGGTTTGGGCTTTGATTACCATTTATGTGTGCATTAATTTACAATAGTTCAAAGGACACTACTCTCTGGGAGCAGTTAATTTTTAATTTTTTTCATGGCAGAGATCTGCACTCAAAATGCAAAAAATGAGAGAGTCGGGCTTGTAAGATCTCAGAAAAGCACTAAGAGCCACGGTGTGCACATATCTAATTCAAGTCTGGTTTAATAAAGCTTTAATTACATGTTAATTATTTAATCATTAAATTGTTTATCCTCATATTTTATCAAAACTCTCAGGTGCCTAAGAGCTGCAGCTCTTTCAGTGACTGACAAAACTTCAGGCAGTGTAGTGCTGCAGTGTAGGATTGCAGTTAAGCCAAAGTTGATGAGATGACACTTTTAGGTGAAGCAGGAGGTCTTTGACACTTCACAGTACCCAAATTTGTGAATTTTAACCTTCCCTGACACCCTAAAAGTAAAGCCAGTACATTGCCAAGGAGCAAGTACTGAAGTGCAGATTTAGCCCTGCAGTTGTCTTGATCACGCCATGGTTCATTTGGAAGTATTCAAAAAAATAAAGAATATCTCTCAGAGATGCCTTCCCCCCACCCACGGAGGAGTCCTCCTGTTGAACGAGTCTTTTAAACACATTTTTCCTAAATGTGTGCAGAGAAAGCTCATCCCCAAAGTTCTCTGAAGTGTTCCAAACAGCAGCACAGTGTAATCAGAAGTGTTTTTTTCCAGGACCTGCTGAATCACAAGATGTGGTGATTTAGGCCTTACAAACTGCAATGAATACCTGGAATGAGTGAGTGGCTTTTACATCATTGCCCAAATCAAGCTCTGTTCATTCAGCTGGGTTTTCTTCCCTTCTCTCCTGCACTGCTTTCTCTTTTAAAATTACAAAATGCAAAAGAGGATGTGGCACTATCATAGTGGCTTACCCTGTTTCTCTGTACAGTCAGCACTTAAACCAGTATATTTTGTAACATTATTAATCCCCAGAGTTAATTCTCAGAGTTTAATACTGTATAATGATTTTACCTCTTTTATGGTTAGCATGCAGTCTCCAGGCTACCTTATTTTTGTGCAGGTTATTAAAAAAAAGACAGAATAAGGTGTTGGATACTGAGCTTTATTTAAAATCTGCCCTTCTGTGTTTTCCTCCATTATTGTTTATATTTATTCTCTGCCATGTCAGGTTCATACAGAAGTGTCGCAAAATCTTACACTGCATAAAGTAATAGCAATGCACTTTAGATTATAGTTAGAAATTGGAACCTTTGAAAAAATTTTCTCGATTCCAGATTTTGCAGGGGGGCGGAGGTGGGAAAACTCTGGCAGTCAAACCTATTTATTCAGTTGATTGATTAGCAACCAAGCTTTTTCACGGATATGGTGAGTTAATTTCCAGGCCAGCATGAAACAGAGATCTTTCCACAGCCTGTAAAACAGCCCCTGGCTCTTGCAGATCCCCAGTGGGTCCACGGTAAACCGTTCATTTATTCTCTACTGGACCTTCTCACACATTTCATCTTTCTTCTGCTTCCCTATGCCACAGCTACCATTTACTGCTATTTCCTGTGAGAATCCCTTCTCCTTCTGGAAGGGGCCTGGGAGTGATTCTTTCCACGATATTAAACAGGCAAATCTTTAAGATGTAGAGCTTGGTGCATGTGCAGCTCTGCCCATGGACGTGTGACTTGTGCTCTGATGCACGGTGCTGCTGCAGGGACAGTTCTGAATCCCAAATAAACTCAGCCATTTATTCTTCTACATCTATTCCTCTGCATCCTTCCTGCCCAGGATTTGTTCTAAGAGAGACAGATGGATGTTTATAGAAAATTTCAGATCTACACGGCTCCTTGTATCCTAAGTTTTATGAACCTCTGCTGACTTTTAATTTCTTGACAAGCAGGCTGTTGTAAACAACTCATATTTTATGTATCTCCGAAATGTAATCATGAGTTTTATGATGTTATTGATGGATGGCCTTCATGACTTGAGCAGGGAGGGTTGGAAGACTCGAGGCTTGGCAGGAATGGGTGGCTGCTTTGTGATGTTTGGTATCTTTGCAAAGATGCTTTATGTCTCCAGAGGGATTTCTGAAAATAAATCAGGTCTGCTCCTCAATAACCCCTAAGTTTCCAGTGAACATAGCAGACTCAGCTTTCAAAGGTGGTCTCCTAGGAGAGATATCAAACAGAGAAAGTTTTCAGCTCCCCTTTACCACATTTTATCACATGGTTATTGTTCTCTGTGGTTTTCTTTAGATAGCAACCAAATTTTGGCTGACTGCTATAGACATAACCTGTCTAGAAAAGTCCACAAGAATTCTAAAGCCTTTTATCCTAAAGGATGCTAAAAGTTCAGTCCCAAAAAGCAGAATTCCACAAAGGGTCAGATGCAGGCTAACTTTTGCAATGACCTGAACTATTTTTAAAGCACAGGATGCAACTTCTCTTTTTATACAGATAATTCATAGGCTGTGTATCTGAAAAATCTGATAATTGAGGCTGGTCATATAAACAACTTCATGGCTGCTTAGAATGAGAGCTGGTTGGTAATACTTGAAAATTCCATTTATTTTATCTTTGAAAAAGCATGGTAAAAAAAATTACTAACTGCTTTTATATTATGATCAGTTTTGGCACATATAGATGGAAGAGGGAGCAAATAGTGTATTTTTATCTGCTCTTGAGCAAAACACATTTACACAGCTCCCTCCTCTCTCTCTTTCCTCATCTCCCTCCCTCCCTCTTGCCCTCTCTCCCCCTCTCTCCTAACTGAGCCCTTCCTGTAACTGAAGGGAGCCTTCCAAAAATATGGAGAGGGACTGTTTAAAGGACCTCGAGTGACAGGACAAGGGGAAATGGCTTTAAACTGAAAGAAGGTTTAGATTAGATATTAGGAGGATACTTTTTACTGTGAGGGTGCTGAGGCCCTGGCACAGGCTGCCCAGAGAAGTTGTGGCTGCCCCTGGATCTCTGGAAGTGTCCAAGGCCAGGATGGATGGGGCTTGGAGCACCCTGGGATAGTGGGACATGTCCCTGCCCATGGCAGGGATAGGACTGGATGATGTTCAAGCTCCCTCCCAACCAAGCATTCTACATTTCTATGATTCTTTCTTTAATTTCCAGAGAGAGGCCTATTTGTTCATCTTGAGAACTGACAACCAAGCCCATCTGAGTCTGCCTGGGTTCCTGGTTACTTTGAAAATGTCTGAAATTCCCAAGTGGGTTTTCCAAGGCTGTGTCATCACTTGCATCACTGAAATGCGAGAATGACAATGGTGAAATCCTGTTGCAAACCTCCCTGACGTTTGAATGGGGTTTCGGGTGTGTGGTTTTGTTTTTTGAGTTTGGGAGTTTTATTTATTTTTTAACTATGTAGATCCATTTGTATTGTATTGTATTTAATATGTATACATATGTAATATGGATTGTATTGTATTGCATTTAATATGTAGAACTATTTAATGTCAAATGCAGGTTTTTTTGTGGAGCCAATCTACTATTTAAACACTGGTGAGGGTGCCTCCAGGCACTGTGGTTATGTGCCTCTCATGTAAATAAAGTGTTGTCCTGCTGCTCAAGTGACTCTTCATACATGGATTAATGTATTTCAATAGAGAGGGAGGAAATGCTGAATTCAATCCCCTCAGGGTAACTAAGGAGAGCTATTTAGGATGGCAGAGTGGATACAAATAATGCAGTAGTTGGGTATCAACACCACATTCTCCTCTCACCTGAAGTATAACAAGCTGACATTTTTTTCTCCCTAATTACTTTCCTACATTCCTTCAACACGTAAACCCAGCAATCGTTCCTTTTCACGGATTCTAGTTTTGCAGTGCAGGCCCCTTTTAAAGTGATTTTACTGAGGGGGAAAAAAAAGAAGGTTCAAGCTGGCCTATGAGTACAACTGATTCCTCAAAACACACCTTTATTCTCTGGCAGAGTATTGTTCTGTCAGAAAACTTCACTCACTTCAAAAAGATTTGTGCTGAACTGCAGGCGTCCTTTTCTCGTTTACTTTGTCACGGTATAGATGCATTCTCTTTGCTAAGGAAGTTTAGTTGCTATTGAGTCTCTATAATATTTTTGTTTCCATTTATATTTTTTTCTGCCCTTCTTTTTTTTTTTTCCTTCCATTTTCTTCCATTCCTATCTTGAAAATAGATAGGAGTACAAGTGTATCTTCAAGATTAGATGAACAAAAGCACTGCTCACTATTCCACTGTAAAACTGTCTTTAGCTGAGCCCCAATTTGGCAGCTTTGGGGTATAAATGACAGTAGATTAAAAGCATTGAGTCCCTGTGCCCTTTTCATTCCATTAAGAGCCAACATGTGTATAATTATCAAAGCAAATGTGCAGTAGGCAATCATGTAAATGCCAATAAAGGTTTCTTAGTGGCAAAGCTGATTTCATGTAAATAACTACTCTTAATTTGTTTTAATTAAAAAAAAATTCTAATTACAGAGAGCAGCTTACGTTGATCAGCGTGTTCAGATGAATGCTGGTATAGGTCTGCCCTAACTAACTAACTAAATAAATAAATATGAAAATAATCTTTGTAAAGATTTTTTTTTTTAAATAGAGTCAGAAAAGAAGAGTTGTTGTAGAATACTGGCATGGGTGTTGCTGGATTCATCCAAGCCAGTAAGAAAGTGAAGGATAGCTGAAAATAGTTCAATTGGAAGAAATAGAAAGGAGAAAAAAAACAACAAACCAACTGACTCCATCCCTTAATGCCCTCCCTTCCACACTCCCTCCTTCCACTCCCTCCCCAAAAGTATCCATCATGTGTTCCTCTTGCTACTGAGGACACAAAGCAAAGGCTTGGTCTGAATTACCCAGATTTTCAGATATTAGAAAGCAATAATAGCGCCCTAGTGGTAAATTTGAGCTAGTGATGATTGGATTATTATCTAGAAAAATATGGAAGAACTGACTTTTCCTGTTACTCAGAAAAGGAAAAAAAAAATTTCAAAAAAGAATTTCATGATAGAATGGACTAGGTAATAATTAAGTGAATTTTATAATTTCTACTCTTATTATAATTCAAGTACTTTTAAAAAACTTTGAAAACCAAAGATGAGCAGAACCATCACTGGTAAGGAAAAACAACATAGAATGAATAGATCAAGGTAGGGTTTTTTTCTCACAAAAACTGTTCACATAAGAACAGATAAGAACTTTCTTTTTCGTCTGTTCTTTGAAGGTAAGATTTATGTGATCACATTGTTTGTCTCCTGCTCCAATAAACTTTTGACCTTTCAAGTGATTTTAAGACAAATTTGACAAAGGATTAGAGATCTCAAAGCTTTGATTAAAAAAAATATCAAATAAGGGTGGCAAGGAAGCAGGGAGATGATGGTGAGTTCTGAATTTGAAGTCATTGTCAAATATGAGAAAATCTCCCACTGCTCTCACATGAATATTGCCCTTTTTCTTACACACTGTAAAAGGAAGATGAAATAAAACAACCTGCTCAAAAAAATAGTAAAACCTGTGTGTTTATGGGGTAAGTATCACCAAATTTTTAAGAAGGTCCATGTAGTATTGGTACAGCAAATTTTGGGTTAACTTCTACCAAGAAATGGAATAACTCCAACAGCTCTTAGAAGCTGAAAGTTTCTCAGTCCATCTCTAACACTCTCAGAGATGAAAAGGTATAGAAATTTCATGTTGAAATTCTTGCTTTATTTTGGCTCAAAGCAGGCATTTTCTCAACATGACTTGAGTTCCCTGAAGGCCTTGGCTGAGGCATTGAGCACCAATGAGAATTTAATTTTTCACTGAGGATAGAATAGCTTGAACTGTACAACACAAACTGTCTCTGTAGCTCCACGAGTACAGATGTAAATGAAAATATCTGAAATTGCTGACAGGGCATGACCAAAGAAAATTGGGACTTTATTCTAGTGTTAAAAAGAAGAAGTTTAGGATTTTATAGGAGAAGGAGATAATTTCCTAAAAACCTGACAATTCAAAATTCAGCAGTAGGTCAAGACCCTATTTCTACCAAACCTCAGAAAAGAAAAACATCTGTGCATTTGCACAGCTCAGGAAAAAGTTTTATTAATGAGTTAATGAGTTTTATTTCTCATTAACCTATTCTAATGTGATTTGTAATAAATTAAATTTATCTCCCCAAGCTGAATTTTGCCGGTGACACTAACTGGTGAGTGATCTCTCCCTGCCCTTATCTGGACAGATAAGCCTTTTATTATATTTTCTCTCATCTGTCCAGCTGAGGATGGGAGTGATAGGGCAGTTTTGGTGGGAACCTGGTGTCCAGTCAGAGTCAAAACACCACAGTCTAGAAGGCCATAGCTGAAGCTGTGTTTAAATTATTATAAGAAAAAAAAAAAAAAAAAANTTGTTTAAATTATTATAAGGAAAAAAAAAGCTTTCAATCAAGGCCACTCTTTCAGTGGCAGAAGATGAAATGGTTTACTGGTTTATATCTTTTCCCCAGATATTATTATCCTCAGCCATACATCATTCTGCTACATTTCCACGAAAAGCCATTGATTTAAGCATGACTTGGGAGGTGGAAGGATGTTCAGCAGAGTGATTGCTCTGGTGGAATCGTGGGCTGTGCTCAGGAACCGCGGGAAAACATACAACTTGTTAAACACATTATAGATTTACTCTCTTCTGTGGATATGTCACTAGCAGTAGCTTCTGAGTTCAGGCAGCATTTTCTTCTAAAGGTGTAGCCCCTGTTCCTCTAACCAAATAAGTTCTGGTGCACTGAGATTTGTGTCTGTGGCCGGGTGCACAGGTACACACAATATTTTTGCATTCCTTCATCCACATGATAAAAAAGGAAGCTTTCTTGTAGTGCCTCTGGATCTGAGGCAGTTCAGTGGGAGAGACTGAGAGTTACACTCCACTGCCTCATAGATCAATTGGTTTTCTCTTTGAAAATGAAGTCACACAAAAGCACAGCAGGGCAGATCTTCTGTGCTTCATGCTTTTGCTTTACCTGTAGCAGAATCCTATTTACAGCCAGGACTGGATTGAAAAGAGTATCAGGCTGAGATCAGCACCTTCTGTGCTTGCACACAGCCTGGCCTCCTGCTTGATAGATAGAGTACAAGTTTTCCTTAGAGGTTCAAGAAGGAGGACTGAAATTGATGTCTTTACCCCTGTGGTACCTGCTGGTATGTTCAGCTGAAAAAATAAAATATGGCTCCCTATCCTAGAAAGCGTAAGAGTAGATCCAGCTGCCCCAGATTTCAGTAGCAGCATTTTATTTATGCAGCTGTAAAACATATTCATGTCTTTAAGTGTATCATCTGGAAGAGTAAATACAAATATTTGGAGAATACTGGAAGCGCGCTGAGGAGTTAGAGGGAAAATGGTTTTACCCTAAAATTCAGTTTATCAGGCTTTCAGGTTTGGGGAGAGGTGTTGCTCAAGGGGGGAGTGGATGATAGGACAAGGTTTTATCTTGCTGGCAGAATTTTCCCATCAACCTTGCCCCGAATCTTTTGCAAGAAATGTTCTATCTTTCTAAAAGTCTGGAGTTAGCAAGTCAGCGTGCTGAGAGCAGAAATGTATTGTGGGCCTGAGTGAAATGAGTCTTTCGACTACGAGGATCAGCTTTTACTTAAAATAGCATCATTGTCATTCTGTAGGAGGGGGGAATAACAGCTGAGTCTCAAGAAAAATAAACAGCCATCAGCACGTTCTGCAAACAGAGATGAGAAATGTCCATTATAATCACCGTAAACATCCTGTGCATGTATAGGGTTGCAATACAAGCAAAACAGTGTAAATGCTACACCCCTGGTCCAGATGAGAAAAATCAATCTCAGCTTTTCCCCATGGGTGCACTGCTGTTGTGAGTGTTGTCTCCAGGTGCCTCTCCCCTTTCAGGGATGGTTTGTGAGGGGAAAGGCAGATGAGGCCCATTATGGGCATTTAAAAATAGCAGGGATGGGATCTTGCTCCTCCATCTGAGCCAGCTGTGGGTAAAAAGGCAGTTCTGGTTTAATGTTTTACAAATCAGGTATTGTAAGAGCTGATAACCACTTACCTGCCTAAAAAAAATTGTTGGCATTCAATTTATTCTTAAAAGTAGACAAAAAGCAAAGTGTGAATAAAACACAGACAAAAGTGAATTTAAGAGGGATGCTGGCATGGAGACCAAGGACACCTCTGAAAACATCAGTGTGCTCCATTCACTGCCATTTTCTTTTACCATGCACACCTCTAAATACAGGAGATATGTCTAATGACACAGTATTTTACTGATTGTGCAATATTTCACCAACTGGCAGACACTAACTGAGCAAAAAATATCAATACACCCCTGAGACAAACACACTTCTGCCCACAGGGCTCTTTTATTGACCCTAGTCATGAGAATATGGCCAAGCACAGGGGGCTGTGAGTCCAGTACCAGCACCTCAGGCTTTTACTCGTTGTGAACAGGCTTTAAATAAAATCAGATTTAGTTTCCTATGCCTTCTAGAAGGTATTTGTCCTTTGCAGCTGATGACAGGCTGTACCTGTCTCCTCCTTGATGGATTGAAGGTGTCTCTTTGCTGCAGTTTGTCCTGTGGGACCGCTAGAGAAATTGATCTTTTCCCCAAATCCTGGTCCTTATTTCTGTCCTCTTCTTGGATAACTTTTACATCTGTGTCTGAGAACACACATTTCTGTGTTTGATGGTGTTCATTTTTAATTTTAACTCCGCCTTTCTCTTTTCTAACTGCTGGTGTGAACTTGTTTAGGTTCATTCTAAAAATGTTCCCCAATTTAGGAACAAAAAGAAAGGAAAATATTTTCCAGAAAATATAATTATATTGTCATTGAATGTACAGGACAACTGCCATCCTGGATTTTGTTTTCTTCAACAAGATAAAAAAAGCCCCAACCCTAAGCCCCTGTCCTAAATGCTGAAGTTTAGTGAAAAAATGTTTCTAGATTAATGTCTTATTTATGCCTTTAAATGTAACAGAATCGCTTTAAAATGAGGTGTGTCAAATAGAAGGAATAAATCATGAAATCACCTTATTAAACCACTGGAGACGAATTCAGCTACAGTATATGAGTTATTTTATATATATATATATATATAGAGACATATACACACACACAGAGACATGAAAAGAATAGATAGATAAATAGATAGATAGATAGATAAAAAATCATGATCTTTTTCCTGTAGACTTCCTCTTTATTGAATGGGCAGAAACATTTTTAGAATGTGATTTTCCTGATTATTTTCTGCTTTGAGATGAGATGAATCATGTGTTATAAGCACTGATTTCTCCTCACTGAGAAAGGGGTATTCATATTCTCCATATAGCAAAATAAGGATGAAATATTCAAATAGAGATGTCTTCATTTGGACCATGTAGAGCTAAATGGAATCCTATTCCCACATGCTGCAAAACTTGAAAAAAAAAATTCCTGTAGGCATGATTGCAAATTTATAACATCCACAAGTGTTGCAAGGCTTGCAAACCTTTTAGCACAAGCTCAATTTGAGTGTCAAGTCACTTATTTTATAGTCTGAATGGGAATGACACGCTCCTGAAATCTGTCCCTCTCTGCAGCTGCTGAGCCCACCAGAACACTTAATTGAGCTGCCACATCTGACACGTCCGGGGGAAATGCGCCTCTTGCCCCGCGCAAAGAGCAGCTTCGACACGAGCAGCCGTTTGTGAAGTGCTGGCTTTGCTCTGCGTCGTGAAGGGATCAGTGATACCACAACGGGTGTCTTGGCCGAGGCCAGCAGTAAAACATCCCTGTGTTAACCTGGATGGACAGGTTCCGCCAAGGTTCGCTGTCTCAGCTCGTTTTCGGGACTTTGGGAGAGTTTCAGCCTCATCCTCAGTCGATCATTTTTACTCTGTTGAAATCAATGACTCGACACCAGTTGCTCTCTGGTGATACATTGCTTTTTCTCCATCTCTGTGAAAATCTGTGATTTCCTCTTGTTCAAAACCACTCTGGAAAGACTGTATAATTTATCTGGTTTTATTACTCAAGAATTTTGCCTCTTTTCTACATGGAAAAGCCATACTGGCAAAAATTCTCTCCTCTCAAAGTGCTCCTTCACATCCCTCTGTGAATGTGCTCCAGCCTGAAGACAGGTTTTATATGGAGACCCTTTGTTAACTGAAGCATCACACACCAGAATAAAATCAAAGAGCGCGGGGGAAGCAATGAGTAAAACTGTGAAGGGCTCATAGCCAAACCAACACAGGGAGATGGGAATATCAAGATAATGGTGGCCTGGGTCTGAAAGTCAATGACTGCTTGAAATTGCTCATTCCTAACCTTTGACATTTGTACCTGCTTTTCTTCCTGTTCTTGAAAAACTTCTGCAGCATAACAGATCAAAAAGACATTTTGTGTTATAAATTCAGCCCAGGCTTTCTCTTTCTTCATGTTGCCTGCACTTCATAAAGTGAAACAAAAGAAAAAATCCCCAGCACCCATCAAATTCTGTTTTGATCTTGAGGCACAGGTTCAATTATCATTAAAATGAGGTTGGTTACTAAAAAACAGGACATGGTATTTACACTTTTCTTTCTGCTTTGACAGACTTCTCCAATTTGCATTGAAGATTAAGGACACTCATATATCTGTCCCATCAGAAATGCTTTCCATCAAATTTATTTATATGGCACTGACAAACTAATGCTGAAAGTCACTTGAACATTCATTAATATTGTGTTCTGGAGGGGTTTTTTATTTACTTGTTAAAAGAAGTGTGATGCCAGATTTGTAATTTTAGAGATAATAGTCTTGTCTAGATACATTTACATTACGAGCTATAGAATTCCATTTCTCTGGGACAACACCTCAGGTATTAGATATTTTTGGTCTGACAGTTATTTTTTTCTCGAAGTTCACTCAGAACTTCTCATGTTTGTATAAAAGTAGTCAGTTCATGAGGATCTAAATAAAGGCATCTTAACCACTGTACCTAGCTCGGCCAGTCACTGTTTTTTTGAGATGTTTTAGCTATTAAACCCAGTAATATTTTCTCTCTCAGTCGCTGTGTTTCTCCCACTCAATCTTGGTTTCACTACCTCATTCTGGCTATCTTTTCATAGCAACTGAAATGTTGTCCTACGACCCTAAAGAAAACATATCCAAGGAGGAAACCTGTAATTTTATTCTAATATATGATAATTAAATACTGAAAATCCATACTCTTCCTCAAAAGAATCACAATATGCTAATAAGACTCCAAGGGGCCAGAGTCCACTGTTGAAATAAGTGTGGAAATCCTTCCTGTAAATGGCCCCTTCTGCTAATATTTCACTTATTTTTTTCAACATTTTTCACTTCACTGGAATTGGAAATACTTAAATCAGGTAGAAATAGTGGGACTGAAGCCACATTCCTATTTACTGTATGAATCAGAAATATTTTCCCCAATGTTTGTACTTAATTAATAAAACCTTTGCAGCTTTCTCTAGTAGAAAAGGAACTTTAGCTTTCTTTCAACACTTTAATGAACAGCTCCAGAATAAAAATTTAGGCAAGATATGCTTTTGGTTTATCTAAAAGTGCTACCTGTTCTGTGAATGAATCAGTGAGGGTCTCTCCCTAGACTTTGCTGGGATTAAATTCAAGACAGACTTGCAGAATATCCCAGTGAGCACAGTGTCTGCATTCCCAGCAACTCTTTATCTAAAAGCCCAAGGAGGGCAGACTGGAGCACTGTGTGAACACTTTTGTATAAGACAAAGTACATTATATATTTAATCGAAATTGTTTCAACTTCTAATGGCTTAAACCAGTATTATACTTGAATTTTGCAATGGATTTTTTTCCCCATTCCAAGAGAAAGTCAGGAGCATGTTCCTTCTGCTCTGTTTTCATTAAAATGTTTTAAAGGTGTGTTATAGCGATAAGTTACTAACCTTAATCTGTATTTGGCTAATTAAGGACACCTCAAAGCATGTCAGAGCATCAGCCACAATCTAACCAAATATAAGTATTTAAAATCATTGGTCTGCATTAGGAGCTTTGTGAGATTTCTGAATATGTTCCACTGTGCTGTCACACTTTTGCTAAATATTCCTCTTGTTTTCATTTCAGACAGGATTGCTTCTGTATCAAGTTAGAGGCTGTATTTCCACTCACTGTTTTCTTGGATATTTGTTCCTAACAGTAGTTCTTCTTTGTTTCTGGTTTATTCACATTTATTTTGATGTTGTGGAGTGATCCACACTGGCTTTGCTGTCGAGAAATTTCATTTGTGTGTGAATTCCTCACACTCCTGTCATAAGCTTGATTTATGATTTGCCTTTGAACCTGTTCATTTTATCTTGTACTAACTGTAAATTTGAGGCAGAGCTGTACTGATTTGTCATCTTTTGCTACATAAAGTTTTCTCCTCTGTGCTTCTCTCTTTTCATTCATTGAGAAATGGACAGCTTAGACTGGCTCAATGTCCACTCTGCCAGCTGATGACACCTGGTGACATCAATAAAGAGATGTGTATCCAAGTAAAATTCTTCCTCATACAGGGAATTCCTAAATGGGAAGAAATATAAACACGCTTTTAATAAACCATGTGTTTTCTTGGTTGGAAAAACATCCAACATATCCCAGAAGAATCATGAGAACAAATTCACCCTAAAAGTTGTAACTAGTTGTTTTCCTTTTAATATTTTTAATATGTAATATTTACTTGGACTCTCCAAAGAGCTAAAAATTTGGCCACCCTAAGGCCTTCTCCTGCCATGCACTTAAGAGCTGGACTTCATGAACCTTTTGGGTCCCTTCCAGCTTGGAATACTCTGTGATAATCTGTGATAATTGGGAAAATCAATTGCTAAAAAGTAATGAATACAAAGCCACCTGTTTGGCATAGCCCTGCTTATTGTATGACAATATAAATGTAGTCAAAAGGAGGTGACTAGTAATTAATTCCATTAAAAAGATATCTGAGTCTCTAGGCTGTGATGTAAAATACTCTTTATATCCTTATGATGGGCTGTAGAGGCAGTTCCCTTTCTAAGCTGAATTTCTTTCAAGGGTGAGTTCCATTAAGTCAACCTCTGTCTTCAGCAGGCCTGAGCAAATTTTTGGCATGATTTACCTTTTAATTACTTATTTGGATAGGTTTTCAGTGAGGCTTCTTACTTGGCTAATAGTAAGATATGAAGTTCAGTCATAGCCAGACATGAGATTTGAACTGTAAGACAGAGCAGCCCAGAGGTTCATATTGCCTTCAATACATTTAATTTTAGTAAGGTTTTGCAGAAATAGTTTTGGAGAAATGTAGATTTTGTCATTAAAGAAATAATAATAACATTTTAAACAGACTCATTTATATACCCTTCCCCTGTCCCAGAAAAGATGTTTGCTCAGGTGTTGCCTTCAGAAGCTGATTTACAGTTTGGCTTGTGGACCTAAATAGCCATTAGGTATACCCTGGAGAATGGAGAATTGCCAAGAAATAGATGAGCAGTGAAAAGTAAAAGCAGGGAGAGAAGGATATGAAGGGAAGTAGAGAGTGAGAAATTTTCCAGGACAGAATGCAAGAGGGAAAAGATTAAAAGAATGAAAAATAGCCATAATATCTTTGAACGTTTTTGTGTGATAAAAAAGTAAATGTAACTGAAAGATATTGAAATTGGAAGGAGTTTTTTTATTAGGATACTCTCCTAGTTTTATGGGAGATATTGTTAATTTTCTAGTTAGTTTCTGGTATATGGGCAATTCCATAACCCTGGAAACAAATCTTTTCAAATGGACTCTGAACAAGGATGAAATATTGTTTCATTCATCTAAAAATTAGATATAATTATCAATATTGTAACTTTGTACTCTGCTGTGAAACATTTTATAGAAATAGAAGTCCTTGAGAAAGGTTTGCACTGTAAGCAGATAAGCAATTAAGGAAAAAGAGTTTGTTACCATAACATCTTCTTATTGATGCTTTTATTGAATATAAGAATCTCAGAAGTACCTTATATTTTAATGGTATTTTACAGACTTATAAAGTAGACAGAGGAAGTGATACATAAAACCGCTTTTCATATTTAGTTGAAAAAATGACACATTCAGCTTCTGAAAAGCAATTTTTTTTTGCTAAAGTTCTTGTTTGCTCCTTTTGAAAGCCAGCAAATGTTGAGATTAAAAAAAAAATTAAAAGGTATTTATTTGCAACTTCCTGGCTCTGTTCCAGATTCTCCCTTCCCTGTGTGAAGACAACAAGCAGATGCTCCTGCTACTGGTCAAAAAGATATTGTGAAGGTTGTAAAGGGCTTCTTGGTGAATTCTTCTTGTGTCCTAATGGGGCTGAAGAGGCAGCAGAGCTAAAACCAGACTCAAAGCAGTGACAGAAAATTCCTCACCGCAGCTGGTCCTTAAAACCACGGGGAGGCTGTTCTTGAGCAGCCTTTGCAGGACAGCGCTGTGCATGTCCTTCAACGGGCACTGCTCATCATCAGACTGATGCCAAACTCTGTTCTTGAAAAGCATGAAGCTCTGTGGTCCTGTATTCATTAACCACACACTGCTGTCCCACCACTGCTGAAAAACATGTAAAAAACCTCAAAAAGCGGCCTTTCACTGACTAATTCCTATTAAAGGGTTCAGAACTTGGAGGCAGCCTTCTCTGAAGCCTGACAAGTGTGTGATTTTGGTGCTGTGTACCCCGAGTTGGGAAAGCATTCTGACAGTTGAATTTTGGGGTTTGCCTAGGTCTAGCACAGCAGTGTTTCGCCTTTCTTTAGCTGGAATAACTGTGATGGGTTATTCGGCTGCACCAGCGGAGCCTCCGGGCAGCTTTTCGGCGTTTGTGTGTTTGGACAGAAATTTCCACGGGGTACGGGAACAAAGCTGATGGGATCTGACAGCACCCAGTGGGGACAGGCTAAATTCATGGACAGCAGTAGGATTTGGAGTTCAGTCACAGCATAAGCAAAGAGTGTCTAAAACCATCCATCTATCACTGTGACAGTCCCCCGGAGCTGCTTCCCTTCACCTTTGTTAATCACATGCAAAGGATCAGGCTGAGACAAGCAGAGAGCTGATCTTCGCTGGCCACAAACTGACGCCTTCAAGGTTTACACTGCAGTAGCTTCTCCAGAAAATCTGTTAAGCTCATTCTCAGATTCCCTTCATTGGCATATAGTTCATTGCTGCTATCTGTTGGATTAGCCTTTTTTTTTTCTTTCTTTCTTTTCCAGTTAAATCAATCATTAACATTCTGTGTCAGGTTTGAAGGGCATTAGGATATTCTTGCATCCTGCACATTTTAGACATCTGGACAGCACTGATTGTGAATAGCTCAGGTGCAGATGGGGATTTCTTGTTTCCCGTTTTAGCTTTATCCTTTTTTAAATTAGGGTTATGCATCTTGTGTATGTCTTGTAAATATTGCAGGAAGGCTTCCTGTCTGTGCCGGTCCTGCAGCATCAGGACCACAGTAAAGGCGGATTTAATGGTGACAGCAACAAAGAAAAGAGATTCTGACCTTTCTTAAAGTTTTACTTTGATCACGGATGGGGAATAAGAAGAGGAGATAGGTGGGATAAGATCTAATTTGGAAAGCGGAAAGGTAGCAACAGAAGTATAACAGGAAAAATGCTAGAAAGGCTTTTTTACTGAAATCCTCCATTTGTGAAAGGTGGTGCTTGTCTGTTTATACACAAAATTTAATTTTGTTGAGGAGTCAAGTATCTCTGGACTGATTTACCCCCCATGAACCATACTAGGATGGTGGAGGCACACAGGTACATGCATGCTATAGGAATATTAGGTTAGTATATAAAAGAATCTGAATTCTGCCAACAGTCTGACAACACAGATTACAAACTTTGTGCTGAGTCTTTATTTTTTCCCTATTGAACAAATTCCCTTTTCCTGCACTCTCAGTTCTTGATGGCAGTGCTCAAAGATATTCTGAGCTTCTGCTTCCTTTAATTGACTAAGAGGTGACAAATAGCTTATCTCCAAGGAAGACCCAATTTAAAGGCCACATTAGTGAAGAGTATTCACCTCAGTAAAATATTATAGTAAACTTTACTTCTTGTCTCTACTGAGACCAGCCTTTTCAGGTTTTTTTTTACCCTCCCAAAGTACAAAATTGGCAAGGCACATGCAAGGCTTAGGGTCGTTCTAGCTTGGCTTTAGCAGTTCCATGGATTTTGTTGCGCTCTCGCTCCTATCCTGGCTGACAAATCTTTAGTCATAACAGCAGTTCTGTCTCCTTGACTATTATTTCAGAAGATGATTTAAGATAGCACTTAATAGCCTTAATGAGGACAATAAATGATCCCAGTGGAACTGATATGCAAATATTTTTTTTTAGTACCCTGCTGAATCAGGTTTGCAAATCTTGTTTCTAACCTCAGTGGCAGAACCACAATTTTCCTGCTGCTAACCACTTTCCCTCACCAAAGAGGGTTCATTTGGGAGCAACTAATGCTTTCCCAATAACCTGCAAGGTACTCCAGCTGAACATTTCTGTGCTTAGTAAATATGCTATTCAGTTGCTAAGAAGAGTAATGAATCCTTAAGTGTGCATAAGAATGATTTATTGCATAATGTGAATTTACAGCCCATTACGGGAAATAATTACATTCCACTAATTACAAAACTTAATAGTCACTCCAGCCCAGGAAACAGCAGTGTGAGCAAGCAGATTTGCAGCCATGCATTCAAGAGAATGAACTACATGAGAAGCAGTTAGCTGAAAATCAGTTTACCATTTAACCCCAGCTCAATTCAGAGATCTAATTCATGACGCAGTTGTTATTGAATTAGGTTTTTTTTCCCATGGTCAACTTTTCTAAAAACTTGGAGGAAATGGGATCATTAAAGCCGTTGAGTAGAATCATATTAAGAAAGTTCATCAGTCTTCAGATTCACCATAATTTTGATAGAGTCCCTCAGGAAGAAAAAAAAAGACTTTTGCCCATGGTATGGGTGGGTTTTGTAATGAGTTTGTAATTATTTGCTTCCCTCTGCACAGTGCAAACACACTCCTGTGTCAGGTACTGTTCACACTGGGCGGGCAGTGCAAGGCTTGGCTCTCTCCTTTGAGCTGTGGAAATGATTGGTAACCGCCAGAACCAATTTTGTAAATGTGCAGAACAAAGGGCAACATGTCTGCTTGCAGATTTCCAGCTGAAATGCTGACAGTATTTATTTTACTCTTTGAAACCTGGTTCATCTGTCAGGATCTTGACAAGGCTGCACAGAGTGGTGTGGGCTGCAGGCTCTACAAGTGAGATGTGGAATTCAGGAGACAGATTTTATAGCAGGATCTGTTAAATTAAACAGGAAAATTGCCAAGGACAATTTTAGTTTGATAGAATGGCATCTAATAGGAAGCGGAGCATGTTAATTGATATAAAGGATTTGATGCTTAGTAAACTGAATGTGATGCAAAAAGAAAAGCCACCCACTACGTGGAGTGATCTGTTTAACCTTCAGAGTGACTCTTGTGGATTTTAAGAGTAATTTCTTGGCAGATTATTTATTTTGTCCTGGACTTGGGAAAGTGAAACCATCTTTCACAGACCAAAAAAGTTCCAATTTAACAGGATTCAGATGGGGACAGCAGATTGTCAGCAAATTGTCAGTCAGTGTGCAAATAGTGGAGTGTGTGTGGCAAAACTGTTGTTTTTGGATGCAGGAATGTTGCAGAAGAGAAGATGTTGAATGATAATACTGTCCAAAGCTGACGAATTTTCTTGGAGAATGAGATAACTTCAAGAGCACAATCAGTTTCCCAAGAGCTTATTTAAACAAAACTGCAACTTTTGCTTCCATAACTTTATGAATTCTCATCAGTGTGAAACTGGAAATCAACTTTTGGGCTAGTAATGGGTACCAGATACATTCACAGGGTTGAAAATTATGCTCTTGATCTTATCAAGACATAGGAGAAATGTAGACTTTTTGAAAGTACAGAACACACAAAATACTTTTATGTATTTGTACCCAAAGGCATTGTTTCAAAACATAAGCCTCCTGACAAATTTCATTGGGTTTGCAAACAGCTGATTGGGGATTAAGATTTATTTTTTTTTTCTTCTTAAATACATTGTAAATTTAAGATTTTACCAAAGGTTTTTTTCCTTCCCCACCTCAAACTATAAAAAGAAACCCAATATTATTTCAGAATGAAAATATGTGTTCTTAAATGCCATTTGGCCTCAGCATTACAGCTCTAGCCAAGCTGGTTGATGTAAATTACTTTCATCTCTCTCTCTCATCTGCTGCTTTCCTTACTTGCTTGCCATAAAATTATCGATAAAGTAGTAATGCCAAAAATTACCTACCTCTAATTCTTTGTTAATTAGTCCAATTCCATCAGGTCCTAGGATTTACGGCTCCTATATGGAAAATGGATTTGTTTTCTTTTCTACCTGCTAATCCACATGCAGATGGAGATAGCTGCAGTTTTCTTTCTGTGCAATTTTGGTGTTGGCTAGTTATTTAAAGGAGCTTTTAAAAAATGGGAGAAGCAAAATTGATGCATAGGAACCAGGAGGGAATTCAGTTATATGATGGTATTTGCATGTCTGTTTAGTTCAGTTCAAGCATAAGGTTATCTTTTCTAGTCCATACATTTCCCAGGATTACAAACATAAGGCTGAAGTTGTTCATTTTTACCTCTGTTTACAAACTGGCTGCAAGAAATTGAAATACACTTGAATAAATATGCTATAAATATTTCTGTTGATGTAAGTAAATACTTGCAAAACAAGGAGGTCAGATCCCAAGTTTTTCTAAGCAGCTAAAGAACAAATGGATCTTGGTTTGTACCACCTGCTGGTACATTCCGTAGTTCAGCTGTTCAGGACTACTCAACACTCTGATATTCACGTTGTCTGTAACAACAAGCAGTCTAAGTGTTGTTTCTGTGTCCTAAAGGAGTGACTATCACTTTCATCAAGGTTTTTTGGCATAAAAGGTTAAATAGGAAGATTGTTAGAACATTAGGTAACCTTGCCACTGACTTTCTTTTCAAACTGAGAAATAGCTTTTACTCCAGCTCCAGCAAAAGCTGCTCACCTTATTGATGGATGCATCCAGCCGGCAGCTGGGGAATGATACAGTGAAGGACCATTCAAATGATTTAGCTGATATATGAGCACTGGACTGAAATTTATGGCCGACAGAAAAAGGACTGACCAGACTCTGAGACAGCCAGGATTTAAGCTCCTGGTTTGTCTGTTGTTATCACTGCAGGATGCTGTTAATGTCAGCCTGCCACTCATGTTCTGTAGCCTTGGTACTCATGTATTTTGGAATATTTGGGCTTGGTCACGTCCTGTGCCATTGGAACTGCAGAGATCACATGCCTCAAATATAGTCTTACTTTATTTATTATTTAGACACAGTTTCTCCTCAGCAAGAGCTTCTATTCAGAGTCTTTAACTTAATATCCACTTTGATTTACCTAGATATTTACAGATTAGCAAATATGAAAAAAGTTCCTTACATAGCATGTATCCAAGGCAAATAATCAAGGTTAAAATGGAATATTGCTGTGGTAAAGAAGGATGTATAATTTACCAATGAAGGAATTGTAGAGGAGCTTGAAGTTAAGCTACCCATAAATTTATTTTCCCCAAGACACACCCTGTAGACTCCTTATTTATTAAAAAATCGCTATATATTTCAAATTATGCTATTTGCACAACTCAGCAGACTTTCTTTTGCCCTTTCCTAAGGTCACAAACTCAGAGAAACTGAACTTTCAGCAGAGCTGAGCAAGTTCACTGTTGGTGTTCATTCAGCCTTAATGTAAGGATGGATGTGAAATTGTGTGTGTGTGTGTGCAGGGAAGTAACTCCCTCACTGTGCCACGATGATTTGAGCAGCTTATACAGTAAAACAATTTCTGCAGGCAGCGTGCGCTGATATGAGGAGAGCAAAGCTTTTAAAAACTCGCTAATGCACCCAGCAGCTAACTATGAATAATGATTTGCCAGGCTAGACATTAATATGCTCCTCACCTCCTGATGAAACGCCTGACGGGGCTTTGCCAGCCAGGCAGCTGTCAGTCAAATGGGGATGTGTCAGTCCCCTTTGCTTCTCAGAACAGCCTGATCCTCTGGTGTGGCTGAATTCACATCTCTGCTGGTTTTATCTTGTAGTTCTATATGTTTTCACACAAGTGTTTTCCTCTTGAATTTTGTTTAGCTGCCCTTTCTCAGGTACCTTGCTCTTGCATCCTGAAATGTTTGTGTCCAAGCTATCGATTTTCTCAAAAATCCATTATTACCAGGGAGATCTCAACAGCATTCCAGCTGAAGCTGACAAGCAGATGATGGATTGTTCTCATTAAACACTGATACTCATATTTTAAACAGTGCCCCAAACTTTCAAGGATTCAAAGTAGGATTCAAAGTTAGAAGAGTGGAAGACTGGAAAGATTAAAGCTTTCCATGGCCCAGAACTATGGCCAGGTCATGACTAAGTCATGAATTCTTCACCACTGTTTATGGAGGCTTTGCAGCTCCTTGCCTTTGACTATTCTAGAAAGGGAAAGTCTCAGATCCTTTTACTGTCGTGTAAAGTGTGGTTTTTGTATATAACAACAGAGAAGGAACTTCTAGTCAGGTTTAAACTTGCAAGTTTCCTCCTGTTGTGTAATAAATTCTCTCATTAACTGGGTGTTTTAGTGTTACGTTGGAGTTCTAGCGTAAATATGTTCTAAATAATTAGCAGTAATTTCTTTAGCATGGATCAGGAAACGTAAATGATTATTTTTATAGAAGAGGAAAAAGTGGTTCTAACCCTGAATGTAGTTTTACATGAAGCACTTAAACTAGAACTCTGACTATGCACAGCAATGCCAGGAATTGGATCATGCCCTTATCAAATATCCTGGTTTCTATTGAAAAAAAATTCAGCATTACATCTGGCATCAGATTTTTCATTCTCTTTTTTAACAACTGGTAACCTGAGGGCTTTGAAAATGCTTAGTAATTTTAAATTTTTGTTCTGCCATGGTGATCTGATACCACTTCCTTGCATTTTGTTGCTGCACTATTCCTGAGGCATTTTTCTAAACCACTGTAGCTAGACTGTGGACAGAGTAAGTTTTAATGAATGTTTATTTTAGACACAATGCCAAAAGAGGAAAAGAAAAACGGGCAATTTTCTCTCAGTCTTTGAAAGGAAATCCACTAAGTGGGACTTTTCTCCTTCCTGGTTTACTGCTAAATTTAGATCTGTGTAAGTCATGGTGGAACAGTTCTGTTTCAAGCAGCAGACCCTCAGCGCCGCGCGCTTGCCAAAGGGGCACACGGGGCTGCAGATGCGGAACGGGGCAGTCTGTGTGCTCTGAGTGGCAGCAGCTAAGCGTTTGCAGTGACACATGCCACGGTCCTGAAGAGAAAAATGTGGGCTTCCAAGCAGGGGTTCAGAGATGCAGCGAGGCAGGAGTCCAGAGCAAGGAATGAATTATTTATTAAATTTACAATACCATTCTAGTTCCATAAAGCAATTGAACAGTGTTCACACTTCTCCTCGGGTGATTGGTCAAAGTCTCAGACCCCCACTAAGAAATGTTTTTTCCTAATATAATGTACACAAGGTCAGAAGATACCAGATATGAATGCTATTTACAAAAACCCTATCTATTGTTTACATAGCTTACACAGCAAAGGAAAAGTTCTCACAGAATGAATGCAAGAAGAGAAAATTTCCCTGCTAACAGCATTTCAGCATCCACAAAGAAGACCCTGCGAAGCAGGCAGCGCTGCCAAGGTGGGGGGTGTTTCGGTGGATGGATCGGCACCTGCACACAGCCAGCACCTGTGCCTGGACAGCACCTGGGTCAGGGTGGGACATGATCCAGCTCCGCTCGGAGGCTTAAATTGTTCAAGGATTTTCAGATTCAATCACTGGCTGAAGCTTCGCCAGTGTGGGTATACACACGTCCTGATGCTCTGACTAATGGAGGGATTGACAGCTCAGTGTTTAGAACCCAGTAAAACCTCTGACTTTATCCTCCTGAACACACCTTCTGAAAGATTTTTCATCTGTGCACCATTACCTGCCAGGCAAGACACTGTGACATCCCTCTTTGTTCCCCTGAGGTCTGTTTCCCTCTTAAAAGGACACGAGGGAAGGGGTTTCGGGGATGTGCTTTAAATGCCACACTTCATAAAGGCATCATGCTTTGATAATCTTTCTCCCAGCACCTTTTTCAAGTGAGTGGTGATCAGGTTCCTGTCAGAGAGCCCCTGTTCATCGCCAGGCGTCCCTCAGCAGGCAGTCCAGCCGTGACACCGAGGAAATAACAGCTTGCCACCTCTTCAGAGGCAGAGTCACCTTGGAGGATCTGTGCTACCTTTATTTTTCTCCCTCAAAAATACTGTTTAGTGTACCTAAGCCCCTAAGCCTGTTATATATTTCTTTTTTTTTTTCTCCCTGAATGACTAGCAAGCTGCAATTTGGTTTTGCTTACACCGCTGTCAAAAATGGAAATGGTTTTGATGCAAATTTTAACCTTAAATTGACTTGAAACAAGATGAAACTGTACAAAAGAGGACTGGCAAAAGCACAAACAGAAACAGTCTCTTTTTTGAAATAGATGACTTCTCTATTATTATATGTGATAAAGTATGTCATTTATTCAGACTACTTATATATTAGTAATATACAATTTATTCAGAGTAGTTATATATCAGTAAATGCTAAATTCCATTTATT
Organism: Callaeas wilsoni; assembly: GCA_013398955.1. NCBI lineage: Eukaryota > Metazoa > Chordata > Aves > Passeriformes > Callaeidae > Callaeas > Callaeas wilsoni. The sequence continues at coordinate 47,044 of VWPU01007033.1, forward strand.
TGCTAAATTATTCCTTTCCACTTGTGATTTGCATCAAACTTTATCTGAGACTTTGACTTTAATCAGGAAGGCCTAAAAATAGAATTCTAAATTTGCAATTCAAGCTTACATTTTAACAGGGGTCTGACATTTTTTTGTAGGTATGATATCGCTGGGGGGAAAAAATAAAAAGGAAAAAAACAGCATCTTATTCTAAAAGTGTTATTTTTAATTAATAACATTGAATTAACTTTCCAGGATCCAAATTATCCTGGATTATGGGACTGCTAGTTCTCACTCCTCATTTAGAGCCATATCTTTTGAGGAAAACAGTTCTGCCAATTTCTCGATACCTCAGAAAATTCTCTACTTTAAATTACTCTCTGAACTGGTTTACTTTAATGAACTGACATGGGGGAAAAATCTACCTTCAAAGCAAGTCTGTCTGCCAAGAGGAGATGGCTGGAAAAAGCTGGTTTTAACTCTTCAAGCAGTTTAACTTACTCACATTAGAAACCTCTGCTTTACTGGTTCAAAATTCTATACAGGTCAGCAAATACTACCTCAATTATTTTATTTAAATTCTAGAAAAAGTAATGAGTAACAGATAAGGAAGCAAAGGACTTGCTATTTTTTAAATTATGTTAATACATTTCTCTGATGTCAAATAAATTGTTTTGTTTGAAATAAAATCACCTGAAATATTAAAAAAACATTTTTATATTAAAGTTAAATGTTTCTTTAACAAAGCTTTCCTCAGAAATAGATCCCACACTGCAGTTTCCACATCAATATTATACCTTTGCATGTGCAATGTCTCCCAGAAACATCATTCTTTTCAGCCCAGAGGCTTCCACTTTTGGGAGAATTTTGATTCTGAAGAATGATTATCTTCCCCATGAGAAGAAATCAGTTTATTTAAAACAAAACAAAACAAAACAAAACAAGCAAAGAGGAAAACAAACAAAATACCCCAAACAACAGCCTACTACTTTGTTTCTCTGTTTAAATTTCATCCACACGGAGATCAAGGTACATAAACACCATCTGAGAGGTGCTGAAGCTTTTATTAAAAATTTAGGTGAACATTAACACAGCAATAATAATAATAATGATGATAGTGATGATGATGATGATGATGATGATGATGATAATAATAATAGTTGCTGGGAATGGTTTGTGCTGTACTCACTCTACAGAGATTATGGCAATAAAACAAGGAGTTGTAGGAATTAGCAAACTCTTCATTATTATCATTCCAATGGCTCCCCAATGTGCACTTGGGAAAAAACCTCAGACACTCTGAGAAGATAATGTGAACACACTGCTACCTTTCCCCAAAGGTGTATAATTCATCTCTGCACGTGTGAAGTACCAGAAGGCCCTAATCTGTGCTAAACTAAGGAATTTTGCTTTAAATCTTCTTTTCTTTCTAGAAAAGCCCCTTGACAAAAGCACTCTGGCTTAACTGCAGGACACATTCTTTTCCCAGCTGAGTTTATTGTGGTGAGACAAGGCAGAAGGAAAAATCCTGGAAGACTTCCTCGAAGGGGAAAAATATTCAAAGTGAAAATGACAGTCAGAGAAGCAAAGTTTAAGAAAAAAGAACCAACTTTCTTTGCCACCACTGACCACACAACTTTGGCTGTTTGCAAGAACAGTTTAGGACCTTTCTGAGCTCTTCTGCAGTCTTAATTTATCAGCTTCTTTTGTAGCTGAGGTGAAGTCAAAAGAGGTCACATATAAGCTGAGGAAACTCACTCATATAAACTCTGCAGCTTTTATGCAGTGACATCCCTTTTGGCATTTTAGCCTCATCATCCCTGAGGCCTGCAGGACACAGCACCACGAGTAAGCTCAAAATAAATGGAATAATTCAATACCCTCAACTTTAAACATTCAAAGGTCATGACTTGTCTCCCTCCCCCTATGCTGTCTGCATAGTGCAAATTAAGTTTATTTTTTTCAAATGTGGTGATGTTTTGTTCCCAGCTATATACGTGAATCCCTCTATTTGCTTTCACAAAAATGTGTTTCAAAAATATTCTCAGTTCATTGATCTGGAAACATTTTTTTATTAAAAATGCCGGCAGAGCTTCTCCACCAGAATGTGAGAATTTCAGGAGACACAGAATAGTCTGTGAAACGTTGCCACATCATTCCTGGAATGACTTCCATGTATCCTCCACAGTATCCTGAAGCACCAAAGGATTTGCCTGGCTTTTATTTTCCCTTTGACGTTGTAAACCCCATGTGAAATGATTCTTATGCTGAATTCCGTGTGCCTTTCCCCATTCATGGGAACAGGGAGGAGCAGCCATGCCCGGAGATGAGCAGGATTTTGGGGCACAGTCCCTTGGCTATTTGCTGTTCAGCCTTAGGATGGACTTGGCAAGAAAAAAGCTACTTTTACCAAGAAGTTTAAAAGCAGGAGGGAGATTTAACGAGCTCAGCTCAGAAGGGCACGACAACCATAGAGCAGCTGGTGGTTATCAAAGGATTTATGACAAAGTTAAGTAGCATAAGTAAAGGTGTTCAGCACAAATTTTTGTTTTCCCCCCATCTCTTAGGTCTCCTCTAGCCCCGACAGCAAGCAGGCTGGGTATTACATCCTTGGAAACAAATCCCACAAACCAGAAAAAATGTTTAGGATGAACCAGGAAAAGAACAATCTAATTTTCTGCAAAAAACACTACTTCTCCTGTAATAGATATAGCATACATGTTTATCAGGCTCTTACTTGGTATACTTTGTTATTAATAATTTTAAGTATATCAGAAATGGAGCTATTTTTTCCTTTTTTTTAAAGAATCTATGAGGTTTAAAATGACCCAAAGTTATAAAGCTAATACACTCAGGGTATGGGAATGACTTAAACATGCAATCTTTCTTTTGGTGTTGCTGAAGCCTGAAGTGCTGTCCCTTTTCTAATTAGGTGGTGTCACTTCATGTCACTCCTCAGAGCTGCACTCATTCTGCAGTATAATCAGAAATACACAAAAAATTTGGGAATCGGGGTCAATCACATCTGCCCAAGTTCTGTTATAAATTCAAAATTATAGAAAATTTACAGTCTGCTGGGAAGAACTCAGCAGAGCTGAAGCTGAGCAATCTGTGACTAGATTTCTAAAGAAATTTTATGGCTTCAAGACTTCTGCTCCTTCCTCTCTGCAGGTCTCTTCTGAAGAATCAAGCTGTCCTTTTCTGCTCTCAGTGACTTTTCTGCTGCTAGCAATTCCTATTCAAACATTTCTGCTTCTCAAAGCTCATTTCTTTTCCCATCCTTAATTTTTGACTGAAGGTAAAGAGTTGTGGGTCTTTAACTTTTAGGTTTTGTAGCAGTGCGATACCGATTGGTACATCCCAAAAAGCATCAAAGTCAGTGCTCTGAGAGGTTGGAACTGCAAAGAAAAGAGGCAGCCCTGAAAACTCCTGATGGAACTTGATGAGGTCCATGCAGCTCCTACTAAAATGTGTCTGTAGTTACTGGGCTAATTACCTTTTATATACAAAACTGTCCAATTTTAGCACCATTTGAAGCGCAGTGAACAAAAGCAGATGCGTTGCATGGAAAAGCCTGGCTCTGGCGGGAAGATAAAGAGGAAGGACTGACAGATCTTCACAACTTCACAAATCTGAGATTCCCTGACTCAGAGGTCCCTGTTGCTTAATCAGTTCCATTAGTTTCAGCTGAATTGTTATGATGTGGCAGTTTTTGTGCAAAATAAAATCAATTGATGTGTCTGTACTGCACAGCACACGGTACGGAGGAGGAAGTCACCAGCGTCACAAAATTGTCATTTAAACAACAAAAAAGTAAAAAAAGGGAAAGCTGCTAAACTTGTAAAATTGGCAAAATATCTCCTGTATAGCAGGTTTATTCTGGAGAAGATAAAACCTCGCTGTTGTGCTGTCCAGTCCTGACATTACTCATTGGAGAGAAATTACAGTTGCAAAAATGGATGTGCTAAATAGGAAACTAATTGCTGACCACCCGTTTCCAGAAAGGAAAACCAGGCAAGTGTATAAACAACTGTGATTTTAATACAGAATAAACAGCTATATAATGTTTCTAATCTACATAAATTAACATATAGTGGTTGAGCAAGTTTATTAGTATGGCAATTGTAGTACAGCAATCTGATGTGCAATGGCTCTGTTCGGTCCCTATTTGAATTTCCAGTGGAGAACTTTTCTGGGAACAAAGATACTGGTATTTTCCTTAAGAAATGCAATACGTACTCCTTTAGATTTGCAGATTTCTTCAACATTCTAGACTACCTTTTCTCATTGCATACACAATAGTTCTGCTCTTCATGAACGTTGACAGCACAGCAGCATTTTGCTAAAAAGATAAAGAAATCAGTTTTATCTCTGTTTTGGCTGAGAGCTGGTTTCTAGTCTTTTTTTCCCATGGCACTCTTGGTCAGACTGTGCTTGGTCTTCTCAAATGAGTTTCATCTCTGCTGTGGGGTGGTGAGTTTCTGGGATTTTTGCTTGAAAAAGACCTAGAATGCTTACATTAAAAAAAAAAAAAAACAGATTATTCTGTTATAGTGATCACTATCAGGCTCAGTCACATCACTTAGACCTAATGATATTGTCTGAGCATAGCTCAGCTGAATTGCAGGTCATAAATTCTTATCGTGCCATATAATTTGTTTATTGATTCCTGTATTTTAAAAAGCGACTGAGATAAATAATCCAGTATGCAACATGAAAAGCAAGAAAGAAATCTTTCCTCAGATGACCAATTTTGCTGCTCTTTCTCTTAGGAAACATTTATTTCATTTGTGTTTTTAAAAAATGAGTTAGATAAATAATCCAGTAAGAACATGAAAAACAAGAACGTTTTCCTCAGATTACCAATTTTGCTATTCTTCTTCTTATGAAACATTTATTTTGTTTGCCTGTTTGTAAATCAGGATAATGAGTGAAATGTGCTTTCAATTTTTTAATGTTGTTGAAAACATGAATTTTCACCCTAGGATTCCTATCACATTGAGCTTGACACAAGAATTTCAACCATTAAAGGCTACGGCTCTGTTGTGAATGTAAGTTATTTGGAGATTACAAACCACCTAATAACTTTTACAATGCTTGTAAGGTAAGAATGGCATCCAATTTGAGCAGTTGTTTGGAGAAAGGTGGCAAATTTTATCTTGGTGACATAAAATACCTTAGCATGAAGAAAAAACAGCACTAAAGCTGCAAGAGAAAGAGATAAATTGAGACCTATGTCAACAGAAAAAAAAAAGATGTGTCTCTCTATTTACTGCAGGTGCTGTGTTTGACAACCCAGCTACTGGAAGATGTTCTTTCTGAGGTAATCCTTTCCTAACCCTGGTTAGGGAAGTGGCATACCCTGCTCTGGATACATATATTTAATTTCATCGCTGTGTCAAGCACAGGCCAGACGCTTTTAATAGGAGACAATAGAGAAATATAAAGTGAACCCACGGCTTTATGCTCTTAAATCTGGCTCTATCAGGCTGCCCTGAAAAATGGAGGTGCCCTAGATTGGAGTGCTGAACGGTTTTGAGGATCAGTGCAGGCTTTTTGCCCCAGTTCCACTCAGCTGAGGGCATGGTCAGGCATCCTCCCCCAGTGCCTGCTGACGAAGCAGCATCAGCCCTCTCTTAACGAGGAGCTTTGCCCCATTTCCTTGCCCTTGGTCACCACCACGGCACATCCAGCGGATTACGCAAGTGCTCTCTCCACGTGACCGGCGTTAGTTTAAATGCTTGACTGAAAACCTCTCGCTAATATTGGCTAATTTTCATTCATCAGCCTAGAGAGGAAGAGGGAAAAAGGGAGGGAGGAAATTCCCCCTTGCTCCAGAACAGGAGGCTGTACTGATCCCCAGCAAGGGGAGCTCCTAGAGCCTCATTTTGTATGAAAATTATTCTAAATGACAAATATTAAAGTACTGCCTGCATGCACAGGTCAAAACTAGGTTTTCCTGGACTCTTCCCTTCTCTGCTGGTTTTAGTAATGGCTGGAAAACTTTTGAAGAAGGCAAAAAAACTCCTATTTTGGAGCTAAATTCTAGGGGAAAATAAAGACCAAAGAGGTGAAGTGACCAAAGCGGCCTAAAGAGATAAAGATAGGTTTAAAAATGAAATTCCCAGAGTAACATCTCAGTAGCTTAACCATGCCTTGTTGCAGCATTTTTAAATTTTCCTGAATGTATGGATCCTTTTACTAGGCAACTTCCATGGAGTAAACAAATGTCATTTCCATTGGCATCAAAAACAAATGTCTAGCCCAAGGAAACATAAATGACTTGACAAAAAATATTCCCTGTGTCAGGGACAGAGTTCTGGTAGGAAAGTGAACATTTCACCTCATAACTTGTAGCATTATTTTTGTTCACTCCAAATTTCCTTAAAATTCTGTAAATTATGATTTCTCAGGAACACTTTTGAGAAACAAAGAACAGTAATTATTTTGAACTATTTATTTAATTCTTGTAGATGACAAAGTCAGTTTACATCCACTTGCAATATTCCCAGCTTTGGTTCACTTATAACACCTGTTTTATAGTGTTCTCACCATGGTTTTCACCGTGACAGAATGCCAGTACAATTTATGGAATTAATCTGGAAACATATTTGTCTTTATTTTGTTTTAATATAACAGCTTTGGGTTCTGCTAGCTCCTCAGTATTACTTCATTTCTGAAAGTATGAGGAAATATATTTAAAGTACTACAGACACTTAATTGTTCTTTCAGTGTGTATTATACATTAATATTTAATAGTGGGCACTGATTTTTATGATGGCAAACATTTTCCAAAAGGTGCTTTTTCTACTTATCTTTATAACTTCTTGCAAAAGCAAACTGAAAGGAAAATGAAATGTGTATGTGCGACACAAATTTCAGTGTAAATTTTTTATGACCTTTTTCTGGCCCATGCTAAGTAGTTGAATTAATTTGCTTTCCCAACATCATTTTGAGCAATACTTTGTTATGAGCAAAATTATTGTGTCTAAAGCTGCGTGCTACCATGTCCAAAATGCTTTCAATGTTTACCCAGTCTTGTACATCCTTAATCTACACTGCAATTTAAAAGATAGATCATCCTTCTGCCTCACCCAAACAGGGTATGTTTATTATCCAGAACTTTGCAAGTTCCAGTTGTTTTTCAGAGGCATTTCAGTGACACTACTGTAAAGAAAAAAGGGAATAAAGGATGTGTACTCATTAACCCATAGTCAGCTTACAAATGAAATTCTGCCTTTTAGAGCTGTGTGAAAAAACAAAATTCAAGGCTGCAGAGGAAATGAAGAACTTCATCTTATTTTGGCAAACATATTACTGCATGCTCATATGAATGTGTTCATTATTATATAGTGTAACAAAGGAACCCCAGGAGAAGTCTCCTGTGCTTACAGTTTCAGTCTGGTTCTTTTCTAACTTTAGAAGTTTCGTAAAGCTTGAGCTATAATTTATAGAGAGTTGGTAAATGATTCAAAGCAGTTAAGGTAATTATTGCTTGTGTATCGTAGAATAGTTAGTAACACCCAACATTAGCTTGAGTATTACCATGTATCATAAGTGGCTAATCCTTTATATTTTCCTTTTCCTCCTTATAAACTGCTCACATGTATTTCCTTATAAACTCTATCAGCTGATAAGTAACACCGAACATTGGCCACATTTTATGCTCACATTTCATTTCCGTGAAATTTCATGGAATTTTCATAAAGAAAGCATAATTGTCCACATAGTGGACAGTTACATATGCAATATTTATTTTTATTCCAGCAAGCTTGATTATAGGAAGTCAGACACACAGACTTTGTATCAAAATTTAATGGACCCTTCTGGTTTGTTTTCTCAGGAAGTTATTTTACCTTCAAGTGCATGGGAACTTTGCATATTTGCACAAAGTATAAGAAAGGAAGCAAAGAGAAAAATAAATCATTGCATGTGGGCAATATTTCTTTTCTGCAGCAGAGCTGCTGGAATTCCTCTGCAGCGTTTACCTTTCTGGAGAGCAGAGTGGAAGTGCTGCCACCGAAGTGAGCAGATGGTGTCAATAACGACTGACGCCCACTGGAGCTGTACAAACACAGGCATCCTCATCTCCTGGCAGGCAGCTCGGGTTGTTATCCACTCACACAAGTGACAGAGTGGGAAAAGCACCGAGCTGCTTTAGAGGTGGGGTGCCCAGACCCTGCTATTGCGCCTTGTTTTACAGGAGTGAGGGGGAGAACGTGGTAGGGAATGTTGTCAATGCTTTCAGTTATGATGTGCCACAAAGGCAAATGCACTAACAGGCCATTTTCTCTGGTTGTCTGTAAATCTTTGAAGACTGCCACTCCCAAACCAGCCGTGTGCAAGTTGGTAAGCAGAAATCATAAATTAGCATCACTGCTTCATGCTTCTAATCAATGTCATGCTTCCAGTAAACAGGAGGGTACTTAAAACCCACTGATGTTATTTGACCCATCCTCTTTACAGCTCATTTGCCTCATACTCTAAATGTCAGATTTCCATACAGAAATCAAGCAGCCTCTTTTCTTGGAAACCTTTCAAGACCATGGAAGGAGTGAATCCATAGAAAGCTATTCCAGATGATGGTAATGTGGAGTTTAGTTCATGCATGTCACTAAAAACTGCTATTTAGTAGTTATTGAAATTAAACTTAAGCAATGCAGTCATTTGAAAGTAGTTCAGGAAGGGCAGCTGCGGAGTGGAATTAACTTAAAAGTGGATCCACTGAGGATGTTTTTAAATATATTATCTCATATCCCTCCGATATCTTGAGTGACACAACAGGTTCTGATTGCTAAATAAAATCTCCTCCCTTGTCACAAATTTATAGGAAAGCTGCATTCTATTTTGATAAAATTAACTTGACGATGACATTGAAAACCTATGAAAAAAATAGAGTATGTGCACTGATTTCCATTATTAACACACTTCTCTGGAACTATCATGTGCCTGGTTTCCCGGCCCCACAAGCACTCTTGCTGCTCGCTGTTTCAGACAGCTCACCTGTGTCAGCAGGCAGACTCAGAGCTCAGCACAAGATTAGGAGATCCTGCAGCAGGATACGGGAGAGTCCCTGTGCGTGTGTACATGCATCTCCTGAAGCTGTGCTGCAGTCAGGGATGAAGCTGAGCTCAGATTTTCATGCAGCAGTAACAGAGTAGGATATATCTTGACAGCACAGTTGAAAATGGAGACAGAAATTTCTTTGCTGATCCTATTTTTGTGCTGCTGAGTGCATTCTGTCTAATAAGCACCCTGGCCAAGGACTTGCAGATTAATCCTCCAGCATTCTTGGCTTTGTGGAGGTCTGAGAAACTGTGTAAAATGAAATACTGCAAAACAGAACTCCATACTTAAGTCCTGGTTCAAATTTTTAAAAGCCATAAATGACTTCACAACAGATCAGACAACGGGGTAATTCAGACATTCAGATTAATTTACTTCCATGGCAAACATCTGAAGAAGAGCTGAATTTGACACTGAGGGCTTGTATTCATACACTTAAATAATTATTGTCTCTACTTTGATTAGGAACAGTGATGGTATCTGCTGATTGCCAAAATAAATTTATTTATGCTATAAAAAAAGTATTGCTTAAAGCAGTACTTATTGCAAAATACATTTCTGTAAAAACCTCCAACCCTGTTCTCCTGTCTTTCCTTTCCCTTAATAATGGTATTATTGCACTTTAGAGATACAATCTCTTACCGTTACTAGGTTATAAACACTTTCTGCTATATGAATTATTTCAGGTTATTTATTTTTCTTTGACAGAACACAAGACAGCTCACAAACTGTAAAAGCTTTCAAGCTACTTGGATGAGATGCAACTCTGGAAAAAAAAGTTCATTCATTAATAACCCCAATGCAAAAATGGGATTTGAGAATGATCAGTCCCTTCCCTGTTTCCTTCTCTACCTACTGGCAGCATGAATTAGGTTTTATATAGAAATTAATCTCCTTTATTTTTTATCTAGTATTTTTTTATAGTAAGGAAGAATTAAATAGGGTAAATTATGACCATGAAATTAATTACTCAAAAAGAGAAAAAGTCTTGAGTAAGTTCTTATGGATATCACTTAAAATTAAATATTTAACAAAACATAAATTTGGGTTAGTAAACATTAAAAAATGTAAGGACATATTATGCAGATCTCATCCGTAATTCAACAGTCTTTGAGGAATGAGTAGAATTATCATCTTCCAATTAAAATAACATAATGGACCAATGCAGTAACAACATAAAGGTCCAAGGCAAAGAAAAATTATGAAGGAGTTCCTAAATGTATAAAATATAATAGTATATACACAAGCTGCAGGTATCATACAGTGACCCACAATGCTCTAGAGGCTGACAAGGAATTTGGGTAACAAGGCCCTGCTGTCGGATGTCAGATAAATTCACAGATTAGATATGGTGTAAAATGATGCTTCTGCAGTCTGGATTATCTCAGTCCCCTGCACAAAATGGTTTTGGCTCGGTGAAATCAATGAGGAATTGAAGAATTTCCACACTGAGGTGCTCATTTCTACTTGTAACAAGTGGTGCATAAGTAAGTGAAAATTATAAGCTTAATCCCTTAAAACCAATTAAATATTCATCCTAGAAAAGATTTTTTACATATGACATGCCTCTGGCTGAGGTGGGCCCATCCCAAGTGTTTCTCCCTTCCCTTTCCTGTCAAGCAAAAGGTTGGAATGTAAGGAATTTCTCCCTTTGGGTAAGAGCTTCCTACCCACTACTTTTCTCTCCACTCTCTTGTCTCTGAGATTGCCAAAATCTGCCCTAGCAGAGATTCTGGGGCAGCAGGTATTAAATATGCCTCGCTGTTCTCCTGGCTTTCGAGGTTTTTCTGTTCCCTGTCTGTCACCTTCACCAGTGGGAGTGATGACATAACCCAGAGCTGTCCTCGAGCGCTGCCATTTCCCTCCTCCCATCCCTATCCTGATTAGCATTTGGGTTTATATATGCCACTGGAAATGAGCTCACTGTGATCATTAGACTACAGTTAATCTGATGCATAGTAAATACTTCTTAGAGCTTTCTCTGTTTAAACACAGGGGTTTGATTTCTTTTATCTTTATCCCTCCAAACTTTTCACTGTGCACATGTTGTGCTCTCCTCAGTCCTGGATTTTGAAGCACAGAGCTTTCATGTTTCATAAGAGTTTCCCAAGTTTTATTTTGAACCTTGTTGTTTTGATGGTTCTTTATTCTGTCAGCAATGACTGCAATAGGATGGGACTCAGAGGAGAGGGAGGTTCGTGCTACAGAAAAGTCAGTATTTTCTCTGAGATCCCTTATGCTGGGGTTATGTCTGACTCTAAAAAAATTTGTCTAACCACACATTCTGTCAATCATGCAAAAGAGAAGATCTATATTCAGTCTTCATTCAGTCCCTAGTAGAAACCAGACAAGACATGCCAACAAAACATATGCAGGAACTGGCCTGAAAAGGATAGAAAATCTATAGATTCCAATTGTATTATTTCTTCTGTAGAGCTGGGCTTTCTGCATGAAATAAAATAGATGCTTACAGTTTTTCCACTGATGTATGGAGACAAACATGGAATTACTGTGTCCCATCATCCCTTAAAAAAGGCAGAAGGGTGCCAAAATGAGATTATTCAGTTCGTGTAACTAAGGAACTGGGAGTAGATGGTAAACATAAAATTGCAAAGATTAACTTTCATCATGAAATAGGAAAGGAATCCCAGAGGATGGATAGCAAAGGTGGTTTCGTTAAAAGCTGTGGTGAAGTCACTTTTGTTTATCTTCTGTTCACTCTACACTTAATATAGCAGGCACAGAGATTTTATGGCATCCAGTCCTCCACAGTAAATGACTTCTGCAGCCAGACATACACAAGGCCAAGATGCTCCATAGCTTTCCATTCCAGGAAATCCAATGGATCCACTCAGTTCTTGGTGTTTAAACACCTGATACTTATTTAATACTTATTATAAAATTAATTCTTTATTGTGTTGCCTCCATACACATGCAGTGCACCTCTTTCTTCCTGAAACACAGGTCATTTAGCAAACACTAATTATTAGTTAATTTATCATCAAAATCAAATTGAACCATATATGTAACTGTTCTCCCATGGCAGAAAAAGAGTAACATTCCCCAGGTGGCTACAGCTGACCCAAATCCATCCAGGATCTGAGTGACTTCAAATTAGATACCCGGATCAGCTCCAGCTTCCTAACTGCCTGAGCTGAGAGAAACTGAAATAAGGTGAGTGAAGACACTGGAGAAAGGAAGTGCCAGGAGCTTGCAAACTGAGGGGAAAGGATTTAGCTTGGTAAACTTTTTAAAAGCTGCCTCAAAGTGGAGTCACCATTACAGGAATCGGCAACGAGCGCAGCAGATCGTATTCCCATCATCATTTTCTGTGCACTGAGCAGGTAATACCTTTTTTAAAGTGATCTCTGAATGGGCTTGTAGTTGCCAGAGGATACTGGGAAGTGATTGCTTTGGTCATGTTTGACTGGGGCTGCTTTTTCCTTTATTTATTCTGGAGAGTGTCACAGGTTTATTCTGTAAAACTGCTTTCCTTTACGGCCTTCCAGGGGAGGAATGGGGTCTTCTGCTTATTGTCTTTCTGCCTGAACCTCTCTTCTTAAAGATTTCTCTCAATGAAAAGCACATCAATAGCTGTCATATTATTTCTAAGTCTTATTAATTTTGGGCCTGTGGTTATGAATCCACGCTTTCTCACTAGAAAATGGCAAAATCACTGAGCAAGCAAAACAGTCAGGAGCTGAAAGGGAGTGGAAAACAAACAAACAAACAAATACAAACGAAATTTTAATTGAGATAGCAGTGATCTGTAGGTTACAAAGAAGAAATAAAGGATGTTAGGATGTAGGATGTTAGGATGTTAGGATATGATCCTAACATTCAAAAAGGATGTTAGGAATCAAAAGCTTCAGACTGCCAATATGGAGATTTTGTTGCTCAGCTATGGGCTCAGTGAGTGGCAGCAAATCCTCTCAGTTTATCTTCAATCTGCAAACTGAATTGGATAAAATTTCATTGTCTTTAAAACAGATGGTGGTTTCCATCCATTTCAAACCATAAGCACAGGGTTAAGAGGCTAACCTTTTGAAATTCAGATGGTGCTAAATATTTTCTGCAGGGAGTGATGGATGTTTACGTGTTGATTTTCTGGGTTTTTTTTTCAGTTTACATATTGACAAGTTTCAGAATACAAAATAAAGACATATTATATATTTAGCCACATTTGTTTTAGCCTCTGGCTGTCTGTGTACATGATCCCCACTTAAGGCAATCTCATTTTTCTCAGCTGCTCCCTCCTCCAGAACTTCAGTCCTGCCTTAAGAGTGCTGCTAATCCCTGCCTCCTGTAAAAACAGCATCTCCCAGGGGAATTTGAATCACGGGAAGAAGCAAATACTGCTGCTTGGCAAACTGTGCAGAGACACAGAGTGATTTTTAAAATGATTACTGGTGATATCAAGTGTTGAATAACTGCCCTGCTTATCACCTAAATTACTTTTAGCTCTTACTCCAGGTTATTCACAAAGTCTAAATCTAATACTGCTTTGTCTCTTGTGTCTCAAACCTGTAACTTCGAGAACGTTGTGCTTTGATTGGTCTAATCTGTTCTGCCTAGTGAAAGAAACAGCTTTATCATAGGAGGTGAGCTTCTCAAAAAGCAAACCAACATTTCGGTTCTTAGGAATTCATACTCAAACCACCTTCAAACTCAAATGTCATGGTAGTGTGGGCTTGCAATTAGACATGATTAAACTGTCTAAACGCTCTGATTCCCAAAATTTTGAGTTCCCAGGCGTGACCTTCATCCAGTTGAATGTGAATGGAACACAGTTTGTCTCTGTGTATTACCTGTATCAAATAACCACAAGTTTTCTGCTTGTTAGAGATATAATACCCCACATACCTTTCTGTTCCAGTGGAGGTCACTCAATCAGCTCTGTTTGGTCACACTTTGAACTGAAAGAAATCACATTTTTTTCAGACAAAGGCTTTCTCCGACATTTTTACATTTTGAAGTGGTGGGTTCCTCTGAGTTTATTATCTTTTCACTATTTATGGTTGTTTACTTCTCCTTACCTTTTAAGAACAACCTGAAAAGAACCGTTCTACTTTTGATTGCAGTTAGTGCCTCAAACAACAGCACTATCAGGTTCTCACAGAAGGCACCAACCAGGCATTTTTTATGTGTTGAAGTTAGTTGCTAGCACAAGTTTTTATCCTTTTTTAGTGGTTTTAAACAGCAGAGAGAGATGGAGACAGAGAGAAAGACTGCAAAACAGCGAAAGGCCGTCTTGCCCTCCAAAGTGACCTTCACAGGTAGACTGGGTGGGTAATTTGGCTGCACAGTATTGGGAAATTTTCTATTGTACTTGAAAGTTCCCTAAGCAAGACTAGTCAGCAGATCTGCAGTGTTTTATAGGTAAAAAGGATTGATAATCAGATTTTATGTCAGAATGTCACACGTGGTGTTTTGCGGACATAACACGATGGAGCAGTACCCTGAAAATAAAACCTGGCAAATAGGAGACTCTGGACCTGGCTGTGGGACCTCACACTCTGCAGGGCACTTCAGGTCTGATGCATTCCCTCCACTACAGTGAGAAAATCCTGTGGGGAAAAAGGAGAGGGAAAAAGAAAAAAAAAAAGGTGAAAGGAATGTTTCAAGCAAGGGGAGTAGGCGTGACTGCAAAGATCTGTGGGTTATTCAGACGTGCCAGGGTAAGTTAATCTGCTTTCCCTGTGGTGTGGTGTGTAGATCCTTCTTGCCCTTCAGCTAAAGATGCAGCACAAGGTGCCCAGTGCTGCTGAGACCGTCACCATTAGCCATAATGTGTAGAGAACACAGATTGACTCAATTATAAACAAATTTTGGCACCAATTCAGTGACTTGTGTACCATGTGCAAACGTGGAAAATGTTTGACTGCTCCACTGTGAGATGATTGTGCTACCTTCATGCCTATGCATAAAGCAGACACTTTATGTAAGGATCATGGTTATTTAAGGTAGATGATCAATAATTTTGTCTAATTAGAGAGTGAAGTCACCACTGGGCCCAGTGATTAAAAATTCCTTTTCTGTAAACTAAGAATTACAGTCACTGATTTGTATGACAGCCATGCATGTTATTCTCTGTCATTTACCCAAATATATTTAAAAATAATCACTCTTTTTATAGGCATGTAAGGGTACACAAATTTTAACTCAAATTGCTGTAATTACATCTAATCTAGTCAAATTCATTTTTATTAAAGTTCACACTGTGAGACTAATGAACCTAAAGCACTGAAATCATTCTCATTACACACAGTTAAATCTATTTACTGAATCTGCATTGTTTCATGCCCAGAAGGTGAGAGTAAAAACCCACACCACCAAGATGCAAAACACATCTTCTCAATCATTTCCCCTACATGAAACAGTTTAAACCAACTGTGTTTTAACGGACAGAGGGATGTGGGCAATGCTTCCCTCACTGGGTTTTAATATGAAAGAATGGTTGACTGATGAAGGGTGGTTTAAAGGATAATGAAATGAGGAGAAATCTCAGCTGCTGGTGATGGGCAGGGAGATGACACAGACAGCTGACACACTTGTGGAATTGATGTTTCCAGGAGCTGAAGAAAAGATACAGTCATTCTAGCTGACACACAACTGTCCTTTCATATTATTTCCCAAAAACCCTGTGGGCAGGGAATTATCTTCTAAAAATCACCCACAAGGTCACTCTTCCCCTGTTCGTCTAACGCCCCCCTCAAACATGTGCTCCCATGGCATGTGCAAATAACTGGCCAACAAGCAATAAAGAGGGCGAGGGAGCTGCACAGGTGATGCATATGTAAGGATCAAGGAAAATGGGTGTATTTTCATCTGTACTGGCCTTCACAGCATAGTAAATCTGTACTTTGAAGGACTGACAGATATACTCCTAAGCAAAGCAAAATAAAACCACCTTTTTTTTTTTCCAACACGTGAGTTTCATCATGATCCCTTTGCTGAAAAGCCCAGGTGAGTAGATCTTCCTGTGTGACTGTGCAGAAACCTTTTGAGATCCAGAGAACTGCTTTGCTTTTCCCTCCAAAGAAAACAAAGGCAGACTGGAGTGCAGAAATGAAAATCACTGTCAACACTCCTACATTTCACCTCCCAGTTCCC
This sequence comes from Callaeas wilsoni, assembly GCA_013398955.1. Classification (NCBI taxonomy): domain Eukaryota; kingdom Metazoa; phylum Chordata; class Aves; order Passeriformes; family Callaeidae; genus Callaeas; species Callaeas wilsoni. The sequence goes on from VWPU01007033.1 coordinate 63,205, forward strand.
CAAGCAGGGATTGCCTATTGACCTCACTTCGCTTCCAGAGCTCTCTCTTGAAAAAGGAGCACAAACAGGATGCAAAGGGCCAGATTTTCCCAATAAAAGTGCCTCCAAAGCTAACAAAGCCTTATTTTGCCACATAATCAATGAGAAGTGTCCTGTGCTAATGACATTTCTGCACCTGGCAAAGAAAGACCACTTCTCATTCCGCCCTCTTGGTGCCTCCAATGCAGTATCCAATTTTTCCATGGCTTTACATTCATGATAAGAGCTATCAAAATAGATTATGTCCTCACCTGCTTGAAGGGAATGGCTTTTATATATCACATTTTGGGTTGGGAAAAATACAGAACTACTTTTTTCCCCATCAGCATTTTCATTGACTTTTGTGTGGTAGCTTTTCAATCATTTTTAGCCACTGATAATTATGGATTATCCAACACAAATCCATCAATAAAGCATTGCAGATAACTCCTCAGTAATGAGAACACATAAATTCCTTGCTCAATAGGTTATGCAATCAGTTCACTGCCTAATAAAAAAACCAAACCTGAGGTACTGCAATCCCTACAACAATTCATTTAAAGTGGAATTTGTTAATGTTGGACAAGATCCTTGACTGCAATAAATCAACAAAGCCTCCATGAATCAATGCAATGACACTAAATTGAACTAGATAATAGTCAGTCTGCAGTTTTTTGTAAATAAAGTTTCCTTTGCTATCATGACAATCATCCTAAATTTATTTGAATACTTTTTTTTTCTACAGAAAAGTTTACTTTATATGTTTCTTTAAAACGGCAAAATATTACACCTCTATTTGCAGAACATAAAATAAGAAATATTTTGCTTATGTGGCTGGCATTATTCCGTTTCTCTCTCCTATTTGGCTGGCAATAGACAAGACAATCATGGCTCTGCTAAGCTGATCAGGCAGCCCTGTGATATCCCAGACAAGGGACTCTGTCACCAGTGACTTGCTTCCAGCATTCCTGCAGCACTTCCTTTCCATGGAAACTGCGGTGGAGGAGAAGAGTAGAGGGTCTTCTACAAAGTCAGAAGGCTGGTTCCAGCTGTGGAGCTGAAAAAACTTTCAGGTTTTACAGTTTATGTGTGACCTTTATGCTGTGCTGGAACCTCTTTCCCCCTCTGCCAGTTATCGTCCTCAGTGTCACTTTGCTGCGCTGTTAGTGGCCTCACTTTTGGGAATTATGTGGGAACTTTGTAGTGTACTGCACATTTCATGTGCTACGCACATTCCAGAGCTGCAAAGACACAATTTCAAAAAGTCCCAAAACATGTTAAAACCATTAATCCTAGATTAACGGGTGAAGGGTGAGAAAAGTGGAATAATTTAGTGAAGACTCTTCAATCTCTTATGTTCTGTGATTAAACCTTAGAGGGGTGCTAGACAGAAGAAAGAGCCTGGACTGTTGTCCCTCTGCTTTTTGCCTCTGGAATGAACAGTGTGGAACAAGAACCTGCCTAGGTAAAAAAAAGCAGTGGTGAATGTTTAATTTTAGCAATTTTTGCAAGTATCCTGGTTTCAGATCTAATGTACACGTCCTCAGATATATCACAGCATACATAGCATAAAAAATTAACAACATCCTGCTTTTTTTTTTAGCCCTCCATGTTCAGAAGGCTACAAAATTGTCTCGTGTCTGTGCGCTTTCAATTAAAATTTCCAATTTCCAGGTCCAGTGCTTTTTCTCCACAAGTACAAGAGATAGCCAAAAGCAGGGAGAAAAGCCTCCAAGGAGTTGGACCTCTGTACTCATTACGAGCTGGTTAGCAAGCACCTGCTATTCACCAGCTTAGAAAACAATTTGAAATTCAAGTAAATCTCAGCAAGGACCTAACAAAGAACATCAGGCAGCCAGGCAGCCAGCCAGTTTCATAATTCTCATCTTTCAAAGATTTTTGCTCTGATGCTCTCCCTCAGCACCACACACCAATTTTTTTTTTTTTTTTTCCTGCTTTTCTTTCTATATTTGAAGTGGACATATGTCACTGTTTTAAATGTCTCCTAACTGGAGATTTTAATGCCCTGTAATGACAAAATTATTGAGCAAGATGTGACTTAGGAATACAAGAACATGTTAATACAGAAAGCCAAGATAAATTTCCTCTTCCAAAGAGCAAAGTCTTAGTGAAAAATCTGCTTGGGCCAAATTAGGTTGAAAACCTGGCACATGATAGAAGATATCTGAGCACATAATTCCCAGCTTTTCTCAGGTATTTATTGTACTAACGATGTGAAATTAACTTCAACTGTGTAGCAATTTGAGAGATGCTTTATAATGAGGGTGATCCGTTCAGCATTTCTGACTTAGACGTCACCAGACAAATAAAACCAAATCTTTTCAAATCTTCCCTCATTCCTAGGAGTGAAATGCACATAGTTTCAATCCTTTGGACCTCTCATCCTAAACTAAATGATCTGATTTGCACCTGAAAGGCGGAAACAGAGTTTCTGTAGTCGATGTTTGGTTTTCACACTTTTAGGTTTGGCTTAGATATCCTCTGGTTAGGGATGGTTTGAAATTTTTAATTTTTAACTCAGAGTTTACCTGCTATAGAGCTTTGTTGGCTCTAGGGTCATAAAGAATAGGAATCTATTCAACTTTTCCTGTAGCGGATTTACCTAAATGTTGCAACTCCTCAATGCTTTTGGGCAGCCTCCACTTTTTGGCTCTGACTTTCTTCTACCACTGAAGAATTGAGTGTATGATTCTGTTCTGGTGAAATGCAGAGATCAAATTAAATGAGACCGGTAATAGCAACTATGCAAATATCCATTAAAAGGAGGTCTAGGGAAAGATAATGAAAAAACACACACAAGAAGTAAAAAAAATCTGATACTCTGAGTTTAATGTGTAGATGGAAAGGCAGTGGGAAGTTTTGACTTCATATGTGTACTGATGTGGTAAATTAAATTGGTCAGGGTAGCTCCAGGGAGCAAACAATATTTTTCCTTAAGGGTATATAAAATGTCATATTTTCATTCAGAAATGCTAATACTTTGCTAGTCTTTCAGCATTTTGTATGTAATATTAACCGCAATTCATTGCAGGTAAAAAAAAAGGTGTTTATTTTTTTAATTAAAAAAAAAGTATAATGCACTCTTTAATTTGTGCAGAAAATTAAATTCTGTGTCTATATCTGAAGAGACACAGGACTGAACCTCCTTTTGACTGAATTACTGAAGCTACTCCAAATAATCTGCATTTTTCAGGCCTTGCACTCCATTCCTCACTGTAAGTACAGCAGATAACAAGCACAACAGATTGTACAAGTCTAGAGGTGAGTGAGAAATATTAAAGTTCTTGAAAGCCAAGAAGTACACAGAAGACCTAATGAAAGCTAAATAAAGGTTAAATTTAAGAAGTCCAGGGAAAGGGAAGTAGGAGAAAATAGATATTAATAATTCTCAAGTGTATGAAAAGTTCTTAAAGAGGCCATGGATACAAGAATAAATGTTGGTCTCCCTTCCTGTAAAGAAAGAATGAAGAAAGAGGAAGGCTTGACCACAGCTTTGCCCACAGTGCAGCAAAAGGAACCACCTCCAGAGGATCAGTTTTCCCCAGGGCTTCTTGGTGTTGAAAGCAGGGAGCTCAACTGTGTCAAATCTCTGCTTGGTTCAACATCTGCTGGCAGAGGAGGGAGAGTAGCTAAAACTGTGCCCATCCTTACCCTCTTCTCCCGCCTCTCCCAGTCCCATCTCTCACCCTGTGCCCTCCCCATGCTGCTGAGACATTTTCCCTTCTGCTTCAGCCACAGACAAAATTTTGGCCCCCAAATGCAAACAGAAGCTGTGCTCAGGACCCCGTGAGAGCCCAGCAGAGGCTCTGCCACGCCAGGCAAACAGCCACACGTATGGCCCCATGTGTTAGTAGGAGAATAGAGGTGGCCTGCGTTCTAACTTAATCAGAGATTTGTGATGCTTTGCACAGTTCTCACAGCAATCTCAGGGAATGGTGAAACTGCTCACTTCCTCTGCTGTTTCTCAAGCTTTTCTGGTGCCACAGCAGCTGCTTGAGTTGAGTATTTAACCACCTTACTGTAATAGATGCCAGTTTACTGATGTTCTTACAACTTTCCTTTATCTCCAACGCTTTCATCACTCCAAGTGTAAGACACACGAGAGGAAGTGTGGGGAAAAAACTCAGTCAGAGTGCACTGTGAGCCCACAGAACTGCAGAATGAAAGAGAAGGAAAAACATGCAAATAACTGTGTTTGACTCCTTGCTGCTAACACAGAAGCCAGAGTGAAGCTGGAACCTCCCTAAACTGGATAGGAGAATATGTGTGAGGAATGTGGCTGATTAACTGAAAGGGACGCATTTAGTGAGGCCTTTAGCTAGTTAACCTTATTTTGTGAAAACTCCTGCATATTTTTATGGCCTTTTTTCAATCCTGCATTCTGGGCACACAACTGTTTGTATTTTGAACAGCTGGCTGAAGTTTTGTAGTGAGTTTCAGCAGACAGAAGTTCTTTCCTTGATGTTTTCCTGTCCTTTTTGCCTAAAAATTTCTTTGCAGACAGCTTAACAAACTCGATCAGAAAAAATGTTACCTCTTTAAGATTCGAGTAAGAGGAATACTTGTAAGGAATTATCATATTTTCTATTCTCACATGTACATGCAGGAACTGGAAGCCCTAGGAAGATGCTGGGACTTCTTACCTGGAGAATGCCTTTAAGAGAAAGGACCTCAAGCCCATGTTTCACTGAAGTCGGCAATTAAACATCTCAGTTTTGCTTTCTCTGGCTGCAGTACTGACATAAATTTAGTTTCTGAATTCTTCTACCCATCTGGTTCAGGAATGTCTTCTATAGCTCTTCTTCATTGTCTTAAGATTAAAAAGGAAAGCAGCACTTTTTAAAGTTCATATAGAATAATGAATGAGAAAAATGTCTTGTCATTCATTTTAAAGAAGATTGAGATGGTTATAATACATAATTATTAAATTTAATGAAGTAATTACTTTTCAAATTGATTTCTAATTTCCTACCAAAAAAAAAAGTTCACATGGTTATTAATGGAACAGGAATAATTAACAGTACCTACAAATTAAAACTACCCATGCTGTATCGCATACTTAGAGGAGCTGATTTACAAATTTGTTGTGTTCTTTGCACGGAAATGGATCCTACTTTGAATAAACATGACACCACTTCTTCCTTTCTGTTGGTTCTATCAGTTTACAGCAGCAGTTTATGCTGTCTCCTGCCCTGAGTTTCAGTATTCTCCCTGCTGCCACTCTTGAAAAAGACCTGTGGGGAGCAAAACACATCTGCTGACATGAACAGTGATGAGAAAAGCAAGGAAAAAGATTAGTTCTCAGTAAGGTCAGAAAAGATTGCTGGAAATATTCAGGGATCACAATCACTTCAGTGATGTATTGTCAAAGCTGTCTTAATTCTCTCTGTCAACACACAGCCGTCATATTGAGGCTTGTTTTGTTGGAGAGATGTCAGATACCTCAGGGTATGGCCTGACTTTACAAAATCTAAAATAGGCAGTTTGGGGAAACAGTAATATCTTCACTTAATGCCAGTGATAGAATTAGGAAAATGAGTAAGTTTGTGGGCCCCTGCAGTGTCAGGCAAAAAAGTTATAGGATTATGACTTTAGCTAATTGTACAAAGATTTTTTTTTTCCTTTAATATTTGTGCTTAAAGATGAATAACAGAATATAAGAGTTAGTGAAAGCATTTTTGCAGCTTTTCGTATCTCATTGTAAACAATTTTTAGAACAGGAAAGCACAAGTGCATTTCAAAAGACTGAAAACCAACCAGCCTTGTTGAAAAAGTACCAAGACAACTGACAGAAGTGTTTTAAAAGTCAGTGCTGCAATGCATTCCTCAGTTTTAGCTACCATAAATGCTGCAGACATTTTTGAAATTACAGAAGTAATAGGCATTTATAGAGCTAAAAGACATCCATTTTTACACTGACATTGTGAAAAGAATATGGCAGGGCAAACGTTTAGCATGTAAACCCATTCCTACCCCTGCTCAGGGCAGACTTCCTATTTATCCCCTAAATCTCTGTGCTTTCCTCTGGCATGTCTGATGCTGCTGACTAACCTAGGGAGACTGATGTGTGCCAGAAAATCCTGTGAACTCTGTTTCACTCTTCTGGTTTGATCGGGCAAGCAGAGATGCAGTAGAATGACAGGACGCCAGCCTGCATTTCCATGTGAGCTGCATTTCCATCTGGGTGGCTTCCTCTGCTCAGGTCACTGTCCCATCAACCAGAGGTCTTTTTGCCTGCTTCATTTAGAGTATTCCATAGCACAGGAAAGTGATTCAGGGGCAGTTATTTGTCTAAGTATGTTGCTCTGTAGTAATATGTGCACAATACTGAAAGCACATTTATTGGACTTAGAATCTGAAGGAAGTCCAGACAAAAAGAGTTTATTTGTTTTGGTTTTGGTTTGATTTTTTTTTCTCTCAGAGAGGATCCTATGCCAATGGCAAGTTGGGTGCCCTGCAGAGGAACAGAGCTCTGTTCCTATTTCTTCAGGAGAAAGAAATGTTTCATCATCCTTACAATTCTACAGCTTTGTGTTACCTCTCCAGCCTCTGTCTGTGAAGACTCAACTTTTCCCACTGGCTGGCTTTGTCTTACCTATCTTATTTGTGTCCTGCTTTCATTTCCTGTCTGACACCTGAATTACAGGTTTGAACCTTCTTGTCCAACCATAATATCCAACAGATGTAGGCTCCCCACAATCCTATTCTTCCTCCCACAGTAAGACATCTTATTAAATGATATAAGAATCACCTCAATACCCAGAATGACCTGCTAATATAACAGCCTTGGCTTTAACTTGAAAACTGACTTTTCTTTTAATCTTCATTGTCAAAATTTAAACTTAAAACCAAGGGTGTCCTAAGGGTTTGGACATTAAAAAATTAACTCACTATAATGACTATTTTCAAATGTCAAGAATTTTTAAAATGATGTAAAAATGCTTACATTTGGCAGTACTGCAGAAAAGTGGAATTTTTCTGCTCATCTTCATTAGAAAGCAATCTCTTTGAAATCAGAATCTCCTTTCCATTATTTTTGTTTTCTCTGACAAAAAGAGTTACTGGGCCAGTTTCCTGCATTGGTCTATCATATAATAAGAAGTCAATGAACTAAACACATTCTAATTAATCACTTCAGGGTTACTTGATTGACCACACAGTCCATTCCTTGAACAAATCAATGCAAGGGTTAGAAAGTATTTCAAGTTGAAGCTTTTTGTTGGACTATGGGTAGGGATTCAGAGAAAAGGAAGAAGCCACTGCACTAGAAGGAGCAACTGCTTTGCTCTTTGCCAGCAAATTCAATGCTAGATATTGCAGACTTTTGCTACCTCGTGACCTTAACACAACCATTTCAGGGGAAAAGCACTTGGTCTGTAGTAAGCATTATTGTCACTTCCAGGGTTTTGAACCTCTGCACCTCATTAGCTGTAATCCATGGAAATGGAAATAGGAAATCTTTCCTGAGCTGACAGAGAGTTCTGCTGCAGCCTTGATAGATTTCTATGTTCTTACCTCAAAATCTGGACAGCCTAAGCACAGCCACAGCTTTGAGGGCCAGTGAGACAGGACACAGCTCTTCAGCCAGAGTCTGGGCAATGCTCTGACTTCTGATCGTGTTTTCTTTGCTCACTGTGCTGACCTGAACCAGCTCTGACACCAACCCTACGGCAGGAGCCTGGCTTGGGGCACAGTCTCTGTCACCTTGTGACAGCCATTTACAGGGAAGCTTGGGATTGTATTAAAGGAAGGAACCACAAGGCTGAACTCTTGCTCAGCTTCTTTTGTCTCCTGCTCTGAGACAGACCGCTGTGAACCAGTTCAGAGCCTACCTCTAGTTTGTGAGGGGAAAAGGTGATTTTTTTATCACAGAGTTTCCAGTCGAGGAAAAGTGGTGTATAATGGAGGGGTATTTGCCCTCTTTTTATCTTCACAGCAGTTTCTGAGACGAATTTACTCAAGTGGCAGCATTAAATCATTTAAAGAAGCATAAAATTTTGACAATGATCAGTCTCTCAGGTAAGAAGGTAAATATTCAGTCATTTTCCCTTCCTAATTGCATTTGGCTCCCGTACTTATTTATTCAAGAATGACTCTGGGAGCTTGTTCTGCCCTCTGCCATAAACAAATGGTGTTCTCTTTCCTTTTTTAGAAACTAACTACACACTTTGAAAAACTAGGAAAATGCATTTTAAAAGTAAACATGGATAAAAGACAAAAGAAAGTTTGTACCTAAGAATACCATTTGGCTTGCAGATTTGTAAAATCTCTGAGAAATAAAGGGTAACCAAAGCATTTTGCTTCTCTGTCTTCCTGTGTTAGATTCTGGGTCCCTTTGGAGGCTCCTAACTGCCAAAGCATGGTACAGAACTCCCTATTTCAATTTCCTGTAGTCAGGAGAGAGTTCCTGTGCTTATTCCTTCACTGTCCTGGTATTGAGACGTGCAGAGGAGCCACAGCCAAGCTCACACCCCCTGGCATCACCAGGAATTTTCAGCTTTCTTGGTGTCTTGTTCATTTCCCAAAGATGGATTGCATCTGTTCTTCTGAAAAGGAGAATGCCCATGAAAAGTGCACGTCCAAGGTGGTGGATGTGGGGCAGGCAAAGGACAAGAGAAACATACATTTTTTATACTAAAATGTTATCGTAGAATGGTATAATCACCCCAAGACACTGCTGAAAGTATGTAGGCTTTTTTAGGTCCCATTTCAAAGTGTGGATACAGAATTATTTCAACATGGTCAGAACTCAAATAAATGCTTATTTGCTACAAAGTTTGGACACCTTAAGAAACATGAGGCTCATTCTCAGTGCATTTTACTGTGGTTGAGGAAAAACTTCTGTTTCTTTGCCATACAAATTTAGTAGTTTTATGAGATATTTTATAGAAAACGTGTGTGCCTGTGTATTGTGAGAATATCTGCAGTTCATAGGGAACTGCCTGAATTACTCTAATTCAGCTATTTCAGGCCCCATGTTAATGCTGTATGAAATAGATTCCTGCAGTTCCAAGACTTTGGATAGACAGATAATCCTGTGTCTCAGTAAGAGGGGAAATCATTGTCTTAGAATCTCTAAATCTGTCAGTGGTCTACCTGGTTACATCAGAGAAACAGCATTTCTAAGAGAAGCTTAAAACAAGGGCTCCTCAGTGATTAATGATTAAAGTGCAGATTGTCAGGGTGGATTTCTAATAACTGCAATTTGCAGCCATCTGTCTGACAAAGTTTGTCCTATCATTAAGTTCTTTCTAAAAATGATGATCTTCAGAATCCAGATGAAGTGATAAGCTGATGGGATGGAAGGAAAGCAGTGTGTAATGAAGGGTTTGAGCTCCCCGGAGAGTTCTGCAGCCCTGCAGAGGGACCTGGACAGGTTAGAGAGATGGTCAGAGAGGAATCATCTGAAATTCAACAAAGGGACATGCAGAGTCCTGCACCTGGGGAGAAATAACCCCTACAGGCACCAGCACAGGCTGGGGGCCAAACCGCTGGGAAGCACCTCTGTGGAGAAGGACCTGGGGGTCCTGGCGGGCAACAGATTGCTTGCTTATTCAAGAAGGGGTGGCTGAAATGGTCTCTCATTCACAAAAAACAAGGGAAAAAGAAATAAATGCAAGACAGAAATGCAAAAAGAGCTTGAAAATTCTCAAGGTCAGGTCTTGTGCGGCATTCCTGCACTGGGACGTGTTTGAGTCAGATGTCTTGAACAGCAGAGTGTTGGAAGGCTGTCAACAGTAGTCCAGTGATAGTTATAAAATCCAGAGGGCAATTTGGACTGAATTTAAGGGTGACTTTGAAATCAAATCAAAATTTAGCGATTTGTAAGCAAGGTGAATGGCACTTCTGTCCTAACTGAAGATCAAAATTAAAAACCTGATTCTTAAGCCTGAATGCTGGTAATTGTCTAAATTGATGCATTAAGGCATTTCATTTTCTCTGTAGGCTACTTTTCTCCCTCAGAAGCCACTCCCTAAGTCTTTCAGACCAGAAATAAAACAAGCATTTTTAAGCATCTCCCAGTGAGTTGAAAAGCATTGATTTCAGGTTTTTTTTTTTCCCAAGAGCTTTAATTCCAGACAGTTGCTTTCAAAGCATTGTGAGTAGGAGTCTACTTCAGGCTAGCTGCACTCCCAGCTGCATTTGGTACACCACGGGCTTTAGTTCCACCTACCAATAATTCCACTGAGTCCACTCCAAAAGTCTGTGGCATAATGACAGAGAGCAATATTAATCTTTGTAATGATGAAAGGTGTGCAGTGGTGTTCTCTGGTTTGTTTATCTAAAAAGCTGTGTTTTTCACGTGGTCAACACGAAAGTCACCTCTGTGACCGTGAACTCACAGTGACTCTAACACTCAAAGCCAGGGTGGTATTAATAAAACACGTGTGTGTGATCATTAGGTCCTTCCTGATCATGACCCCATGCAGAAGCAGGATTTTCACACTGAATAAATAGCATAATCTGCACCACATCGTGCCACTTGCGGTTTCCAGTTTCTTTCCTGAGGTGTTTTACTGTGGAGAAGAGTTTAAAAAAAAAATCGGGGAATTACATTATCAATCCTCCTCCCAGCTGCACTCCAGGTTTGGAGCAGCCAGCTGAGAGTCAGCAGAAAATATGCAAATTAAAAATTAAAAAACAGCAACCCAAACCCTGGGTGAGAGGAGGACGGGGTAAAATTCTGAGCTGGACATGGCCGGGTGGAGCTGATGCCAGAGGTGGGTTTGGGCTACAGACCTGCATGAGAGAGAGACCAAGCAAAGCTGTGACACCTTGTTAGAGCAAGACCAGCAACATCTTCATGAACGTTTGTGTGGAAATGCCACCACTCCTGGAACTCACGAGGAATGCTTTAAAAGATTCTGGCCTGAACCTCCGCTGTGTGGTACGGCTGCCAGCATGGGCTCACTGGCTCTGTTTTTCATTCTTAATTGGGAAACTCCCTTGGGTGTCAAGTTTGCAAACCCTTTCCTCCCTACAAACCCAGCAAAAAAAAGCTTCATCATACTCCTCTCCTATATCACATAAAAACAGAGCTGGAGATGCTGCTGAGTTTTATTTTCCATTGCGCTACACACAGTGAATATGCCAATTTTTTGTTTTGTGACTTGTTGCATAGGCACAAGTTCTCCTGCTGCCTCTTGGAACCTTTCACTTTTTTTGTCTTTTTAAAGCTTTCCTACAAAGAAGCTGCCTGATTGGTACTAAAATATTTCAGGCAGCTGACAATTTGGACTGCTGTGAGCCCAGGCTTCTGGCCAGCTCGCAGCACTGGCAGCTGTTCCTCTATTGCTCTTTACTTTATATTTTTTTGCTTATTCAAAATGAAACCACAGAACAGGCTCTGGTTTTCCCTGCGGGCCATAAAAGATGACACAAAAGGTGCACGGATATCGTGGGGCAGTGGGCATGGGCCTTTCATGGCAGAGGAACAAGAAGAATTTCTCTGCCTCACTGATTTTTAGCAGACTCACATGCAATAAGTACAGGACACACAAGGGCAAAAGGGAGATATTGCAATATGTAGGAATCAATAGCTGGAGCACTGGAAATAGAGAGGCAGAGAGTTATTTTGAAATGTTCTTAACAGGGGGAAATGAATAGGGAATCAGGTCTGACACTGCTAGGCTGACTGAGCGTTGCTATTTTCCCATAATGATGTATTTTGTTTGGGAATGCCCAAAAAAAGAGTGATTTGTATAACTTAATGCTACGTGATGTCTCTGGGATAAAGTTTTTCTTTTTTCTCTTATATTTGGAATTTTATTAGAGTGCCCTCCCACCAAGTAATGTTTTCTTCCTTTCAGAAAGTGTCATATGTGATGCTTCAAAGATCCTGTGCTCATTCATATTAAAGTCACTTCAACACTTTTACCCTGCTTTGGTAATAAATGTGCTTTGGACCATCATTTTTTTTCTCCCTAGTGGAAAATTACGGGCAAGGTTGCAAAGATGACAGCATCCAATTTATGGAGTTCCCTTTCCAGGGTCCTTGAACCACTCCATTAGTACTTATGTAAATACAAATAACTTCCAGTGTCATTGTCAGCACATCATGTTCCTATTAGCTCACGGTAAATATTTTAACCCAAAAAGGTTGTTTGATAAGGTTAGGCCCTTAGATGTGCTTAATGATGCATCCATGAGCTCAACATTTGCTTAGATGCATATTCAGCTGTGGGTATGAAATATTTGCTGGATTGGCACTGAAAGCATTTGCAAACTCAATGTAAATATCAGGCATGTGTGCACATGTAAATGCATGCAAATATATACAAACATCATATAAGATTCACATCTAAACATGTGAATTTTCATAGTTAATATTTTAAATAATAGTACTATTAATGTTTAGACAGTCTTCAATAATTAATATGTGTTTGGTCTATATGTTCCTTACCCACAGAAGTCTGATTTAATTGGGACAAATTTTATTCCAGAAATGTTTATTCCAAGTTATTTTATGCCAAAAAAACCCTATGGGAGAAAAACTTCAAAATAATTGAAGAGTTTTCAGGGTTATGATGACTGGGGAGATGTAAGTGAAAAAATGCTGGTTAAAAAAAAAAAGACTTTTTTTTTTTTTTAAAGTCAGGTTATTGTCATAGCTGGTTCTCCAGTGGCCATATCAGTAATACCTCATTTGTCAACAGAAAACCCCCTTAAATATTTGCATTTCTACTATCAGCAAGATTTGCAGCTCATAACTGTAGGCAAGATGTGACAGGTTTTAAACATTGGAGCTGTGAGTTGAATTTCTGCTCTTTTAGGGTGACAGGTGCACCCAGGGGATGGGCCAACATCAAACATAGGGAATATCCCTTTCAGTCTTGCTCAGAACCTTTTCTAACAGGATCAGACACTCTCATTGTAACTGATCCTGCACATGACGTGATAACTGAACTTCCAGGAACATAAATTTTCTTTACATTACTCCCAAATTCACTCACCTGGTTACCACTGAAGGCTATAATGAAACTTTGAGTTAACTGCAGCCTCTAACACCATCTCAAATGCTAGCAGAATATTTTGTTTGCAACAGAAAGTCCCTTGGAAGAAACTCTTCTGGCACTTTACAGAACAAACTAGACTACTTATCTCTAAAAGCATTCCATTTAGCATGAAATACAAACAAAGCTTACCAAAAAAATCAACAATAAGAATGTGTTTCAAGAGAAAGTAAGCGATGAAGGCTTAGGAAGACACATAAAGATATTTCAACAAGCCCTATTAGAAGAAAACTTGTTCATGCATTAGGAACGTGATTTATTAAAACTTTATTTCTGAAATTCAAACTGTGACACTTCAGAATGTTCCCCAAGGATATGTGCAATGCTATCATCAGTTTTTAAAGCTGATGATTTCCACTCACTCTGACAAATAATTCCGCTTTTCTTTTCCTTTTTTATCTTTTGTATTGCCAATAATAGCTCTCTATATAAGTTCTCCAGAATCCATCTCAAACAAGATGATTGTATCCTATGAGCCATGAAAAGTTGATATGGGGAAAAAGAGACACAGGAGAAGGTATTTTATTTTTTTATATTGGCTTGGGATTCTTTTAATAAAGAGGATCACTTATTTCCCAGCATATCAAAGATGAAAATGTGCTCACAGAAAGATGACTCTCTAAGCAGAAACTTTTACTTTAGGTTTCAACACTCTCATTTCATTGTAATCTAAAAATTTGCCTTACATTAGGCTAGGAGCCAGGAAAAAATAGTCTGATTTTTATCTTGCCAATGCTTTTGTCACAGTCTGTAGATTAATAAAGATTATAGCAATGGCAGAATTGCACAGCACCGATAACAAGAGATATCACTCACTGTGCATTGCCATGGCTTCACTATGGAGGATACCAATATTGTGTGTAAAATAAGCCATTTTAATTTAAATTAGATAATTAATCTAAATTAAAATGTTAATTACTGAATTACAGGTCTCTTTTAAACACATAATATTTATAATAGTATTATAATATTATTCAAGTATTTATAATACTCTGCCTTGAAATAAAGCATCAATAAGAATGGTGAAACTGTTCTGTTGCCAGGCCTGCCTCAGTGTAATTCTGTTTTTATTTCCAAACTGCTCATTTGCAAGGCAGAGAGGAAAGGAGCGCAGCCATGTTCAAATGTTCAAATGTTGGTGACCCAGCACAGGGTAGGACTAAATTTCATGCCTCCCTGAGCTGCAAATACTGTACAGAGCTGTCACGCCACTGGTTTAATTCCTATTAAATTGGCAGGTGTTTGACCCAGAAATTTGCCATTTAGCATGAAAAAAAAAAACAATTCCTTCATTACAGGATCTCATAGGGGATTTTTTGTTTTAATTTATCGCAGACAATCAAATGATGCATAAAGTTGTGAGTTTCAAATGGAGAGTTTTATTGTACTTGTTGTATCTAAGACTTTTTCATTGCAGGATTCGCGCTGCACATTGCAGGTGCATTATATAGATGTAGAAATGGCGTTGCAGTGACCTACTTTGGGGTAGGATTAAAGAAGCGTTTTTCCCTGTTTCCCCCTAAAAAACAAACTCAACAAACCAAAAAAAGGATATTTTATGAAGGAAAACATAACCTTACTACTATTGCAAACTCAGTAGTCTAAGTTGGTCAGACTAACACTGGGATAAGTTTACAAAATTTAGTAATTTGTGTAAAAATGTTCAGCTTATATTTTGTTTAAGTATCAATAAGCACAGAGCTATGTCTAACACATAACTCAAACGCATAATGTTCCAAGAGATTGTGGAATTCTGTCCAGAGCTTCCCTTTTATGTGTCAAGATCAACAAAATTTAGGTCACCCTTGAGACACCTGATGATGTTTTGCTCTTAGATATCTCGAAGAGTGGAGACTTAACATTTTGCCACAGCAAGCTATTCTGTTTTGTCACTATTTTTGCCACTGGAAAGCATTTTGTTCTTTCTTCTGAATGCCTGAATCTCCCTTGTCACCATTTACTTTTGTTCTGCCTCCCACGATTACAGAGAAGGCTCTTTTGTCTCCTTTCTAATAGCACCTTTTACCAGTAGAGAACTAAAATGAATGGTCTGATGCCTCAGAAGTGCCAACAATCCACACTTCTCACTGGAGTCAGGGGAGTCTGAAAGTGCTTTTGCTGTTTACCTCAAGCCACTTTATTGGATGGCCTAATTAGAACTTTGGACTCTAACAATTAAAAAAAAGTTCATCCAAACCACTTTTGCGCAGTTGCATAAACCTGCTAACAAAACCCCTGAAAGTTTCAAAGCATTCTTTAGTACCTGTTTCACTCACCAACAAGATGAGTCCCTAAAAGCACCCTGAAACACGGGAAAACTACAGAGATACTTTTAAAAATCCCCACAGAGCTGTCATTCCCTAAGAAAGCAAACTAGGGATAAAGAAAGATGCCAAAGCTTTGCTGGTAGTATAAAAACCTGAGAATGGCTGCGGCATAGGTCTGTGCAAGGATCAGTCTGAAGCAGCATCTTGGTTGTGTCCAGCAGCCAGTTCAGAAAAGCTGTTTAAAGCCATGCTTTAAAATGACCCGTGATGAATTTTTGAAATTTAAAATGCAAAAACAAAACCCCTTTTTCTGATTCTTCTTTACGTAGAACAGCGAAGACTGGGAAAGGAATCCATTCACTTCAGGTCAATGGAAAAACAATCAGCAAGCATTAAAACTCCCACAATTGCTGCTGCCCCATTGCCTTTTCTCTTTCAACATGGACAAAATTCCTCACGGGTCTGTTTGTCCCAACACTCTGAGACAAATAATCATTTTAGTTAAGTCTTTCTGTATGCCCTGAGTGCTCACGCAGCTGCCAAGCATCAAGAAAGCTTCTACTTGTTTTGAGCACTCTTTAAATCAAAGAGGAGTAACATGATGAGTAGATGAGAGGTTTTTATTTTTATCTTATTTTTGCTTCATGCCAGGCTTGCAAGCAAATTCACGCTCCCAAGGGTGCCTCAGAAGGAGTTAGAGGAAGAAAACAAAATATCTACAGTGTTTTGGTGGCAATATCCAGGACAAACAGACTTAATTGGGACATGCCAGTAGTAAAACATTCCACAAATACGTGTTAGAGGAGTGGCCACCACAGGAAGTGCCAGGAAGGTTGATATCTGTGCCACTTTCACCCTGGCTGCACATTGTCACCAGCGCCGTTCTGAGAGCACCTCAGAAGCCATCGGGAGCCGCAAATTCAATTAGAGCGATATTTTACAACAAGATTACATTTTTGTAGGCTGGAGAATTGTAAACTTTTTATTCCACCATAAAACATTTTAAAATTAAGTAATCAAGGCTCCAAACTCTAAAATACATGCCTTCTGCATGTGTTTAATTACATGTGGTATAACACTGATTAAAATTTAGGAGACAGAAGGGAAGGGTGCCTGCCTGCAGCAATTACATGTGGGATAAAAGAAGTTTAATACCAGCCAAATGTCACATCAATGACTTTGTATAAATTCATGGAAAACTGCTGGAGCAAGTAGTTATTACTGCTGTTACGGTGCAACATTAAACAGTGGTCAAGGAAAAGAAGCTTTTGACAAAAAAATAATCTGTATAGTATGGGCCAACAGGGTTTCATTCAGCTGCCTGTTTTTCACTGTACGGAATAGGGTGATATAACGAAATCTATCATAATTGGCTATCATTTATTGGCAGGTAAGAGTCCCCAAAAAATTGAGATTAATAGTAGACAAAGTCAAATACTACATCCTTTCTTAGTGCTTCTCTTGGTTTGTCATGCTGAACTGATGGTGGTTTGTGTTCTCTGCAGAAAGTAGATTAATCTGTTTAAAGGATACAGAGGAAAACCGACCTAACTCCGAATTTTGGACTGAACTTTACCTGCATGAAGGACAATTGATCACACCACCTTTGCAGGCCAAGACTGCAAGAAGACAACAACAAGCATGAGTTCATAGCAGGAAGGACAGAAGCTGCATGGAAGCTCTGATCAACACCAAAAAAAAAGGCAAATCTGCCAAAAAAAGATTTTGTCATGTCAGCCTTCAGTTCTGACCTGACAAAAAAAAGCTCCTCTCTGCAAACAGCTCTGCTGATGGGGCCAGATTGTAAGTCTGTAATGAAGGTGAGGACTGGTAGAGTGGTGGTGGAGCTCCTCAGCTTCATGCCACCCCGGTTTGATGGATTCAAGATAAAATAGACACTTCCATTATTCAACAGAGGGAAAAAACTTTGCTGCTCCCAGAGCACAGACACTCCATCAATGCTCCTGTTTCCTGGAAGCACTAGCATCACTTAACACAGTGTAATTGCACATTATAAAACCGCAGCTGGGCCTCCAGTGGAGTAATCTGAGAACAATTTAACAGTAACATGAGAATAATTCTTCCAGCTCTGCCTTGTGTTAACGGTTGTAGGTCACAGTGGTATGGGAGCTCAGCTATGGCTCCTTCGTGGGCCAGCATTGCCCAACAACAGCACCAGGTTGGTCAGAGATTTCCAGGAAAAAATTTCCATAATTTACAGTTTCCCCCTCTTTCCTCCCTTTTGCCTGCTTTTGTGAGTGCTTTGAAAAAAGCAAAGAGGGTGGAATTGCTGTCACTTGAGGGGTTTTGATGTTTCCGTTTTCTGTTTTTCTCTGTTGCACAGAACACATTTTTCAGGTGGTATTGGAGGATCTCTTAAGCAGGGCTCCATCAGGCAGACCACATTTTACACACTTTTTCTCCCTTTTCTTGAAGCATGTGGATGCAAGCTCAGCAAAGGCCAAAACTACTCTGAAAATGATATTTTGTGGTGGCTTAAGCTACAGCTCTTTCCAAAAATGAAAAAAAAAAGAAAAGAAAAGAAGGAAAAAGGTCAAAGAATATCTGATTTGCAGGTATCAAGTTGCCAGGGTCAATTTGAACTGGAGAGCTCCAAGTTTTAATCCCGTATATTCTCCAAATCACTATTAAGTCATGAGGCAGAAAACGTTTGCTTGTAGTAGGGGCAGGATTAGATTTTAACTCGCCTGTCCTAGATCCTCATTGTATCCTGCAGGTTAGAAGCCAGATTTTCCACAAAATGCCAGCCTAATATTATCTTTTATATCCAGTACTTTTTCACAACTCTTGCTGTTGTTTGGCGCAGATTAGTATGCAACACTTAGGGCAATAAAAGAACAAATTTCCTCAAAGAGCAAAGCTCCTCTGGTAAGGCTTTTTCTGAGCTGTGTGGTCCTAAGACCACAAATTCTAATTTGGCTACCCAGGGCTTTATTGAAAATTTAAGCTACTTAAGAATAGCTTTATTGAAAAATACAGCAGCATCTTTCTTCAGACTCCTTCTGAACCCCACCTTTGTTTCATCAAGCAGCATGAACAGCAGTTCTCATACCTTTAACTCATCACCTGGAAAACATTTAGGCTTAACCTGCAAATCACTGATGAAGTTCTCAACCCCTGTTGTGTTCTCAAGAGCGCATAAACATTGGCTGGCTTTGGTGTGACCTGGTCACAAAATATAAATTCAGATTGTTACTACCAAACACTTTTTTCCAAACCCTCTCTGAATTTATTCTGCCTTCAACACACAAAACATAGTCCCAGGAAAGAATAACAGAGTATGAGAATGGCAGCATTTGTAGCAGATCTGGACTGAAACAAATTTGAGGTTAACAGGTGAGAGAATGGATGGAAATGGAATATGACTACGTTGGTTCCCCTATATGTTTTATTTCCCTACAGCAGAATTTGCATTCAAACTATGTTAGATATCTCCCTGAAAAGGTTACACTGTGGAGGACAAATAACTAATTTAAGATAAATGAATCGCACTGTGAGGTATGTCTTTTAAAATCTCACTCTAACAAATAAATGTGCTACAATCAGCTCTCTAGTTAATTCTTAACAGACAGTAGAAATTCCATATTGGAATCAAATATTTGACTCAATTTTACCGCTGTCAGAAAACATACAATACCTTCCCGTAGACTCTTTTGAAATAAAAAGCAACAGTAGAAGAAAGTTTACTGTATTTTTCAGTGGCATGAAGAAATAGCACCTGTTTCTTCATGGGAATTGTGAAATGCAAGTGTGTGAGCAATATTGTTTATACTGGTAGCTCAAGCCCTATATGCTAGCTCTTCTTACTTTTTACTATGCTTTCATTATTTTCCCTTTATCACTGCAACCTCGTCTTCAGGAACTGAAAGCAGAGAAAATACATTTCCTGTTATACCTCTTGAAGACTGCTCAGTTGGTCAGTTTTCACCAGGAACCACGAACCAGGAGCAGATTGGGTGGACTGGCATCTCTCAATCATATTTCTTCAAAGCAGGATGCTTGCACAATGCTTTAAACAAAGTAGAAAATTTTCTTTTTTTCTTGAGCACTGAAGTATTGGCATTTGTCAACTCGAAAGATACTTTTGTCATTGCTCAGTATAGAGAAAAAGGTTTTGGTTTTATTTTTTTTTCCTGCAGAGGCAACAACGCTTAATATCATAGGATGCACAAACAACATGAATATCCTCCTCCTTTTTAAATATATAGTCCTCTTGATTGTCCAGAAATATGTACTTTGAAAGTGGCAGAACTGCAAAAACTTGATTACAAAGCAGGAATAATGTGGATTATTCAGCATGCTGTAGCACATTACGCAGGTATTTCTTCAAAAGCACAAAATCCTGGAAAAAATCTCAGGAAAAGGCCGGCTTGGAAACCTCAATAAAGCTCACCATGTAGGAGAAGTGGATCATACTGTGTAAAATGCATCTGTGGGCAAATTTGCCTTCATAATAGCAGGGAGCACTTCTGAAAGCATAATTGGGACCTGAGAGATGCAATAAGCCTTGCACTTCTACTGCATGCAGGGCCCAGTTCCACTCATCGTACACAGCTTGATCACAGGAGCGTGGAGAGGAACTTCTTTGTAGCTTAATATGAATCTCCCAGCAAATCTGAAGCAGCAAAATGCTATTTTCTCTTTAATGGAAGGCAGTTCAGAGAAATGGCTCAGAAAACAGACAAAGCAGCTCACTCGGAGAAAGGCATTCACTGTCCTTGCTGCAGCACGAGATCACAGGCAAGCAAAACTGCAGTGACTTTCTGCACCTCTCACTGATCTCTAAAATGCACCCTGAGACTTAAAACCAGATCCCAACAGAAAGGTGGGCTTGCACAGTTTTTTCCACCTTAGAAGGCACAGTTGAACTAAAGGCTCTGAGATGTCTTGGTGTGCTAATTGAATTTAAATGTACTCAGAGAAGGGGACAGGATCAGACAGAAATCTGCACTCCTGTGCTTTTATGGGTGGATATTTTTATCTTCCACACTCCACTATTCTGCATGGTTTTTTTATAAGGGTGGTGAATATAAATTAAATGTATAGTCCTATAAATGATCTTAGTACAAAGTCTATTTGATAATTTCTTCTCTGTGTATTTAATTCACTCACAAAATGATGGTATGGAAGAAACTGGGGGAAAAAAACCTTTCCTGGCTCCACTAGAGTCCAGAAGCTAATTTTATTACATCTTTAAAAAATACAGAAATCTGGGACATGGGAAGGAGGGAAAGTTATGAGAAAGAAGAAGAAATTTCTTATCCATGGGAGCTGAAGTTACCAAAGTCCAGAACATCCCACTGAAATACACAATGGTGACATGGAAAATCTCCTCGGTTCAGGTGGGTTAAATCAAATCAAGATCAGAAGTTTTATTTCTTTATTAACAGCTCATAAATAACAGGCGATCTGTGACCTGGGTATTCAGGGTCTATACCAGCACTAGAAGAGATTCAGCACAACGCTGGACACTTGCAAAGTGTTAATATGCACTTCCAGGTGCTCCACACCTTCCCATGCCACCTCCAAGGCACACGAACCCCAAAGCCCTCCCCAGATGCCCAGCCCCAAACATGCTCCACGTTGCTTTATTGCTCCTCAGGCTGGCTCCAGATTTTTTCCTAAGTTTCCTTTATTCCTTGGTTGCTCTTTATTCAAGGTGATGGTCATATTCCTCAGTTTCTCCACCAGTTTTGGGCAGTTTTTGATGTGTTTAAGTCCCTGGGTTTATGATCCCTTTGCTGGGTTTGCAGCTCAAGTTATCCAGGCCATCCGATCAAAAGGAGGGGTAGTGCAGGGTGGGCACTGCAGCTCTCCCCTCATGTGTCCCAAACAGAGCAAATGACAAATTTTTGGGAGCAGCATGTCACCCTTTAGCCCCTGGAAGATAACTCTGACATTACAGTCCAGCTCAACTCAGCAGCAGCACCTCAGCTTTCCATGTGTGTCAATCAAAGGCCCTCTTAACCAGGCAAACTCTTTACAATTAGGCTCAAGCAATTATGTCAAAAACCAGAGCATGCCATGCTGTGTAATTTGTTCCAAAAAGCATTTTCTGTGCACCAGAACAAGCAGCAATCCTGAGAGCTTTAACTATATAACTTGATAAAAAGGCAGCTACAAACATGTTTATCATTTACATTGTGGTAACAGAAATATGAGCTAAATTTGGGCTGTGAAAAAAATAAACGAGTGCACGAAACAAATTATTATTTTTACAATTAGATTTTGAGTCTTCTATTATGTCTACCCCTTAAAAATAGTGCATTTTTAAAATTACATTGGCAGGGAAAGAAATGTATGCTGTTTATTTATTAAAAGATTTTTTACACTAGTCACTTAAAACTGTAATAAATGCATCTAGGTAAGATGTCAAGACATCTCATCTAGATGCATTTCTCCCTAAGTATTGTATTTTTTGTTAAAAATTTGGATTGTGCTGAAATTTATTGTAAAATCCCTCACAATATTCCCTGTTTATGTCTCAAAATAACAGCTATCTTTCTAATGGTTCAAAGTCAAGTTGATTAGGCCAGACTGTAGATTGGGGTGGTTTTTTTAAGGTTTAGTTGATTCTATAATTTTTCTAAATTTCAGATTTTAAGAAAAATGATATAAAGCATTATAAATTTTAATGTAACCAAATGATGGATTTCACAAAATTTGCATTAGAAAGAGAGATGCTGAGGTGTTTAGTCATCATTCTCTTGAAGTTGCATGCTCGGGTTCAGCCAGACATTCACTCTAATTAAAAAATAAAGCAGAATAGGAGAGACTGGGCACTTTTATCTTCACATCTCATTTATGACACACTGTCAATCATGCAATAAAACCAATGAACTGGCTTTTCTGCCCACCTGGAAGTTGTTATAGCATCACGACCTAAATATTCTCAAAAGCTCCAGTAATATTTGCTTTCACTTCATCCTGACTCTTTTCAAGGTGTTGTGGGCTGATACACTCTTACTTCAAAACCAACAGAATAAAACAGAAAAGTCATAGGTAATTACTGGGGAATCAGAGCATTCCTTCACTATATTTATCTTTGCTCTCACTAATTTTTATTAAAGTGTTATTTTTCTCCTATAAAACAGCCAGAGAGACTGGGTCATCCGTGGAATTCAGGCCTATACATTCGGTAACGGGAGAAAAAGCTATGCATAGGACCTTGCTTCTACCCACATTAATATTTATGCATGCATTTAATTCTCCTCACCTGAGTGCAATTAAGGACTTGCATGTGCCTTTGCGGAACTGGGGCCAAAATAATTACAGTTTACACAAGACTGTGACAGGGAAATATTTCATTACCTCAATTTATCCTTTAGAGCATTACGAAATGGCCAATTTCTCAGAATAAAGCAGAATATTTGTTGCTAATCAAAGGTAAAGTTTATGTAATGGTAATAGATGACATTTAATAGCACAGGAATATATAATATTTAACAGCTCCATAATCCATGGTAATTTTTATTTCACTAATGTTTATTGCAAATGGGAGAGAAAGAATGAGAAAGCCTTCCCTTGTAGTATCAGAGACACTTGGGTTACATTTTTACATTAGGTGGCACTAATTCCCTATTAACTGGAATTAATGTAATATGCAAAACCCACTTCAATTTCTTAGTGCTAATGTATCACTTTAGAGCTGTTACACTTTACAAACCATATAATACAGCACTAAATGCAGGCTTGTCTGTACCTTACCCAAGTTCTAATAACCTCCAGATGTTCTTCAGCACCAAACAAGTCAGATCAAGTTTTGAGGTGCCGGACAATTTCAGAACCCTGGACCAGCCTCAGATATCCAGTACGTGTTTCCTGTCAGCTGCCATCATAAGGAATTGGTGTTAGATTAGATAATTAACCAGTCTTCAGGGGGATAGGCAGTAGAAAACTATTGCCAAGAGGACTGAGATTTTGCATTCGATTATAAAGGAACCTTTTTTTAGGTACTAAAATTTCCTATTAATCAAAAGATACAAAATGATGTAGAGAGCAAAGTGGCACACGAACAGCAGGTCAGATGTAAAACCTCAGCGTGCTTTACTGCAGACTTCACTGGTTTGGGGTCCAGTTCCCTTTTTCAGTGCAGCACAGAGCCTGCCAAGCCCAGTCCCAGAGCCTGGGGAGCCACAGCAAACCTGTTGATTCCAGACAGGTCACGCTGGGGCAGGAGGAAGGGGGAAGCAAGAGACAATTCTTTAAAAAGATGCAGGAAGGGATGCACACATGTAATACCACACAGGCAAAATGAACCCTTGTAGGACCAGCTCCTGCCCTGAGTACATAAAATGTCACCTTAGTGTGGCCTCCCTTGTGCCTGGAGCAGCTCAGGCCCATTGTGTTCCCAGCAAGCTCCCAGAGAAAAGCCCAGGCTGGGCACAGTGCTGAGGACTGGGCGAATGTGAAAAGGAGCATTGGGCTCCAAGCAGCGCAGGTTCGAGCACAAACACCACTTTTTCCACGTAAGGAATTCTGTCAAACAACTGTGATTGAAGAGGCCCCTCTTTGCATCCGTGGATCCACGCAGTTTTGAGGAACTCAATCGTGTTACAGACTCTGCTCTTCCCAGTTTGAATACCCACACCTACGCACACATAGGCAGTGCTGCTTTTCCACAGCGCCCAGAACACAGGAGGACAGGAGACTGAGCTTCCTAACCCCATTCCTCAAGCGTGTCACCTGCCCAGGGTTCAGAGAAGTCAGCTGGGCCCACCGTTTCCCGATTGCCTTTCCCTTATCCTCCTTGTACCATCCACGGCCTTCCCGCTCCCGACTCCGGGGCGTTTTGTTCCAGCGCGCGGTGTTTGCTATTGATAGCTGCCAGGTTAATTGCTCGGGAGAGCCTCCTCGCCAGCACCAATAATTGACACAGCACTGGGGGCGGCTTTTCAAAGGGAAACCTCTTAATGGATTCACGAATCAGCAGTGAGACGTTTCCCAGAAGGAGCAGCGAATTAACAGTCGATACAGATCGGGGGAAACGGCTTTTCTGGAAGGTGGAAGTACATCTCAGAGAGTGTGCAAAATTAATTAGAAGTTAGAAGAATAATTACGAAGGAAAGAATATGTGGATTTTCTTTTTATCAAGATCCATGCAAATATAGTCCTTAAAAAAAAAAAATAGAAAAAAAAATCAAGATAAATGTGTTTTCTTAATTTCAACATTTAAAATTGTGTGTGGCTAGTTTACTGTTACATTAACTATAATTTTGCTCAGTTTTACAGAACAAAGAACATCCCCCAGCCAAGCCTAGCTCCCTGCTGGAGGTAGTAATTGGACCACATGGATACGTTCCACAGGTTTCTTCTTTTCTCTTAATATTTTAATAATTTTCTTATCAATTGCCTATGCGATTTCAAGGAGTATTTATTTTGCTGATGGGTAGACATTTGACCAGATCTCCTTATAGCATATTATAAACTCTTTAGGTGACAACCACATTTACAGTTAGGTTTGTTTTATATTTACAGTGACTTCCATCTCAAGCTTCCTCTAACCAGAAAGAAAATTACCTATCATTATTTCCAAAAAACATATAAAAAAACCAAGTATGTTCAATTTTTTCCCACAAATTTCCTGGGTGATTTGCGACAATTTTCTGGTAAAATGAGTTGTAACATATTACGTAACTGTGACAATATTAGCAGGATCCCCTCCAACAGACAAACTCATACAGATTTTAACAAGGTTACCCTACAAAATTAAGGGAAGTGCAATGCAGAGTGAGGAATAACACCAAAATTATTTATGAAGTGCTTGGAGAATGAAAATATTTAATGTAAGATAAACAAAATATGGTATAACCTGTTCTACCCGAGGATTGGTATTGATTTTTGCCTCTGTAGGCTTGGTCAACCTAACAGTGGACTCTTTATGTGAAACTCACTTGTGTTGGGGTCTAGTGGGAGCAAGACCCAAATCAAAGCACTTTTTTTTTCTTGTTTTTTGCTTTACTACCATTTAAAAATTAATTTAATGTCTATACTGAAATGTCAGACCAATAAAGGGGCGGGGTTTTTTTTCACAGTTGGTATTTTTAAGTGAACTGTTTATTGGCTTGGAAATGATTTCATGTGGCTGGCCTAAGGAAAGGAAAATTTGGGGCAGGTTGGGAGGGGGCTGTGACAAGACATTCTATTCACAGCTCTTTGCAAATTAAGGTTAAACCAAAGCCAAAAGCCTAGATTTGAAATTTAGGTTCTCTTTATACTCCAGAGCTTTGAAGAATAGCTAAAAATGCCTATATAAATCATCTTAAACTCTGTGTAAGGTGTTATGGAGCTCTGCTGACCCATTCAGGTGAGATCTTACCAAGAGTGCAAGAAAGGCAGCTGAACTCTGAGGTGCCTATGGCTGCTGAGCCAAGCAAGAATTTCAGCAGTGGAACATTCCCAGCCCCACAGCTGTGGGAACACCACTTTGGAATGTGCTGGGTGCACTTCCTGCAGCTTTTGTTGTGTTTAATTTGCAATAAAATGAAAGAGGAACGGGGATTCTGTGGAGCCTTTCTGCAGCCATGACATTAACAAATGTTTAGAATAAAGTCTACAGTGTTAAAAAGTAGGAAATGTTTCAGAATCAATGAAAAAGCAACAACGTCCCTTTCAATTTTCTTGCTCTTCGTTTTTGCTGGAAAGCAGAAAAGTAGATTATTGCAAAGATTAAGACACTGGCCCTCGACTCACACTCAATTCCCTGCTCCTGCATGCTTTTCTCACCATTTCAGCAGCAGAAAGGGCACAGAAGTGGATGATAATGTACTGGCAGAGTGACATTAAGGAAAATTAGATTTTTGTATAGTGGGAAAAGCGAGTATGAGAAGCACTTGTAGTGACTGGCCATTTTGCACTCACAGCTGGGGTGATGTCTGGTGATCTTTCAGAGTGGAACAAAGCCCTGTATAGAGAAATATTCAGCATTTCTGCATCCACGCTCCATGATTCCTGTCCTCAGCAATGGAATCATGGAATAGCTCCTACATGAGGCATTTATGCCCTTAAACACAAATTCTCAGGTTGCCCTGTCCTAATACCTGCCCTACTGAGCCTTCAGGGTGCCTGGAAGAGCTGTCCTCAGCAAGTGGGGATGGGCTGTGATTCAAAGTCTTTTCCTGCTTAACTCTACCAGGAGATGGGAGGATGGGACAGAGGAAGAGCCCAGCGCCGTACACACAAACCACAATATTCCACTTGAAACACTACTGCTGACCTGAAAATATAGACCCTCAAGGACTCACACCGGACCCAAATTTTGTGTTGCATCTGTGCTGAAAACAAGCTGGAATTTGAATGCTTTCCAGATATGAAAATTCATTTCACTGGAGAAGTGCCAATATATTATTACTTTGATTATAAAAATAGTTAATTTCATATATTGCTCTAAGAGAAGGAAAAGCAGTCCCAAGTCCCAAGGCAAACAAAATATTTGCTTGTCTTCTGTTATCTGGTCTCTTTTCCTCCTCTTTCTTCTTTTTTTTTNTGCCTCTGTCCTCCTTACACTGGCCAAGTGATGGAAGTTAATGACATAAGGGAAGGTCTCTGGCCTCCCTTAATATTGTCAGGCCACTGCAGACCTGCCCCAGTGCCCTCCTGTTCTGGCAGCTCTGATGCTTTGTGAGGGGGGTGCTGTGCTAAAAAGGTCCATACTGCTACACTAAAATTCACTGTCCAGGTCACCTTTAGATTCCCAGCAGTGCTGATCTCACAGCAGCATCTGAACCAGCCTCACAAGCCAAACCGGAGCGCATCAAAGTCCAAGAGCCCCCTCGCAGTGCCCACAGGGTGAAAAGCACAGACCCAACACAGTCCCACGGTGCTGTGTTAAAATCCATGTGTGCAGAGAAATTCATTCCTCAGCTTCTCCTGCTGGGGACTTCTCCTGTAGGGAACAGCAGACCTGAATATTGATGAAGCGTTTGTGTTTGGAGAGGAACATCATTGAGGAGTGCAGCTTCACCTTATTACTGCTACAGCAAATGCAGGAACCCCTGCCTTTCCTGCAGGTGAGCAGTGCCAAATCAATATTCCCCTGGCACAGATCTCAGTGATAGGCTTAGTAACAACATTTTTTTTTATTATTTCTTCCTTTTAATCTCTCCGAGGGATGGAAATTATATGTGTGCAACAACCCGGACAGTATCAGCCTTGAATCAAAACCTTCTGCTCTCTGTCCTCCTTTAATGCACAAAGTTTTATTTGACTGTTTGGAATTTATGTCCACGCCTCAGGATAGCTCTGGTGAACTAAGCTGCAGGTTAAATTTATTTTTGGAGTAATAGCAAAGAATATGGCTGAGAGCTATAAGAATAGGTAAGAGCTATGGCAGCTAAAAATGTGTTCTGCCCCAGAAAAAACCCAAAATATTTGGGGCCTGCACCCTCTCTTATCACAGAGTGCTCTCCACATACTTATTTAAATGGGGACATGAAGGGTTTTCTCCAGGTCTCAGAGTCTCATATGCCGAGGGCATGGACCCATAAAAGGTGCAGCACTTATGCATTTTCAAGTGCATAAAAAAATGCAGGTAAATTTACTTTAAAGTATGGTGAAGGATGATATATCTTGAATTGCTATTATATCACCAAGGAAACACATATATTCATCATTTCCTAGAGTGTCTGCAAGGGCTATACAAATGTCTGGAGGGGCACCGTTTTTCTGGTTCAAATACAGATATATCTGAAGTGGATTCATGTATGAGAGCAATTACATACTTCACACCATTTCAGGAAAACGTGTTTTAACAGGAAAAAAAAGAAGGAAAAAAGCTGTAAAGTAATTGAAACTACAAAAGTAATGCAGGCAAGGAAAAATTAATTACCCAGTTTAGAACCTGAGCAGGGCACCTCTGATTAATAGGATCCTCTGGTGAAACCTGCTGTGGGAAAGTTAATCAGTGTTAGGGGCAGGATCTGGGTGTGTCACACTCTGGCAGCCCGAAATATCCAAACTGAATTTCAGGGATAAGTTGCAGCACTGATTTGGGCTATGAAGGTGGAGGGAATGACACCACCAATTAGTTATCCATAAATTCCACTTCTTACAAATGTGGTGGGTGTCCCTTATCAGTTCTACTAACAAGGTAAAGGCTGACTCAGCTTGGAAATCGTGATGAGATCATAACTCGAGAAGATGTGACAGTAGGTTGTCATTTTATGTATTTTTCATATGCTTTTGACTCCTTCTTCAGTCTGTGCTCATCACTGCCAACACAACTGCATCAGTTGCTGAAAGAATGAGAGTCTCTTTAGAGGTTGGCTACATTTCCGTTATACTGTTGTGTTTGCTCTGGAGCACTGGATATTTGTTGCATTTTAATTAGGCACATAATCTTTAACCCACGTCTCAGACAGTCTTGAAATACTATCCCAAAAATGCAACTTTCCCTAAAGAAACTGGTAAGAGTCTGAGTGTGTTCATGTGTTTGTGTGCTCTTTTCTGCTTTGTGCTGAAAGAGTAGAAACCTACTTCCTACGCCAGCAAAAAGGGTAATGCCACCGACTGATTTTCTGTTTTGATGGGATTTGTCCCCTCCAAACAATAAGAAAAAACGCAGCTCAAATGAAGTGGTAACTTGTTGGCTCTTTCTAATTAGGATGGCTCTGCCGAGATGCTGTGCTCTCTTCCAAGGCTCCGAGAGGAAGAGACTTGCAGGAGGAGCAAGGATAAAGCCTGCTTTCCCTTCAGGGCATGAACACTGACACCAGAGCCAGGGCCACGGAATTTCTACCACGATTCCTGCGGCCAAGGATCTCCTAGAGGATCTGCTTTGAAAGAAAAGAAATCCCTCTATGGCTGGATCTGAAATAGATGTGCTGTATCCTCCTACCGCAACAGCACAAAATGTTCATACAAAACCCCAGTTCGTTTTCCATGAAGGATATGGGAATGTACCCAGTGATGTCATCACAGAAAACTGCTAAAATATGGGAATAAATTGAGACTCTGGTAAGGAGGGCTAGGCAAGATGAAACACAAAGGATCCAGCAGAATGAAGGGGTTGCTATGGGGTCTCAAGCTCTAGAGAGTGGTGGTTTTAAAATATTACCTATCCCACAGAAAATACAGCAAGCTCACAGCCACAAGCACTTTTCAGTGTAAGGTCTTTCCCAGACCCAAATTTTGATTTTTGTCTGGCTGAATTTCATCTCAGAGAAAGTATGGGTAGACTTCCTTAGGAAGACACAGGGCATCAGCTTTCTGGCTCAGATATTTGCAGAAAACAGGAGGGGGAAAAAATAAAAGGGAATAAAATATGCTTTGTGACCACCAAGATGAATAACTCACCCTTCCACCCACAAGTGAGGGGCAATGACTTCAGAGCCATCTGTGCCAAGGAAGGAGGCCAGGGGAACAATTAATTCTCATGAATAAAAACATTACTGAAGAAATAAAATAAAATAAAATAAAATAAAATAAAATAAAATAAAATAAAATAAAATGTACAGCCCTGTCAAATTCTGTATGGCATGTGTACCACCAGGCTTGGAGCTTAAGTTAGTAGTCTTCTATCCAGTCTACCCAACAATATCAGTATAATGAGAAATACTATTTTTCCCTTCCCTATGTTATAGTTCACATACATCTACAATCCTGTGGTAAATTACAGCTGGAGGAAATGGAGTAAGAAATCACCTCTCAGTCTCTCTGACATTATAAAATACATTCAACAGGAAGACTAACACACACACACAAAAAAAATGTCCTACACCCAAAAAGCACCTAAAAGCTATCCACTTTTTTTTTTTTCAGAAAAAATATTTTGTTAGAAAAAAATGTGTCAGCAAGATGGTGTAAGCTAAGCAAATATTTAATTAATTGCCTATTCTGCTATGAAGACTTGGTAACAAAAACAAAAAAATAATCTGAAGTTTAATATATGAGCTTTACATAAATTTAGGCAAATTATTTGTGGCATTCATTCATGAACTTATTCTAACAAGCTGGCAACCTCTTAGGAAAAGAAAAATGAGAACTTTCTGATTGTTGGGAGCAGGGGGTTTATCACTTTAAGCTATACTTAAGCTATATGCCTATACTTTTCCATGCAGTATATTAAAGACAAAATCACAAGGTGCATTGCCTAAGGGAATGGGCTGTGAAAATAGACTGGAAAAACTGGAGTAGGTTATAACTTTTAGGTTATAACTTTTTGCATGTTTGCCTAACCTATGCTGATGTTCAGTACTGGAGTCTACCAGTAACTGGAGGAGATGCTGCAGTTAAGCAGAGCTCAGCACTGAAAACCCAGGGTAAAGCTGAAGTTTTCTTTAAAAATCTGATAAAACTCCCTTAAAATCTAAATTTGCTACTTTTGAGAATGATGCACCATTCAGTCATGCAATTCTGCTCCTTTCATCTGCAACAAATAATAATGCTTTAATTAACGTGGAGTACTGTTTGCTGTTTTAGATGAAGAGGTTTTTAGGCAAACTTTGCTTCATTCTCCTCCCCAGCCTTGTGATATTGCTGTTTGTCTGCACAAGCACTTTGCAACCTTACCTTGGGAATGCTGTGCTGGTATTCCCAGATTTGAGAAGAAAGCAAAGACCGGTGAAAAAAAAAAAATTAAAAAAAGACATAAGGACAGTAACTCCAGTCAAGAAAGGATCAGGAGAGGAGTAAGAGGAATGGTACAGATGTACATTAATATCATGTTTTAATCTTTGGAATATGAACATGTCAGTGAAGCTCATTTGCATACAAAGAAGGCAAATTTGGTTTCACTTGCAAAATCACTTTAATTTTAGCTTTGAACTGACAGCCTGTGGAACAGCCTTGGGACCAATACGAACCTCGCTTGCCAATGATCTTTTATCCTTACACAGAGCAGAAAGAGCTGCTGAAACCAGCAGCTGTTGTCATACAGCTTCACTAAATGCACACGAAAATTTGCCTTGCCCAGTTTACCTGTGAATGTGAAAGAATTCCCCATCTTGTGCACTCTAATAAGGATACACTGGGTTTTACATCAGTGGGCTGGAAAATATTTGTTGTGAAAGCAATGTCCCCTTCTCCCCTTCTCCCCTTTCCTTGCAGCTGGAGCATTACCTCTTTACACATCTCTTCAGGACACAGCTGCAAAGAACAATCTCCTGGTGTAACTCCCTGTCTTTGGCACAGATTTCCTCTTCCATTTCGTGAATGAAAGCTTAGGAGTGGGTAGGATGTATGGCCTTTCCACTCACTGGTGTAATTCAAGGGTGTGGCCCAGAGAATAAAAAATATAAAAGTCAGCTGCTGTTTGAAAACCAAGGCTAAATAAAATGTTGAAGACTACAGGAACAGGAAAGGATTTAAATGCATTATGGACTCTCTGGAGCAGCCATGATGTTTGTCCCATGTCTGCCCGCTGAACACAGCAAGAATTAAAACTTTGGTCAGAGAAATTATCCATTTGGAAGGTGCCTGAAGTATCCATTCAGTTAATAATTTGAAGGTCTGCATGACTGACAAACTTTCCTTCGCTACAGCATTCGAGCCTCATCCCTGAGGCACGGTCACTCCCTTTGCACAGCCCCAGAGCCTGAGGAGAAAAAATATTTGGAAAGGTCACTGCAGAGAAACCAAGCTGGAGCTGAAACTGCAGCTGCAATGACAGCCATGGACATTTACATCTCAACTGACAAGAAATTGCAGCTGTATTTTTAATAAAATTTCAATGGACTGTCTAGTTTCTTGAAGGAGACTGTCTCTCCACCAAGCTGTTGTTTCTCCACTGACTCGATCTTTGCCTGCAGAAAAAGATGTCCTGCCAAGCCCCTTCCCTGGGATGAGATCTCTTACATAATTAGAGCTGACACCACTGTGAGTTTAAAAAAACAAATATAAATATAAGAATCACAGAGGGACCTGGCACTTTAATGGACATTAAAAGTATTAAAACAGTACTGGCAGACTGGGTAAAATCCGTGTTTATCAGTGGGCAGACACTGCCAAATTTTGAAGTCAGTGGAAATTTTGCATGACTTAAGTTTTCCCTAAGAAGTTACCATTTTTTTACTTCCGAAGGGAATTTCATATTTTTGCCATTTAATTAAAACATTTCATTCCGAAAGCAATTTTAGTTGTTACCATATTGAACTGTAATTAAAGATTTACAATCCTATTAAGAGGTAATGCTGAAGTTAATCCATAATAATAACAACACATTTCATAAAAGTTCAGTGTTACACACGAAGCTGAGCAGTTGATGCCTCCTGCAAAATATTTGCTGGATTTTCCAAGAGTCAGCAGAGTGCACTTCTACAGCTCTCCTTCAAATAATCTATACAATCTATACAACCGTGGAAGTAGCCCAGGGAGCTCTAAATATTCCTGTATTTTTATGACCTATACATTTATGCCAATGGCTAAGGCACACATTTTTCCATCTTGATTTTGCAGGATTAGCACACAGATAATCCCACTTTGTTTCATACATCTTTGTTGGGGGGACAGAATCATCAGATTAATACACAGTGACTCAATTGTAGAATTAATGGAATTATGGAATTCAAAATGAGGAGGAGATTACCTCAATTCTAATACGATACATGAACTAGGAAAAAAACCCCCAACAATATCCTGTAAAAATAATACAGTTGTAACTTTAGTAAATTAAAATGAGAGAACTAAATCTATCACAAGGCTTAGACTGAACAACAATAAGTGTTTGGTTGCCTTTCTGTTATCATATTTCACATACCACTGAATTTGTTAGAAATTCCGTGATGCAAGACAAATTATGTATGTGACCAAAATTTGCTGAATTATCTTTTTACACACATTTTTAAGGAAAAAACAAAACAACTCTACGGGCCATATATGAATCCAAAGCACTTCTTTAATATTTTTTTGCTATGCAAAGCTCTTCTTTAGCTTCAGATGATGTAATGTTGGTTCAATTCAGCTTTAAAATCTTTTGCTGAAATTCAGCCTAAACCTCTAGAAATGTGGAAGCTAAAAACAGCCCGTGGAAGTGGTTGATGCAAATATTGCAGATTATTTTTAACTGCAAGTGGTTATGCAAAGTTGTTTTGACCATTATTCTACAAAGAAGCCCTGCCCTATTATGCCCTTAGGATGCAGACAGGGAAGTAGCTGCTGCATTTTGTTCAGCTCCAGAAAAGGTGGTGACCTAGGCCAGTGCTAAATTGTGGTGGTAACAAAATTTTTGAGCTTGCTTTTATGTAACATCTTTCTTAACCTTTTCCCGTGCTTCAGGACACCTCATGCACATCAAATAACTTATAAACCGCTTCTCTGTCTTTGCATTTTTGCTGTAGTAGCAGTGGTCAGTGTGCATTTTCTGCCTGCACCAGGCTCTGTTGTTGGTTTTAGGGGAGGTGAGGGGGTTTCTTCCTCATCTCCAAATGAAGCCAAAGCAGCCACAGGATCACGAGGAGCCTTTGCACTGTTTTGCTCCCTAAAAAAACCTAAAGCCATTCTCTGCATCCATCCCTTGAGGACTCTCTGGTCCCTGTTTTAGGATGAGAAAACAGAAGTGCTGCTGCAGTCCATCCACCTTGGGAAGCAATGTTAGAAGGGATATGAGATTTTCCAGGATTACCTATAGGGAATTTTGGACTGTGCCCTCAGTGTCCATTCTATTTTATCCACACATGTACAGCAGAATGTGCTGCTTGGTTCATTTCCCTCCTGAGCCTCAGCCCAGCCATTTTTGCCCTGAGGTAAGAGAGAGGAGAGATTGCTCCCTGGCTATGTTTCATCTCACACAGTGGGACACAGGAGCTGAGAGTCACTTAAAAACAAATGGATGCTGCTGTAGGGGCCATACAAATAAGGTGTCTGCCTAGGAACTCAAATGGCTGGGGTTTTTTTCCAGCTTACACTCATTATTTGCTATCTCTTCAGAGCAAATGGGACACTGGAGCGGTATTTTAACAGCGGTGAGGAATGTTGCTGGCGGTCCCAGTGAGGTATTTCCTTTACCCTGTGGAATATGATTTCCAGAGAGATGAAGCACTGCTCTGAAGCAAGAAGAACTGCAGCAGGTTGCTTTTTATGTGAAAGGGACTCTGCTCTGCACCTGCTGTACCCAGCCAAGGCACTCCTGCCCCAGCAGAGCTCCTCACCTTACATTCCAAAGGCACTTCAGACATGGATGGCACCTGCAGTAAAAACAGGCTTGGTGCAGGTCAGTCAACACCTAATTCAGTGCCAAAATAAGCATATTCTATAAGGAAAGATTTGAGAATACTTCAGTCTCTCTGGTTTTTTCAGAAGCTGGGTTCATTTCCTTATCTGCAGTAATCTTTCAGCCGTTTTAAGTTTGCATCCTCCTCTAGTTGTGGAAAGCAATGTTTTCCTTCTGAGGTGTTCGAATAATTGATAATACTCCCAAGAAGCATTTGGAAAGGCAAACCAGATCTAATTAGCATTTTAGCTTGAGTTAATTGGTCCAGAGCCAAGGCCTGCTATGATGTTTGTCAGTTTAAAGATTATTAGGCCTTCTCAAGCTCCTTAAAAATAGCCCTCCCCAAAAATTGCTGCACCAGTTGTGTCAAAATTGTCTCAGAATTCAGGTGGATACTCAAGTGGATAAAACAGCTTCTAAAATACGGCATCTCCTGGCTTATGACACTGAACATGAGATTGGTGTTTGCACCTTAACTTGCAGTAAATAGGAACCTTTTCACAAAGCCTCGACTCCATCTCGAACCATCTCTAAAATAAAGGCCTGAAACACATCTTCAGAGAGCAATACAAAAAACGCTATTGCAAGCTATTTTTTTTTTGTCTTGGGTAATTCCTCTCTCTTCAATTCCACAGTGCAAAAATGTCCACCTAATTCACTTGTGAAATGTTAAAATCTCAGTCCACAGGGACCAGGTCATTGTCTCAAATTCCATCGTAGCTTCTGACAGATTCTTGCAAGGCAATTGTTTTTCACGTAAAAGAATAATTCCTTTGATAAATTTAAATGATTGCTTTCAATTTAATTATATATGCTCATCTATTATTATTATAAAACAAAAGTAAAATTACATTTCCTGTAAGTCCTTTGGTTTGTTTTTTTCTTTTCTGGGTGGCTTGATTATATGTCTTCCCATTATTTTTAATGGAAAATTACTATCAGTATAACCAGACATGAGCAGAATTGCACTCTGTATCATGGTACAATTAGAATTTAATATAGATAGCTATAGATGTCTCATATATTAATTATTAAACTACCCTGTTTTGTGGAGGTTTTGGAAATCCTCCTCAGTCTTCTCTTTTATGCAATTTTCAAATGCTGCCAACACAACACTACATTTTCCACAGCCCTTAAATATTATGACAACATTGGGAGTCACTTTTGGAATAGAAAATATTTGCAATAATGAAATGTTGGCAATTGATTCCCATTTAGATAGCTTTTTATTACGGTTTTTTAAATGTTAAAATCTCTTTAAGCTTGAGATGAAAAGAATGTTTCAAAATTCCAATGTGTTAATCATCATGCTTCTGCAGTGAAGAAACCATCAGGCCACTCCCTTGATACTAAATACATTTAATATAGCTGTGAACACATTTTTATTTCAGTGTATCTGTAGCAAGCAAGTGAGAAAGGAAAATAAAAAATCCACAGTTGAAATATTAGTTTTCTAAACTCCAAAAATAAAGTGACTTTATAAATCACCCAGAGCTACTGAACAAGTAATGTTGGAAATGCCCTCTCAAAATTTATCAGTCCATGCTCCCTAATAAATCAGAGATTACCTACTTTAAGTAGAAACTTCAGGTTTGCTCGTTCTGGTTGAGGTTAGAAAATGGCTGACCCCAGTTTCTCATTAGCAGCTAGTTCAGAGTTCAGGTAAAAGCACCAGCCAAAAGTTGAAATATTCACTGCAGAAACTGGAGTAATTATTTTTCTGAAAAAAAAATCATTTTTTTGAAGGAGTTTCATTTTCTGCTTTTCTGGGAGTTTTTTGGTTGAGATTTTTTTAACTCTTCCTCTCTCTAATCTGAGCTAGCAACTAAACCCCTTTGAAGTAAAATAAAAGCAGGAAAGAAATAAGACATTTCGACAGAGATTGACCTGGAAACAGCTTTGGTGACTACACTGAAGGAAAATTCCTTATACTTTATTTATATCAGTAATATTAGTAAAATCTCACTAAGGATAAAAATAAAGCAAATCACTGACCCGTTTAATGACAGGATTATCAATAGTATAGATGATATTAGCTTGTGGTGCCAGATCTCTGCCCAGGTTGAACATGAGGTGAATAACTTGGCTTCCCAGGACACACAGA
The DNA here is from genome assembly GCA_013398955.1 of Callaeas wilsoni. Taxonomy (NCBI): domain Eukaryota; kingdom Metazoa; phylum Chordata; class Aves; order Passeriformes; family Callaeidae; genus Callaeas; species Callaeas wilsoni. Next base: position 99,793 of record VWPU01007033.1, read on the forward strand.
CACATCCACACCTCTGACCTGCAACTGAGCACCGTGAACTGGATTTGAACCAATTACCCCGAAGGCAAATGATCAGTCCTCGATTCCATCAGTAATTATAATCTTGGTTAAATACTTGGAAATTTCAATAAATTTCCTCCTTGAATTCTTTCAGATTTGGGCCTCTTCTTGTTCTTTAGCACCTCGAGAGCTGTTGTAGATGAAAAAAAAAAAAGATAAATTTTACATAGGCAGGGTTCATCTAAATAAAACTCACTGAAGTCTTTTAAATCTTTTCTGAAAGAGGTGATTAATTTATTAACACCCAGTGCTGGGAATTTGTGTGCAGAACTAAAAGGCATGGCTGTCTAGGTGTGAATGTAACAGGAACAAATCCTTCTAAATGTTCCCCATCATTTTTTGAAGACAACTCTAAGTGGCAGATGGTGGAAAAATATTTATCCCTGCATGGTCATCATAAAACATCACATTCTCCAGTTATAAGTACAGAGCTTCCATTTGAATAAAGCATTTTTTAATGAAAGGGGAAAGTATTAAAATATATTAATCAAAGAACATGGAAGGGTTTATTTATTTATTTGTTTTTAGTTTGCAAATCAGACTGAGCTCTAAGGCAATCCTGATTTAGTACACTGCACACATTAAAAAGCTTCATGGACTCAGTGAGAGATATCTCATGAAGGATAAAGATTCTGAATTCCTGGGGCAGCTTAGAAATATCTTATTATCGATCATTTTTAGGAAAAAGAAGACAAGAATAAATCTGTAGCAACTTCCATCTAAAATGAATAATCACTTTACAGCTTGTCCTGAAACAAGATATTTTCAAGCTGATTCAGACTGACATGTTCTCATGTTCAATGTCCCCCCCATCCCATTGATAAGGTGACAATATCCTCGACTGCACACATCCATCACAGCTGGAGGATGTGCTGACGAGCCGTGGGCTCTGTTTGAAGTCATGGCTGAGAGGCAAAGTCAGTGGGAAATGTCTCTTTTATCATTGAGCTGGGGGTGGAGATTTACAATCTCCTTGCTTAATAAGCAGATCAATGGCCTTAAAACACCCCAAACTCCACCCCAAAAATCATGGAGCAGGGCAGTGACCCTCCTGCTGGTTCCATCCTCTGTAAACAGTGGTTCACCTGCACTTACAGCTTCCAATAGCACTTTTCCCGTTGAAAGGAATAAGATGAATGTGTCATTAGAAACAGACCACGAGGATCTGCTTGCAGATAGGGCCAGGGACGTATAGAGAGAGAAGTAACAGAAGAAACCATCCGTTCTAGAAAATGACATGGACTGAGTGACACAGACTGCTGCTCAGCCGAGGCCGTGTTAAATTCCTGAACCTGGAGAAAAAGAACAAAGGCTTAATAGAATTATGAATAGTATTTTGCTGTAAAAGAGAGATTAAAAAAAGGGGGTGCATATTAGAGGGGGGCATAGAGTAGGCAATTTGCGAAGTCTGTACCTTCTGGGTACCTCAGCCAATGGGGAAAGGAAGAAGGAGATGCAGCTGGAAACTTAGGATATAAAGGGGGCTGCATCCCCCAACAAATGTGAGACAGCCTATGGGAAATGCCCCTTGGCCCCTCCCTTTATTCCAATAAAGTTCCAGGACCCCTCTGTCTCCTTTTCGGACATGAATCTCTGGTGTTGTGGATTTCTCTGCACACTGCAATGAAAGGGATTTTGAACGCTCAGCTTCACATGCTGCAGAGGTTCCTGATTTGCAGACAACGACAGGCAGAGCTTGCCTGTGATCTGAACACCTGCCTGATGCTCATTGCCTGGCACAGCAGCCTCGGAAAAACCCCGGGAAGGGAGACACATTTCCGAAGGCGAAATCCGTTTGCTGTGTCCGAGCAGATGACCTTTCTGCTTTCTCCCAGATGCTCGTTCCCACCAGAACAGCCCTCCTGGATGAACGGCACGTGGAGGGCAGCCTCTCATCCGTTCTGACACTTCCATACAGCTCCGCCAGATAAGAGTAGCAAGACAATCCGTGTGCTGTCAGCCCGGGCCTGATACTCCCTGAGATGGATGCATTCCCGCTTGGAATCCTCCAGCACTGCTGGGAAATATTGTCCCTGGGAAAGACAAGAGCCATGGCAGCGTTCCTCTGTTTCCAAATTACAGGGTAAATTAAAAAGATGATTATTAATATTTAATTGAGAGTAACTGGAGATAAAAGAGAATAAAATAGGATGCAAGGTGGAATTAATAATGTATTGGAAATAAGAAGTGAAATGAATTGCCTATAAGGAGATAGGAGCTTGAAAATAAGGTCTATAATTCTTGTTCAATAACGTTAATGAAAATTATTAACGTTGATGAAAATGGCCATCATGTCAAGCAGTTATTCCTGGATAATTATTTTTTTCTTCGGCAACCCTCCTTCCCATTTTATCTTTAAGCTTTCAAACCTCCTGGCAGGATTGAGCACACAGTTCAATTTCTGCCCAGCCTGTGAACTCCGCGTAGGTGTCACCACACTGCTGGGGTTATGGCACTTCATTTGGAAGCTGTTGAGACTTGATTCTGGCAGTTTTACTTCAAAATGGGTTAAACTAGAGGTGAGGAAAGCCTTTAGGGGTTTTTTTTAGCCGAAGACTAGACACAGTTCATAACACTGACTAATGTTAAAAACTGTATTTTCAAGGAGAATAACCCAGCTTTGTCATAACACAGAAAGGTGGAAGAAGAGTTTTGACCTGCATGGGCTTTGTAGAGGAAGAGGAAAACTCAATATTAACTCTTGCCACGTCACTTCAGTGGGTTTTGTAGCAGCAAACTACCCATAAAATAAAAATGAATACAAAATGCCCTAAATATCTCATCATCCTCAGTCGGTTTCCTTTTAATAAACATATTATTAATTTAAGCCTTTAGGAATATATAATGCAATTCTCCACTGCTGACTTGATAAAACTGTATTCTTGATTTTCAGAAAAGAAAGAGACAATTTGCCAACACTGAGGGCAAGATATTATTATTACATAATAGTAATAAAAAGTGCTTTGTTTTCTGAGGCTTGAAATACTGGACTGAACTGAGATAATCAGGTTTTCTTTAAGATGCCTCAAGAATTAAGAATCTTTATCCTTTGTGAGATATCTCTCACCAAGTCCATGAAGCTTTTTAACGTATGGCTTGTTTCTCCCTTTTCTAGGGCTTGCTGCAGGTGTTTCTTCTTTCTTTTCCTTTTCCCCCTTCTGTTCACTCCAGAGGTCTTAGATCTCTGATAGTTTTTATTTTGTACATATGACACTTGTGCCTAATTTCCAGTCTTGGATTTCAGAAAAGTGCAGCAGCAGCTTGTACTTTCAAAATAAATACAGTGGCAGCCAGCCTCTGTAATCAAATGAATATTTTTACTAGCAGGGTACATTGCAATTCAGCTCTAGAACATTTACTCTCGTTGAACTCGAGAATTGGTTGGAGCTGAATATATGAAACTGTTAAAAGCCCATTTAAATAAAACATTGGCAGGGGTCCCAAGCCAAAGCCCAGGGATGTCAGTGAGAGATGTTTTCTTGGTTTTAGTGCGCTGCATGGCTGGCTTTAGAGAAACAGAGTTTTTTCCAATTATATTAAAGCAATTCTGGGATAGTCATTTACTTTTCAATAAAATCAGTCTTCCATGGCCGGTTACAAAGCTCACAGGTGAGTGCATGGCCACCCACAGGTTGCAAGAGAAAACAAAGGCCACATGTCAGGCTAATAATGAGCAAAGCAAAGTACATGTCACGATTCATTAAAGATCCATTACTTAGAAAGTAAAAAAGAAGGGGGAAAAAAAAACCAACACCCAAAACCAAAACAGTAAAAAGATTGCGTGTCAGAAAGTATTTCCAGAGTACACATTAAATATGTCAATTACAGGAGATGCTTAAATGGAAATAGCGGAGAAATTATGTGTTTTCAATCTTCTTTCTTGTATTTGGGCAGCAGCACATTAGAAGAATGCCAAAACAGGTCTGCCTTGAGCATTCTTCTCTTATCCCCAGTGACCTGTATTCTGCAAATTGATATCCTGGAATCATGGTATCAGAGAGTGGTTTGGGTTGGAAGAGATCTTAAAAATCCTTCCATTCCAACAGCCCTGCCATGGGCAGAGATAAATTCCACTCTCCCAGGGTGCTCCAAGCACCATCCTACCTGGACTTGGACATTTTCAGGGACGGGGCATCCACAGCTTCTCCGGGCAACCTGTGCCAGGGCCTCACCAGAATTTCTTCCTAGGATCTAATTTAAAAGTCTCCTCTTTTAGTTTAAAACATACTGACATTCTGGTTAAAAATCCCTAACCCAGGTTTGTGTCAAACCAGAGAATGAATCCTAATGTTCTGAAGGTTTTTGACTCATTTCTACTGCAGAAATCAGCCCTTTCGTGAGTGCAGGTTGTTAGAGCTGCCGAGAAGAAATCACCCAGTACGGATCTGTTGTGCTGACTGATTAACACAACCCATGTCCATGTACTTTATAGCCTGTTGAGGGTAGTTTGATCTGCAGAATAGACTCATTTGCTCAGGAATATAAAAATCCTTCACTTTGATAGACAAGTTATAGATTCCAGTCCATGCAGCCTCTGCACCCAGCAAGGTTCATAGCACGGGTTGTGCTTATGAAGGTCTGTTACAGTTTATGCAGAGGGTTGCAAATGGTGGTGGTACCGACTGCTTTCATCTGCTTTCATTCGTGTGAAAAGCATAAAAGCAAAAGTTATTGTTACAGCTCACATTGCATGTGCAGAAACAGAGGAAGCAAAACCCCTTTGTTGGTTGTACTACAAGCCAAGGAATTTTGCATTCTTCCTCATTGTCTCCTGGTGGGAAGACTGTGATAAGAATGAAAACTCAGCTGAAAAGACTGTATTGCCTCAATGTCAGCTTTTCTGACACGTACTCAATGTTTCAAACTTATCAGACAGGAAGGTGAAAGCCTTTCCATTACAGCACCTTGAAAGATTCGCAGGCAGATTTATCCTGCCCCATCAGGCTTGGTGAGTACTTGTAGCAGGTTATCTCTGTTACTGAGATAAAAACATCCCAAAGGGTCGTTACTGTGAGGTTTAGAAACATTTGGACTGCTTAGTAACTAATTTACAATATCATTTCACTCGTGGGGTGTGTTTCACTGTGAAGGCACTTCCTGTGTTTTGGGGACATATTTTCAAAGCGTTTTTCGAAGTATTTCATCTGTGGGTTTTGGACGGGTGTTTTGCAGCTGGAATCCTACTTACGGCTTGGAATATCACCTCTTTTCACATGTGCCCAGACCTATGGACAAGGCAGAGGTTCTCACAGAGGCCAAGCCTGCAGCCCCACTGACACCCCACACATCCTGGGTCTCAGGGGGAATCAACCCTGGCCGAAAAAGAGGTCACAAAGCAGCTCTGCAGAAGAAAATTTGGGCTTCTGGTGCACTCCAGTCTGCCATTGGATGAGGCGTGTTGGACAAGGGGTGTTGGACAAGATGATCTGNATCTGCCATGAGGCAGCAGTGACCCTGGGTGAGGGGTGTTGGACAAGATGATCTGCAGAGGTCCTTTCCAACCTCAGCCATTCTGTGATTCTGTAACATTGCAGGTCTCTGAAAGACCTATTTTAGATCTGCATTTTTCCTCAAGCATCTACAAAGATTCTTTAGGTACTTTCCAGATCACCATACTTTTTCCTGCTGCTTGAATGCAGGGAAAGAGCACGAAGAGAACTCTTCAAACTGCCAGAGGAGATCTCATACCAAACCTTGCTGCATATGAAGAGGTTCAGTAAAGCTAAAAATCATGGTCGTAAAAATACTTGCATATAAACTGCTTATCAGTTAAGTCATTTGTGAAATTTGAAGGTGGTCATTGTCATGAAAGGAAGGATGCTCACTTTGCCAGCTGGTTAAGTGAAGCAAAACTCCCTAACTGTCTTGGACATGATGCCCACTGGGATAATGAAGGGAATGAGAATTATTTGTTTCCACACCAAAGGACAGGTTTCACAAGCCCAAGAGCTTTTCATCCCTGTTTCTGTTACACAGGCAAACATAAAAAGGAATATACAATAAATTTGTATAGCTACATGATGATTCCATAATGGCTTTTTAATGTCTTCTGTATGAGATCAAATCTTCAAGAGGCTTCAAGAAATCTATCACTGTCATGTAAATGTCATGCCACAGAAAGGGTATCACTTCTCTTTATATTTCTATATTTTTTACTGCTTCATCCAACACATTCCTGCCCCCAAGGCCAATCCAAAGTGTGCTAGGAAGAGTAAGAAATTATTTGTTCCTTAAAACTCCCATTGCTTGAGAAAGTGATTTGTTCTTTCTGTATTATCAGAGTGTTGTCATTTTAAACTTATCTCACTATTGATAGTGAGTGTAAAGGCAGATACTAGAACATGAAATATGATTTTGAATCTAATACTAAAGGGCTATCACAAACTCCTTTTGAAAAATGGCTCCTTGTTCACAGTACTGGAAGGTGCAGACACATGGAACTTTACATGCCTGTCCTTTTGAGCATCTTAAGCTGCTTATATAAACTTTTACAGTTCCTTCTCAGAGCTGAACACTGGAGACTATTTCCCTGTCTTTTAAAAAAGGAAAGTACTAAAAAACAGACTTGAAGTTCTCAGGTGCTCATGACTGTTGTGTTTTTAGAGCAAAGCAACATTTACAGAAGTTGTATATAAAGTTTTAAGCATTTACTTGCAATGACTCTCGGCTTTAATGTTCTTGAGTGTTGCACCCATCCCAAACACACTACACAAAAATGTTTGCAGTGTGGTACAAACTGGATAAGCACTATTTCCACACACACATCAGCTTCCTCACCCCCAAAGTTTACTCAGCTCAGGGGAGAGAACATGGCAGCTGTGTTGTGCCACACGTCATGAAACTGCATACGCAGATTTGAGCACAGATCTCAGTTTCAACAGAAAGAGATTTCAATTTGCTCCTTTAGCGCCTCTTGATGAGCTCTAAGAACAACAGACGACCTCTTCTCCTTTCCCTTGGCTTCTTGCCCAACAAATTTTGCTCACTCACAGCCCCGAAGACAGGTCTTGATTGTGTTTTGATGTTTCTGCCGAACTATTACTGTATTGACCGTGTGGCAGCCAAAACATGGATTTGTGTTCTCATTTCTCCCCTGCACTCCTTCCACTCAATCAAGCAGGCACGCAAACTTTTCACCCAACAGGAGAATGCTTTTAAGCCATGCTGGTGCTCCTGGGACCAGTGTCATAGGAAATCTATTTTCTCTGTACAGAAACACAATTAGCTGACTGCTGAGACCTTCCTTTTTTGCCTCTTGTTTTGTTTTGCTTCTCCACACCCTCAGAATATAACAGCCATATTGAGCCTTGTCATGGAAATTACAAAATACTATTTCAAAAAATATTTCCTCTGTGGCAGCTCCTTCCAACCTATGAAATATTTAGTGAGAATGATGTAAAATACTGGATTTTTGATTCAGAGTAAGTTCCTGGGGATGATGTTTTTCATAAGGCGAAGGTGTCCATTTGAGATATCATCAGGTGACATTGCTTGCTGCAGAAACAACAGATCCAAAGATGTCTTCAAAGCACTTCCCATCCTATGTTTTTGTATGTGGGGCACACACAAAATTAGATTGAAGTTTGCCCTCGGCCTGTTACACGGCCTTACAATCCCACACTGCCTTACATTTTTAGAACCCGTTATGAAACCTGAGATCTTCACAGCTGCTGTGTATCAACAGAATCACTTCCACTCCATAAAGGCTTCGTTGTCTTGCCCTTGCTTTAGCTCATTTTTCTCTCCATATTCAGAACCATTTGCAATATACCCCCAACCTGTGTCAAAAAAACCTGCCTTTTCTTCTGGGGATCATATTAACCAGAGAGTATCTCTGGTGATATATCCATTTCGATAGAGGGACTGGTGGCATGGGCTGGAACTGAGCTACCTGTATAAATTTTCAGCTCTGCTACTGGTTTCCAGAGTGACCTTGACCAAAAGCACTCAATCTTTTGGTTCCTCAGTTCTCTATCTGGACAGCACAAATTAATCCCGACTTCTATTCCTGTATTTTGATAGCAATGTTTTGAGGCAGGTTGAATATGCTGTAAAAAAGTCCCAGCTGGTAGGGTCTTTATTACTGGGGTGCTGCCAACTTTGCAAAATCTGATTTTCACTCTGACTTACACCAATATTGGAAGCAGAACTGGAAGCATTCAGTCTAACTCGTGGTTCTGCAGCCTGTTCACCAGGAGGCATTTATGCGTGGCTCATTACTAGGAAGACTGTTAGACACATCTGCATACATAATGCCTCTAATAGGTATTTGTTCAGGGTTTCCTAGTGGATCTTTACTGAAATAGAGATGATTGTACGTTTTAGGCATAACTGGAGGCACAGAGCATTGAGGCAGGCCCTGTGAAGCAGTTCAGCACCAATACGCACCACAACACAAGCCGGTTGTCTACATACTCTGGGATATGCTGGAGCATCAACAGTTTGGGACATCCCCCCAGAAAATCAAGACTGGTGAAGCTGATGGAGAGGCAACGACATCATGACCCACAGAGAATCCACCCTGAGAGACAGCCTAAGCAACACTCTTCTTTTAAAGGTGGGGAATATGAGGAGTCTCATATTTTGTCCGAAATCTATGACCGGATCCAGCTTTGCTTTTTGCAGGATTTCCTTTTGCACATCATTCAGGCCCAGACTCATTTGTGCAGACTTTTCTGCCCAGGTGTAGGTTCCACTGAGAGAAACACCACAAATCAGTGATCAATGTGGTATTTTGCAACTGAAGCTCCTCAGTGAAAGCACTCAGTGATAAAATCAGCACGTCCTTGTTCCTGCTGCATCTGCCAAGCTCAGCGCCGAGTTCATTCAGTTCCTGAAGGTTTCTTAAGAAATCCAGAGTCCCATGGTTTAAAATCTGTGCTGAAAGTGGGAATGCAGCTACTATGACAACATATTTGAGCTTTTCATCCATAGGAAGAACTTCTTCTTCTACTACCGTTTTACAAACTGGTTAAAATGGGAAGAAATACCCCTGAGATATGACTCTTGTCCATATGACATTTTTTCAATTAAAAACAATAAAAACAATCTTTTAAAAATGTAATGTATTAGTTTAGAGAAAAAATGTCCAGGTGAGGAAGAAAGACGATTGTTGTTTTCTCAGTAGCAACTGCTAAGTACCTGAAAACTAAAGTAAAAAATGTTTCTTTATCCAGAAAGGTAAATAATTTGTTATTAGTTTTATTAGATAACATGGATGCAGCAGACCTTTTCTCCTAACCTTTGAATTATACAAAACCTGTGATGTGTGATCTGGGAAAAACCTTGTTAGAGACACGGAAATAGTCTCAACTTCTACTGATTGCAGGTAAATTTTGGGTCTTGAGTTAAATTTTGGGTCCCCAGTAATGTAGTCAAAATGAATATCGTGTAATTAAAAAAAATTAGAAAATTGTTAAAAATATGAGGGTTTTGAAATAAGGATGTGCCAGAGATAAGTTTGGCAGAGTGCCTGTCCATTTGGATTATGGTGGAAATGGTGAAGGATGTGGTATCACTTCCCTGTGGACATTTTCGCGATGGGCAGCTGGATGTTTAGCCCTGCTAAGGTGATGGTGCCTGGGAGAGCCCAGAAATGCAAGAATCAGAGCATGAAACAGGTTGCACCAAGCCAAAACTCCGGGTAATTCAGTTTCCAAACCTACAAATTGCTGCTGAGTGCATTTCTCAGGGACATTCATCACAGTCAAATTTGCATGGCAAGGCAATAGGTGGCCTCCCAGTGATAGAAGAGCTCTACACACAAAGTAAAGCACCAGATCTCTTCAACAAAGTGGGAGGTGTTTTTTGTTTGCTTGCTTTTATCACTTAAAAGATGTCAACGTTTATATGGTAGATCTTGTTTGGAGGATCTTTTTGCCCTTGTTTTATGTATATATAAGATATACACACAAATATCAATGCCCTCACATTATATATCTTCATTGACTGCACTTTTCTGGAAGTCCCTCAAAAAACTGCACCTTAAGTAGAGACTCTGCATTGCACATTTCACCCCCAAGTGCTAAGATGTGGGAAATATAAAGGCAATTAAAACTGCAGTTTGTGATAAGCATTAGATAACAAATTAAACTATCAGACTTCTTTTCTACAAGAGCAAGAATAGCAACTTCTTTGAAATATTACAGCAGCTGCACTTGATTAAAGGAGAGACATGGTACCTTGTATTTATAGACCTTGGTATTAATTACCAAATATAGAAATAAGGGGCTTAAATCATGATGATTAACATATTTCTCTCAGCCTGATTTTTGTCAGAATTCCACAAGTTTGAAACACAACAGTTGTCTAGTTTGTTTTGTCTTTTTTTTCAAACCAATGCACTGTAACATTAGCAACCATAATTGGTAAGTAAAAACTGCATTCCTAAAACCAAAATGAGGAATGGAGGCGCCTGAGCTATTGACTTTGGTATTAAAAGAGAGCTATTTTCCAAATTTTGAGTTATGGAATAAAAGAATCCAAACCAAAGCAAATAATAAAATACCGTGTCCCTTTTTCCAACTGCTTTGACACCAATATTAGGAAGTCCATTTCCACCTGGTGACATCAAAGATCCTTCAACACAGGCTAAGAGCCTGATTTAAGAGAAAGCTCCACGGTTGTGAGCCTGAAATACCACAAAAAAAGAGACTCCAGGAAAATCTATGTGCTCTGACGAGGTCCCTGTGCTTAAGCAGACTGGTTTGAAACATTGTAAATGTAAATATCCAGCTAATATTATTGCCTGAGAAATAGGCTCCTTGGCAAGAATGAGGCTCAAGAAACTTAGAAAATATTAACCCAGAAATATGCAGCTGACAACTTTTTATTTTAGCTTGGATTTGCCTCACACAGCTACAAAATTCTCCCTTTTGCAGCACAACCAAGCAAACTGGTGCTATTGCTTTGCAATACTCAGGTAACAAACAAAATACAAAGCCCAATAATTTTCATGCAATTAGAAGAGAATAGAAAATTTAGGACAGGGAAATTACGTGTTTACAACAAAAGAGAGTGCAGATATCATTCTTTCTTTTGTCCCAAAGCTTACAAGGAAAAATCCTGAGGCATATGTCTTTAAAATGGTGTAACAATTGAAACACAGAAAAAAAAACCCCAAACCAAACTTTAGTAATGTTTTCAATTTAAACTAAAATCTTTTACAAAAAATAGCTTGAAATTTTTAAAACATAATTAAAGAAATTTGCTTTTATAAATTACAGATTGCCCTATTCTCATGCTAACTACAGCAATTATCATCACACAGAAAAATTATACTATAAATAAAGTGGTGTTGCTATCATAAAGATTTATGAAATCTTGGAATGACTCCTGTGATATACTTTGAATCTAATTTCCAAGGAAACTTTTCCATGCAACATTCTTTATGATACTATTTCAATATTATAAAAAATAGGTTTAGCATGAGATAATGAAGTTCAAGATACCCAGAATAATTTGTAGCAGTCATTATGGTTTGGACTAGCTCTTAATTGTGAGCCCACTGCAGAAATCCTAAAGACAGAATATGATCAGCCGCCAACAATAAAGTAGAGTCTTCTCCAAATGAGATACAGCATGCAGAAGGACTTGTCTGAATGCCAAATAATATTTTGTTATGAGAAAATAGATTTGTGAAACATAAATTGCTGGGGCGAGTCCAAACGGAAGGTTTTCCTCTGCAGACTCGGGGAAGAAGTGGAGATGGTACCAGGAGCACATGCCAGACCCTGAAGTTAGACTGGCTCTGCCCTCCCTTTTGAAGAGACAACCAAAGCTGGAACATTTTTATGTGTTTTTTCTGAAGGACTCCCGTCTGTGATACCCAGCCATGTCTTTCATGCTCTCAGAGATGTTTGGCTCCCTCCTGTTACCTTTCAGTAGTGAGTCCTGGCTGATCATTAAAGTTGTAACAGGTCACCTCTGCTTTGTCTGCTCCCTGCTCAGGCAGACCTTGGGCTGCTCCAGCCGCTGCTCATCAGTGCTTCCTTTGTGGGTGACATGCCACACGTGCCACAGGTGACAGCCAAGGAGTCAGCCACCCCACAGAGAAACTCTGCATTTTATCAGCAACTGTGAAAATGTTTTGGAGAAGGACTCTGAGCCCGGTGTAGGGGCAGCAGCACAAGCACACTCGGGAGCTGCACTCAGCCTCCCCAGGGCATGGCTGGGTTGGTGGTGGTCCTTCTTCACACTTTGCTTTACCTTCTGCATTCCTTCTGACTACCCCTTTTCAGTAATTACTGGAGCTCATTAGTTTTCCTCCTGGTATTTCATCCATTTAAAGTGACTCATGCACTGTGTTATGCAAGCTGCTTAATCTTTTCTTCCCTTCTTGTGCATAAGAGGGAGGCGATATTCCCAATCCTCACATTAATGCAGCCCCAGCTGGTTAATATCTCCTGTTAAAAACACACCCCAGTGAAAGCATTCTTAGAAAGATAATGGTTATGAAAAAAACCCTGTGCTATTATAAAAATTTGGGATATTTTACCAACACTTAGGAATTTATTCTTTTTCTGTGCAGACCCAGTTCTTAAATCTTTCCCAGAAACACAGTGGCATTGCAGCAAATCTTGAAAAAAAATTCCTTTCCTATGGAAAGAGACTCCTCCATTTTGCCATCTGTCTTCATCAGACTTCTCCTGGCCAGAAGCATTTAAAAATAATTTATCTAATAAAGCCCCTTGGGGAAGCCCTGTCTTGGTGCACGTTTGCCTTTGAAGCCAGTTTGTTGGTGGTTTATAGAGAGCCAACTGAGCAGATGACACCTGAAGGGAAATTCTGCTTGTTCCCTCAAAGGTCAGCTCAGTAAAGAGAGCAACATCTTCGTTTGGGCACATGACCTGGGGACTCGGGGACACCGCGGTGACAACTTCACCGCTGCCATATGCTCCAGCCATCTGGGTTGAGCCAGGGTAATGGATGTGGCACAGCACTTTTTTTCAGTGAGGATTTTTAACTAGAAACAGGCACCTTTTGCAAAGGAATTTTCATTCCTGGGAAGGTGTATTTGCAATAACATAAGCCCCATTACCTGTATCACAAAAATAGATGTGAAAGGGTTTGTGGTCGTTCACTGGACATTCAGCTACTTGGGCACAGTTGTTAAATGCCCAAAGCAGAAGGTGGAATGTGTCTCCTAAAAGTTCAGTCATTTATAGGCTGTGGTTCTAAAAGTGAATTTGGGTCTAATGCTAGGCACAGGGGACAATGTCAACTGATTTGCTTTATGTATTCGCTCAGCTGTGGTTTCTAGTTTAAAAAAAGCCTATTATTTTTAAAAGGTTATGCCATCCACAGTTTTTAGGAGTCACAAAGTGCTTCCCACAAATGAGAGCTGGAGTTATGAGAGTTTTCAGGGTCAACGAAGTAATTGAGAAGTTCTTTTAAATACAACTTTGTCATATTTAATTTCAACCTTTTTTTTAAATAAGCATTTGCATGCTTGACTGGTGATTGGTTTATCATTCCAGTCTTGAGCCTACAGATGTTGGATTCAATGAATATCTCATGAGCATTTTTGACTCTGCTAGGATTGACAAGGAAACAAGGAACTGCCCAAAGGATGAAGATAAGACAAAATAGACTGCAAAGGACAGAAATCTGATGACCTAACTGCAAATATTGCTGGAAATGTGACATTCATAAGATCTATTTGCTCTATCCCCATCATTTATGCAATCATTCATCAGTGACATTTTAGAACATTTTCTGATGGGACAGTTTTGATATTTTGAATTCCAAAATGACATATTTCAGTAACTCTTTTGTCTTCAAGTTTTTCAGAGATTTTCTCTATAACTTTAAGAGAATGTTTTGGTAATCTAACTGGAAAAGGCTAGAAGAACATGGATGAACAGTAAAGCCAGGATTTCAATCTTGGCATCATTAATTTGTCATTAATAAAGCAAGGACAAAATGGAATGTGGTGATCGGGATGAATCGTGTCCACCAACTAAAATGTTGTGAACATTATCAATCTAGTTTTTATTTGAAAAGATTTATAGTGCATGCAGATCTATCGTTTTCAGAGTATCTGTAGTTGACCTTTATAGGTTTACAGCAAGCCACCCAAACCAAAGAATGAATCAGAAGTGCTCGTGATCCAACTCCATCACAACTATCACACGGATGATTTGCTTTTTCAGATTATTGCCTGAGATCCAGGCACCTGAGGTTCTGATGAGTGAGGAATAATTATTCACCGCCTTTTGCAATAAAAGGAACATCAAGAGATACTGGCGGATGTCAGGTTCAAAACAAGCAAACAGACAGACAAACAAACATACCAGTCTCTTTTTTGTACTGTGGATAATTAATCTCCTTGGGCAAATGGGACACACAGCTCTCCAGCAGCTCTACTGGCCTCAGCACCCCCAGGCAGTGACCCATTCTTCCCAGGACAGGGCAATTTGAGGAACCATTCCCAGTTTCTCCAATATAAAATCATCTCCCCCGGCCACCTCCTGCCCCAATCCTTTAGTGAAGAGCTGAAAGAAGCAAATAAACAGATGACTCCAGAAACACAGAAAGCATGAGCTCTCAATACACAGATAATTAAATGTAAACTGCTTTTCCATTTTCATATCATCAGAAGCTACTGTTAATTAATTGTAGGCTGCTCTGAAGGATTGCTAGTGGTTGGTTTAATATATGTGAAGATCTCTGCTATTTCCACATTGGCATCTCTTTGGAAGAACACTGATATCACAAGCTGCAATCACTCTTTCCTGAAATAATATAGTTTGGCTTAATAAAGGGCAATAAAACATCTAAATTAATCTTTTCATGCCAAATGCACGATTAAACCCAGGGGAAACAAAAAGGGAAGCATTATGCATTTGTTTAATAAGTTCTTTCTTATTAAAAGAACTAAATATGTATTGCTGGTTTTCCAAAAAAAGGAAAAAAACGTATTTTCTAAAGTAAATCATCCTTTTTAACTGTGCAATACTTGATCTTTTATGATTATTTATTTTTAAAATATATCAGAGGTAGTATTGAGCAGCATAATCCTAGGAGACTATGTTCATGCATGTGTTCAGCTCTTTTATTTTTGAAAATAAAGTTGTTCTTATGTTTTATGACGTGCTGCACCATTCAGAAGTTCCGTAGAGTTTTCCCACATCAGTTTTCATATTGCAATTCCTCAGGCTAAAATACCATATCAGGTATTCAAGACCTGCTGGGAAGGAGTTGTACTTCATTGCTGCTGCCATCAGAAACGTGTCATGGAACTTTCCACTGCCTTTACAGGCACAAAACTCCACAGATTTCACTGGAATTGACATTATTATAGGCAACTGCATATGCACACAGGTATGATATTTATTAATTGTGAAGTCAGCTCTGCCAGCCACAGATATAAAAAGCCTTCCAGTGAAAGGCAGGTTCAGCTTTTTGACAGAAATCGTGTTCAATCTTCATAAGAAAAGCCTTTAATGTGATGCCCATCAATTTGCTCATCTTTGGATTTCACTTCAAATATGACAATATCAATCAAATATGAGAGATCTCATGGGCTGTTTTGCATTTTGGAGCCTGAGGGAAGCCTCTCCTGATGTGGCATTCTCACCTCGCCAGTGCAGTGCCTGATTTGTCATAAAAATTTTCATGGACTAAAATAGCCAGTTTATATAGATGGAGTAGCACCAGGGAAGAGAAAAGCCTGAGAAATAAATCAGATGTGAACATAATGGCATCTCAATAGGTTTTGTAAAGGCTCATTTTAATCTGGTGGTTTAACAGAGTGGTAGGAAACAGGTGGAGAAAGAGGAAAGATATAAGAGAAAATAAGGGGAATAAAGTACTTGGCTGACAAAATGGTAACATGGAAGAAACACAAGAAGCTTTGGGGAGAGGATAGGGAACATGGGCTTAATGAACCCAGGTAACCAGAGGGCCGATCTTCCCTCAAGCAAGCTTTAAAGCTCTCTGGTGGAACAAACTCTCATACAGTCATGCCCTTCAGGAACCTTCCTCACGATTTACTGCTCAATGCTTGCTTTGCATTTAACCTATGCATGAGCTGTGCTCACCTACAAAGTTTACAAGTTTAACCTTGATAATTTTCTTTTTTCCCTGCTTTGAAATGTAGCAGCACAATTGCCTGGTCGCTGAAATATATAATTGACTGCAATGTAAGGGAAATAAGTAAAATAAATAAGGAAAACAATTAAAGGCCAAAAGTTCTTTTTGGCCTGGAAAGTATTCCAGGGATCTGTATTTTATGGTAGCTGACGTAAGTGCCACAGCATGACAAAATCTGCAGGACCATGAGCCCTAACATCTGCTTCATGTTAAAGCCAACATCTTCCTACTACATTTGTTCTGAACAAATGTCTTTTCCTGTCACTCAAAACTAAAGATTGCTGGTACAACTCATCTGTGTTTAGTTCCTGAAATCCATCACCAGAAACAACCATGTTCATAACAGCTCCCTCCCTTCTCCTCCACTGCTGGCTTATTCTGAAGGAAGTACCTGAACCCTCAAATCTAGATATGCTGCTTTTAATAAGGAGCTACAGAACGGCAAATTCAATTCAAATGTCTTCATGTTCTGTTTGAATGGTTGTTAGATAATAGGAAAGGGACAATAGTTTTCTATTTTATTTCTTCAAACAAAAGTAGGTACAGCTTGAGTTTTAACAAAAATCACTTTTAATTTAGAGGTCTGTTTCAGATTTCTTCCTTTCCCCTCTTTGCTCTCCCCTCTCTTCTCCCTGTATTTAATCTCTACTTGACTTTGTTTTCACAACATATACACTTTTTGACATGTGAGCATCTTAATTACTGAAAACAAAGACTTTAACAAACGAGGCCAACAATGCCTTTAGTATCAAAAAAAATGAAAAATCAGATGGGAAAGGCATCCATACTGATCTAGTCATCAAAGGATTTCTTTGGTTGACTTTTGTAGTCCTGATGAAGAATGAGATAAGACCACTTACATGATCCAAGCAAGAACCTAAGCAGACAATAGAATTCCAAGTCATACTTATCTTTTTTTAGCAGTTACATCTTTTAATAGGATGTGTGTCCCATTTGCCCAAGGAGATTATTTGGTGTCAAACAAATAACTGGGCCACTCACCCTGGAAAAATCAGCAGCAGGTGGAAGGATTATTGATTTCATGGAGAAGAAAGTGAGCTGAAGGAGGAGGAGCAGTGAGGGCTTTAGAGCATTGATGTGGTCAGCTCATGAGGCTGAACCCTGCATATTGTCATTCAAATGGTCATTCAAAGCTTATCATTTAAATATGACACATGTACAGTTTTGCTTTTTAGCTGCCTTCCTTGGTTCTGTAGTTACATTTGCAAAGATAAAACTTCACACATCATGTTTTTATGGTTTTCGCTCGGGATGTGTGATTTTGTACATGTGGGGAATAATTTACAAATTTTTTTTTGTAAATTATAGGTAAGAAATCAATGCTGGGGTTGCATCTTAAAAAAACCCAGATTCTCTCTGTAATCATTGAAGCAGGGCAAGAATTATTAATATGAACAAGAGTATATAATTTAGCAAAAAAGACACAAAAGTGGAGAAGCAAAATATATCATGCATTTCACAGAAGGCCAAATCACAGATAAGTTTTTACCATGTTGTCAAAGTCCCAGATTCTGAAGTTTTACAAACACAACCCTGATTTATCTGAATCTATTTATCTACTTAAATAGGATCTAATTTGTCTATTCTCCTTAAGGAAAAATATCACTGTGAAAAACAAATCTAAAGAAAAAATCGAGGGAGCTTGAGTGGCTCATGCAAGGCCACAGAGGAAGTCTATGTCAGAATACACCAATATCTGGATGGTGCCAAAACCCTAAGAAGGTGCTGCTTTTGAAGAGGGAAGACTTCCCTCTTCCAGAGAATGCCAAGGATTTATGATCCATTGGAAAAAGCATCCAGCTCCTAGGCTTTCCTTTCGTGCCAGTTTAGAGCCTGAGCTGCGGTATTCTGATAGCTCTTATTATAAAAACACTGCTGTGCAGAAGGAATCCCAGATATGACATTTGATCAAAGCTGAATGTCACAATGAGGTTCTGTTCATTTCTGCACAGCGGAAAGGCATTTGAAACAAGATTTTTTGATGGCCACCCAGAGGTTTAACCAAATGATTTCTTTTGAGTCTTCTGTCATGATTTTCACCCTCAGTATCTCAAATCACTTGAGCCAGAGGAAATATGTAAACTAGATCAGTAGAATGCCAGAGGATAAATGGAAAGAAAAGGTTGCTGGAGAAACTTAGGTGCTCTAGTCTGCAAGAAGAGTCTGCTGATAAAAAAATGGAGTTATAAAAGTAGAAGTCTATTTACATATATTCACAGAATAGGTGCAGCAGACAATGAACAATGTTAACTTTTGGAGGAAATAATGATTTATAACAAGGGAATAAGTTAAATATTTATTACATCTCTGCTATAATTAACCTCACCCCCTAAACTACCACCAGCAAAAGAATTCGGGGTGGTGAAGCTACCATCCCCAGAGATGTTCAAGAAAAAACTGGATGAGGCACTTAGTGCTCTGGTCTGTTTGACAAGGTGGTGATCAGTCAAATGTTGGACTCGATGATCTTAGAGGTCTTTCCCAACCTAAATGATTCTGTGATTCTGCAATTGAAATGTTTATTACTGCATAAGGATACTTCCTGCTCTTTCAGAGTAGCCTAAAGCTGTCAGAACATTTCTTACTGTAAATATTCACTAAAATTTTTAAGACTCCTCCCTCAAAATATTCCATCAGCCTGAGCTAGTAACAAACACTTCTCATTATGCGTGCACAGCATCCATGCTACAAGAACCTTCTCCGGCACTCACCAATCCTCTTCTCCTCTGTGGATGCAGCAGTGAAAAAATGACAACAAATACCTTTGGGCTGTACCACAACAGAAAGTCTAAACCAGCATTTAGGGTGACTGGAGGACCCACAAAATCAGGTCCTTGTTGTGGAATGACATGAGATACATTTTTATGCAGCAACACTTATGTCTTATATATCTATATATTTAATAATGTCAGCTGATTTATTTTTACCCAGAAACCTGGACCTAATGATTAACCTTCTACTTTCACCAGCTTGAAAGAGCAGCCCAGGAGCCATTCTGCATCCCATGACCTGAAAGGGACACAGATTTGCAGACTTTCAAAAGAGGAACATTTTCATTTCAGGCAGGAAAAGGAGGAGGCAAAGTCTAACAGTAATAAGAGAAAAGGACGTGCTCCAGTTCTCTTGAGGCAGCATGGAGCAAGGCAGTTTTTTTGGGTCTACTTTTTGAAAAGCTGCAGTAATAGTCAAATGCTGTAAAAAACTGTTCTATAAAAAGAAAAGAAGCCTTCCCACATTTAAGTGCAAATTAAAGTTTTGTCTGCGGCAGCACTTTTTGGAATGGTGTAAGGAATGCCCAGCGAAGTAAGCAATGGACTGAACATCACCAAGGGCTTTAAAAACGTTTCTCAAGTCCTTTATGGTGAGAAAAGCTCTCCTGACAACACAAGTAAGAGCCAGACGCTGAAAGAAACAAGTACAGATAGATGTCTGATCCTGCATTTCTCAAAGGGGAAAACTCCCTTTGAAGTCCATAGAAATACGAGCAAGGATTGCAGCTCCCATCACTTTTCTGTCATCCTCTATCATGCATCTAATTTAAAAGCACAAGTTCCATTTGAGAGGCTAATTCTCATCTTTCTTCCCCTCCTTATTCCATTTTCTCCTTTAGCAGCTATTTTCAGCCTAATTCAGCACCTATGAGATGTAACCGGATCATTCGGCAACTGCCACTCAATTATCAAAGGGAAATTTACGCACGGAAAAGTGTCACAATTTGAAGGCAGCATTTATCCTTCAAAAGTTAAAAGTTTTACGGAAGAGCTGCTCTTGAAGCAGCGCACACCCCAAAAGATGTGGCAGCAAAGTGAATGCAGATGTCAGCCAGCTCCTGGAGCTCTCGTCCTGGGGCAGAGGAGCTGAGCTCAGAGGGGAAGTCGGCCGGAGGGGATGCGGGTACAGCAGGGCACCTGAACCAGGAGAGCAGATTTCTGTGCAAAGACTGGTCCAGCAGACAGTTCTGAGGATTTTTGTGCAAAGACATGGTCAGATTTGATCCCTATCTGACCATCTCCTCTGATAAAATGGAAAAAGGTCCATCAGGTTCATGGATCTTGATGGATTCAGGGACTAACTCGGTATTGAGCTTCCCAGCCTCATCAGGATTTGTGAGAGCATGGACTTTCTTTTCTTTCACTATTTTTAGCTTCTATCTGTTCAGAAGCAGATTTTCTACTATCTTGGAAACTGCAACGTTAAACCCTGGAGATTGTTGTGCAAAGTCCAGGAATAGATGGTACCAAAGCAGAACTTTTGAAGACTACAACTGGAAATTTAGGCTCCCAATTTCTTTTTTGGATCCACTCTTTCATAAACTAGAGGCCCTCAGGAAACATTATGTTCATTCTACTCTAATTAGCTGATGGAATAAAGGCCAAGGTGCTCAAGCTTGATTATTTCTATGTGTCAGGGTAAAGTTAATGGGATATTTTTAATCCAAATGCTGACACTGTGTTGATTACATTTAATCAAAGAACAAATAACAGCACACTCCTTATTGAATAAAAAATGTGCAGAAATATTTACACCTATGTGAAAAGCCATTCCTTCTCTACTGTCAATATTAAAAGCAATATTGGAAAGGAAATGCATGCTCCTTAAGGTTAAAATTTGAAAGGAACCCCCCAAAATTCCCAGATCAGGATTTCCACATTAATTCTTCTACAAAATTAGAGTGCAAGTTTCTGGAGTTTTGCTTCTTTTTAGTTATTTTTATTATTATTGGTTTTGTTGTTAATGTTGTGTGTGTGAGAAGGGACATAAAATGCTGAAGATGATGCTCAGCTGGTTTTAGATCCAGACATTGGCAATATCAGTCCAAAGGACTAGGCTGCCTTTTGTAGCAAAACATAAAAGAATATGAGGTAAATTTAGCAATTTTGTTAAAATGCCAATCAAACTACTTTTACCAGGTTATTGACATACTATAGAAAATAAATATGAATCAGAATCAGGCTGATTCCTACTTTAAAAAAAGAAAAAATTATAGGATATCCTTAGTCTTTGACTAACAGTGGGAATTTACTTCCTAAGGTTCCGAATGTGTTGGAAAATAAATATGCTAATATTGAATACAACCTAAATGGCCTTCCAGTATAAAATAGAAACAGCTTGAGGTCTCAAAAAATCAGCAACCTCATATTCAAAACCAATATAATTTTCTTTTCCAGTAAAAGCTGTTGATTTTTTTTGAAGGTATCATAGAACACAAAAATAATGCTGAGATCCATTTTACAGCCTGCAGTCTTCTTGTTGAGGGTTTTATGTTCAACTTGTAAGGTAGCCATTTTAAAGACTTTGAGAAAATTACTGCAATGTTTTTAACACATTAAATCTTGTGCTGATTATTCCAAAATTCAAAATTATTTCACCGCTCAAAATTTGACAAGAACCAGCAGCCTCAAGGTCCTGAAAGCTTATTCTTTTTGAGCCTGGCATTCTCTATGCTGTAATTTCAGTGTCCTCTTGGAAAAGTACCTTCATGTGACCCAGTCCTCAGATAAAAATTTTGCCAGACCCTTGTTGAGTGTTTTCTGCAATACAAATGAGCCAGATAGGTACAACACCTGCTGTAAATAGATGATGCAGCCTGGTTTCTCTTTCCAATAATATTAAAGTATCTTGTGCTTCACCACACTTTTAGTTTAGCAGGATGATCTGTGTATGGTACATATTTTTCAACAAACACAAACAAGAAGTATGACCAAACAGAAGCTTTCAACCTTCAGGGCTCCCATACAACTTTTAGTAAAATTAGGGAAGATTCATCCTCACAGGAAATACAATATGCATTTTGCCAGCTTTCTTCCAGAAAACATATGGCATTTGCAACTCACTGTCACAGCCAGCGAAAGAATAAACTTTCCAGTAGTTCTTCTTAAGAGAAATTATCTGGCACAGCCAGATGTTACAGTCATATCTGCTCAGAAAAAAAAAGATTCAATTTTAGAAGCAGTGGCTCTGTTTTCATTCATTAGGTAGAACCAATGTGCATTGGTTCAGAAAGGACCTGGAGCACAGCTCTGTTATATGACTAACACAGTGGAATCTGTTAACTAATTAATACTGTTAAAAATTAATCTCCCCAGATGGTGGAGAAAAAGTTATGTGGGGTCTGCTTCCACTTCAAACTTTGGAGGTGATTGGGTGGGAAAGGAATGGACTGACATTTATTTAATATAGACAGTCATGGGATGAGGACCCCAAAACAAACTAGAGCGTGGTTATTAAGTCCAGATGACATTTAAGTTCAAAAACCTAAAAACCAGTTCCATTCAGAGCTGACAGGTTCTAGAGCCCATTTCAGGTAACTTATCTTCGTTTCTCTTACCCTCACTCTTGGAATATGCTTACACTCACCCAAAGCCAAAGCACTGCAAGGCCCCCAGCCTGAACTGAATGAAAATTCTTGGCTTTAGAAAGTTAGAAACCGCTTGGTCAAGGTTGTCGAATCACAATATCCTTGAATGGTTTGGGTTGGAAGGGACCTTAAAGATCAGCCAGTTCCTACACCCCGCCATGGGCAGGGACACCTCCCACTGACCAGGTAGTTCAGAGCCGCACCCAGCCTTGGACACTTCCAGGGATCCAGGGGCAGCCACAGCTTCTCTGGGCAATCTGTGCCAGGGCCTCCCCACCCTCATGAAAAGAACTTATTCCTAATATCTGATATCTAATTTTAACCTAGTCTCTGTCAGTTTAAAGCCATGCACCCTTTTCGATGTACTCACCCATGCCTTGAGTAAATAACTATATGCAAAAATAGAACAGTAGCAAGGAGGTGACACCAATGTGGCCATCAGGTTGACTGTATCAGTGACAGACCTTGTACCTTGAACCTTATTCTAGAAACATGTGGTTTATATCAAGCATAAATATGATTTTGATGTAATTAATCTGAAGCTTGATGGGATATAAATGCAATGTCAACATTTTCTGGAATGGGATTTTAAGAAGAGTGAGTTTCCTTCTTCTGGCTTTCACTGAATGACTGAGGACTTGAAAAGAAAAATAACTCTTTTTCTTTCATAAAATTGTATCTGTGAGCTCTGTCAGTTTTAGTGCTCCTATCTTGGTCTCTGGCAGCTGAGAGCACTGCATATAAAATTATTCTTTTGTTATAATTGCTTTTCAAGCTGAGAAAGAAACCCCAGGTATACCTCTATTACTCACAGAAGTAGATCTTCCTTTTTTACAGCAAGATTATCATCCACTTTTCATTTCTTCGAGTTTTAAAAAGCATAAGATTTGATTCAGACATTCACTTTGGAGCAGCCAATTATAGGTGTCATTTTTACAGTCTGAATTCTCTCTTCCACTGTAAGTTTATTTTTATACATCATAAACTCTCTTCCTATACCACTGAATTTTGCTAAAGGAGCTTTAGGGAAAGCATATACCCAGGTGCAGTTGTCAACTCAGATACCGTGCACTGATATGTTACTTTTGATTTACAGAGGGAGTTCACAGTGCAATAATGTGAAGTCAAAACCCTCCTATCCTTCTATTGTCTTTTGTTTAGGCAAAATGGGGAATATTGATAGCATATTTAATCTAAA
The DNA here is from genome assembly GCA_013398955.1 of Callaeas wilsoni. Lineage (NCBI taxonomy): Eukaryota > Metazoa > Chordata > Aves > Passeriformes > Callaeidae > Callaeas > Callaeas wilsoni. The sequence continues at coordinate 123,525 of VWPU01007033.1, forward strand.
ACCTTTCTGAGCAGCCTCTAGCTAAAAATCCTTTGAAAAAATTTTAATAGATACACAGAAGCAATGAAAAAAACCAAAGGATATATTTGTTACCTCACTAATACAAAGGTTTTTTGTTAGTGCTTTCCCATTAATGAAAAATTACAAACAGATGGTTTAAAATTAGTCCTCACTTTTCAAATATCTTTTTAACATTTTGACCTATGTCCACATTTCTGATAGAAGGAGTATGAATTAAAGTGGCTAAACAAATTATAGTAATTCATTGCATCATACTGTAATATTAATAAAGGGCACATCATACAATTATGCTAATAAACTTAAATTCCAATAAGGTTGTGTCATTAAGAATGTACTACATTATGTAATTGAGTCTTCCTCTGTTACAGAAATTATCTCATAAGATACACAGAATTATACCAAAATGAAAACTCCAATCTAATGAATGCTTAAGCAAAGCCTTATCCTTCAGATTAAAGCTCTGTGAAGGGCTAATTACTCAACAGGAAGATAAAACTGATAAAGAATCTATTTCAGCTTTAGTATCAGAAGACTAAGGAGAGTCAGGGTTAATATTTCTGTTTGTGCGCTGATTTCGGAAAAGCAGGGACCATTTTTTCTCCAATGAGTGCTGGTTCTGTGGATGTTGATCAGACAAGGACTGGAGCAGGTGGCTGGAGGAGCTCCAGCCGTGTTTGGGTTTAGAATAACTCCAGGAGTGGAGACCTCACGGACCCTTTGTGCAAACCATTCCACTGTTCAACCACTCTCACAGCAAAAAAGGGTTTTTCCACATGAACATTTCACGTGGTCACCTGACAGGATTTGAAATTCCTGAAACAATTCAAGGATATTGTGGTTGTGCTGGTGAAGTGCTCCTTGACTTTCAGGAAGATGTGGTAGTCATGACCAGGTAGCCTCCTGTCTGTAATAAGGGATTTCAGAAAAGTTTTTGTCTTTAAAATAAAGAAAAAAAATTAATTACCAAATAAATCTTAAAGCATAATGCCTGAGCCTGAGTCTGATAAAGATAAAAATACTTTGGATGCTCATTCAGACAGTTCCAGAGTAAGAAAGAAAGCAGAGAGGTCAAAGCCAAATGTGTCTTTGCTGTTTTTTCATAGGAATACAAGAGGAAATCAGGACACTTACAGGCTTCCTTTAGAAAGAGAAATAAGAAGAAAAGCAAATTCTTCTGAGGGATTTGTGTAGACACACACTCAAAAAATACGTGTACACACAAATGTATGTATAGACAAATATAAACAGGTTCAATATTTCAGAGTTGATACCACCATGCTGGCAGGTGCTTCACTGAATCAGGGAATGGATTTGCACTCTTTGAAAACAAGTTTTAACTAACTTTCCATAGCAAGGAGATACCAACTCCATGTGCAATGTCAGTGTTCACTATTTTAATGAAAAATAGTCCAACTCAAACAAGAAAATAACGTGATTTAGAAGAGAATTTCAGAACAGAGGTATTTTTCATCCGCTCACTAAATATACAGCTATCTCATGGAGAAAGTAGTAATAATAATAATTGTAAAAATAATAAATTAAAAGAATTGTGTATCAGTTGGCTGCTTGTTTTCAAATTAATAATTCCAATTCTGTATGGCTTGCAATAGACTACTGTAAAGACAGGCCACGTTTTCAGCTGTTGTGAGGGTGGCTGGTTCATTTTTTCTGCTTAAGAGACCTGATTTCTGATGAAGCCTGCAGTTATTTAGGGTTAATAGTCTTCCCTCATTTAATTATGCTTTTGTGACCTGCAAAAGTTTTCAAGGTAAGTAGGCTAAGAATTATTCAGAGACGTTCTAAGCTGAAGATTGTTTCCTCATCTCTTTCCTTGCCACTCCTCTGCAGCAAATAAAATAAGATCTCTGCGTTTTCAGCAGTTTTCATACTGATCTTCTTGTTTTTAAAGCAAAGGTCGGCTTTACAAGCCTATGGTCTCCAAGCTGGCATTCACTGCCTGATGCCAAGTTGAGTTTCCCATTAAGTTTTGGTTTATCTTTAAAGAAAGAACTCTTCAGAAAGGAGCTGCATTTAAAATCCCACTTTCTACTCCATCTCCCCAAAAGATGACAGAAGAGATCTTCCTCTGGACTGAACTTCCTTTACATAATAAATGTGTCTTGTTCTTTCCTTATTTAGAATTACAGCAGGTAATTCTGTTACGATTTTGTTTTTAAACTGGACTGGAAAGAAAGAGTACAATACTCACACAGCCATAGTTCAGACATGTGAGCACAAAAATGGTCTCAGAAAATAATGAAAATTTTAACTGTGCTCTTTCAAAACCACAAATGTATAGTGTGCACACTAGCTGACAAAAATGTAATTGATATAAGATTTCCCATTGATTTAATAAACAGAATAAACTAAATTTCAACATTAATAGTAAAAACTAACATAAACTGTAAAGTCTGTGGTAATATTTTTATTTGCACTAAACCACTTTAGAAGCTGTGCAGGAGACTAAGGTTGGTTTTCCATGAACTTACAGCAGTACATTTGCCAATTTGGCAATACTGTTGACTGGGGTAAAAATAGCAGCAGAGTTTTAGCTCCCAAGTTCAATTCTCTTTCTAACCCAAATAATTTGGTAGATTTTTGGCCAACTAGGAAAAAAAAAATGCACTGTTTGTTTTAGTAAGTAGACTCTGAATAATTATTTTCAAATCATCAATTTTTTCTCTAGGTAAGCATTGCAGTGCCTCTGAGCAAGCACTGTGTAAATGTTAACTGTGTTTACTATTAGCAGTGTATTTCTAATCACACTTGGTAACACTTAATCTTGTAAAGAATTCTGTTAATATTCTAGGGAAAGAATAAAGGGCTGCTCCTTCTCTGGGCATTTAGATAATACTGTTGTCACAAACTCCTGTGTGCAAAATGGTGAATTTTTCTCCACTGGGTCATGCTTTTTCAAAGCTCAGAGAGCCCTTTTCCATATGAGCATATTAGAATTTCAGCTTTGCTTTATAAAGCAAATTTCTAGCCTCCAGATACCAGAGACAAGACTAAGAACTTAAATCTCAAGATCCCAAAATAAAAATAATAATTTTTAAAAAAATCGAAAAAACTCAAAATTACTTTTATCTTCTCTCATGGGTCTGACTCACATTTGAAGACTGGTACTACTGAGATGATTTGAAGGACAAAAGAAACAAAGACAATATCTGGTCTGGCTTTGGCAAGAAAAGAACTTTGCAATTCCACTCAGTAACTCCTATGCTTCACTATGGCTCTAAAAGCCTTGAATTCCTGTCTTCTACGTAGAAAGAAAAACCCTGCCCTTTTTTTTTTTAATATTTATAACTAAAACTCAAACAAACCCTCTGTGGCAAGGCAGGTGGGGAGGGAGGGGATGACACAAACTCATCTGTGAGAGAAGCAGTTTGAAGTGGAAGTGAATGCCGTCAGAAAACGTGATTTTTCTTTCCACAGGTTTGGAAATGCCGAGTTTAAATCACAGGTCTGTGTTGTCATTTTGGAATCTCCGGCAGCAGGAGTCATTTGATGAGGATAACTGGAAAAAACAAAAGCCTGAAGCTCAACATCCATGTCCAGGCTGATGTGGGCTGGGTAGGGACAGACACATGTGAAGAGCTGAAATGGGGCTGAAGAAATACTCATTATAAGCTTTATAAGCCCTATTAAAGATATTTTTTGTCACAGCTCACTGACCCTGAAGTAATTAGCATTAAATATCACTTAGGGAAATTGCTATCTGTAATATCTGACACAGTGAAAGAAGGAAAGAGGAGCTCGCTCTGACTCACGTGGCTTTGAACTTTCCTTTCTAAATACCACACAGCTTTCCAATCTAGTAGCAAGTAACCCAAGAAGTGACCCCCAGCCCTCAGGATAATGGAACGAGGGATGAAGCTCCTGCTTTCTCTGGAAAAAGGGCCTATAAAAAGCTGTCACTGTGCATAATCATTCCTCTTATTCCAGTCCGGCTGAACGGCACTGCTCTCCTACCTGGAATCTTTACCAGTTCAAGTTGTGGTTTCTGAGAACTCCAAAGCCCAAGGCCTATGAGATGTTCTCTCAAGCTGGCAGGGAGAGCAGCAAGGGATGCTGAGGAAGCAGCCAGAAGAGGCTGACTTTGGGAAACAGGCGCTATCTCCATCCCTGGATATATTACAAAACTCACACCTCTCACCCCAAGCGATTTGTGACACACCACGTGGACTCCAGGACAGCACAGATGTCTGCACCTCCCCCCAAATGTCAGGACCTCAGCTGTGACAAAAGGGCATCAAAAAGAAAGCTTGCAACTTTATATTTGCAAATGTTCTATGGAAAAGATGTGTGTTTTGGCTGCAGAGAGAGAAGGCTGACCTTGAACAAGATAACAGCTCTTTATAGATCACTGAGAGGAGCTCCTGAGCAATATTTTCCCCACAGATTTGTTTGGGTTCATGGCAGCAGCTCTATTGCTGTACCACGTTTGCGAATCACAACTGGCTGGACGTGTAAGCCGCTGTGAATGTTCCTAAGACACTAAAACCTCACTGTTGCCTCTGTGTAAGCATGGCAATTCTTCTGTCTGGTGACACTTTTGTCGATATTGCATCACCCAGGAAATTCCATTTTATCCTAGAATCACTGAAGTTAAGATCTACTAGAGTGCAATTCCTACTCATTATCACAAATAGGTTTCAACAAACCCCTTTACAGCATTCCTTATCAACAACAGAAACCAAAACCAGCTTTTTTTTTTTGTTTGTCTGGGGTTTTTTTTGGGTTTTTTTTTGGGTTTTTTTTTTTTTTTTTTAGTCAGAGGGCCCAACAAAAAAGCCTCCAGTCTATAAAGCAGACAATAATGGTAAAATAGACAGTTCTTTAAAACAAGAAAAGATTGATTTCTGCCAGAAAAGGCTCACATGATCTACAACAGCATTATGTGATTTTATACTCAGAGAAGTTCTGGCAGCTTTTTTTTTTAAATGTTTTATTTTCAAGCCAGTGCTGCATTCCCATCCTTACTGGGTGAGTCCTGTCTTGCTATTTTACCTCTTACTGACAAGTAAATGAACCTGTGGTATACAGCCCTACCTCTCTCCCTATCACCAACCCCATGTAGTGCTGGAGATGTTTTCCTTGCTGCCTGGAATCCATTCCTCAGTCAGTGACAAGTTTTTTGAGCTCTGTATTCAAATCTTTTCATGTTGAAGGAGTCCAAGAAGGAGAGGACTTGAAGCTTTATTTGCATAAGGGCCCTCAATCCGGTTTCTAAAATATATTTGTGAACACTGCACCAATTTCTTGAAGTCAGAGCTTTTTTTGAGCCTTGGAGGTGGCTCTGTAGGGTGAGGCTTCTGAGGCTTCTTACCTCATTTTAGTGGTATCAGTGTGATCCAAAGTAACTCTTCAGAAGTCAATGGAATCATCTAACAAAAAACCACATGCACACATGGAATAAAAGGCTCTGAGTCGCTGGAATAACTCCGTGGCTGTTTGACCAGGCTGCCTTCAACAACGGGGTAATGAAAATGCTCTTTGCTGAGAGATTGAATCTGTTAGAGCTTTTCTTTCTCAAATCCCATATAATGCCAAAAGAGAGCTTTTATTCTCCTGTGATACTTTTCATTCCTTGCTCTGTGTGACTTTTGGGATGTTAGAATTTCTTTGTGAAATTTGCGGACAATTCAGACATAGGACCAGTCACAGCTTTTTTGTGCTCTCAAATGTTTTTGTGCCAGAGATCTGTGTTTCAGGCAGGCTGGCTGGGCACTTTCCTGAGACTGCTTTTTGTGTGTGACACACTGATGTGTGTGTCTGCCCAGCTGCTACTATTTGTGAGTTATTCACCTCTCAGGATGACACTAAACAATACTTGTTGCTATTATCACCTTCTTTTCACATACTGATTATTTTTTAGAAAAGTTTAGCTACTTTAGACTGTTCTGCTATAATTCACTGGTTACATTAAAATCCTCAGGCCTGATATATTCATGAAATATTTTTAATGGAAGACTGGGGGCAGAAAGTAGGTGGCTGAAATTCCCTTTCTGCACCAGAAGATGATGTTGCTTGGTTCTTGTGATATTTACCACATGGCAAAATACTTCCCCTTGCCCACCTCCTCCTGCTGTGCTTTGTCTTTTATTTCTAATTTATGTTCAGTAGATATGAATGCATATCAGAGAAAACACATCTTTGTAATGCTACTTAAACCACGGATGTGTAACTTTTAATGAAAGTTTCTACAGATATTTTGAAAGGACAAGTTAACCAAATTGCTCAGGTTGGCTCTTTTGACCAAAAAAAAAAAAAAAAGGCCTTTTTAGCCTTTTAAAAATATCTTTGGATCACATATCTTTGATACGGACCCAAAACCTACTCATTTTAGAAAAAGGAATGCATTTACTTCATAACCAGTTGAATTTGCTAATTTCTCCCTCTAACACTGCCTTCCCTCCAAGGTTTTTTACGTATTTGGTTCACTTTTACATGTTTTTTCCTATACTGAGGTTTTGGAGTGAGAATCCTGTCTCTAATTCATCCCTGCTGTGACTTAACAATGATCAGTTATCAGGTAACAAATGGGAAGTCAAAAGAGGCAATTCGTTTGGTTTAGACAAACAACAGATGGACGCCCTTATGTACCTTATGGACTTTTCTGAGGGAAAAAGATAAAAAAGAAAAAAAAATAAAGAAAAGGGAAAAACAAGCACCTTGAAAGAACGGTGGTTTTCCAGGCTGTGGGAGTATTTGCCCAATCTTCCACTGAATCCCTACTTACCTTTAGTTTCAAATAGCATGAAAAGTAAGAGGCGGCAGTTTCTTAACATTTTTAACAGGTTTAAAGGCAATGCTCCAATGAATAGCTCAGTACAGTAAATCTGATTTGTGCATTTGATCAGATACCCCCAGACACAAACACTCCACACACAAAACAAGAAGTTTATCAGCTCTTGGTCTTTTTTTTGCAAGTCACAGTCAAGATACCTCCTGTCATCTGAAACCTCACTGACATAAAGAAGTACTCACATCTTGTAAATTTACAAAAAGCTCCATCCTAAAATACTCTGAAGAAAGGTCCTCCCATCTCCCAGCTTTTGAAAAGCCTATGATTTAATTATTACCTAAACATGCTATATGAAAAATATTGCTTTATTTGAGTATAGCATATTTGAAATACTTCTGTGAATGCTCTGAAACAGTGAAACCATCAAATTTCAGTTTAGAAAGAGAAATATTTGGTTTTGTTGTTGTTTTTTGGGTATAAATTTTTGTTGTATTAATCTTACTGTGGCATGGGCTAGACTTAGTTTTTCTCAAAAATATTGGCAAAATTTGCTTCTGGCCTCTTTGTAAAAATCTGCTGATTTTCTTGTTAGGAATGGCTGTAGTATTTATTGCAGAGCTCTGTTGTGGCTGGGGAAAATCCAGATTTATCTGCAGGGTTTTCTGGTTGGTTTTGATTTTGCTGTTGGTTGTTTGTTTGTTTTTTAAATTTTTTTTTCTGATAAGAAAAATGAAGTGATATAGCTCTCCTCTGGTCTTCTGGAACTGTGGAAGCTCTACTGCCTATTTCAAAAGGGCTTTCCAAAACTAAAATTTTCTGCTTTAAAATTACCTAATGTTCCATTTCTTGCTATTGTCAGAAAAACAAAAAAAAAGTGGCCTTTCCATTCACATTTTTATGCTTATCTTGGGGCTACCACAATACTCACTCTTCTTTTGGCCAGACATTAAATTTACAGACAGCCTTAATGAGACCTGTTTATATTCAAGAGAATCTGACTCGTTCCAGCCATACATCTTTGAGTTCTGCAATTTGTTGACATGTAATTTGTCAACATGTAATTTTTCACAGGCTTGGGGGATGTCCTGGGAGAAATATGAGGGCTGAAACCTGTAATAGGCTGTGTCAAAACTTTGCTCTGTGCCCTCCTGCAGTGAAAGTGCATTTCAGATGCTCAGCTCACTTGCTTTTGGCCACACATACACAAATAGAGGTGTGATGGCCCTTTCTCCCTCCCTGTGCGTATTTTGTCATGGTATTTATTTGGGTCTGTCTGATGTTGCATGAATGTGGGATTCTCAGCACCTGAAGGGATGTAAGATTTTCTGTATTCCTTTCATTCTGTCATATTAATAGAGGTTTTATATTATGCCATTTTTTGTCAGGCATTTCTTACTGAGCTATGGAAGCCTTCTGCACCTCCTCTGTACCTCTCATTCCCCATTTCTCAGTGCAGAATGAAAGCCAAATTCAAGGTTAAGTTTTGGGGAAAGGAGTTTGCTTTTTTCCCTCCCATCCATCCTCCTCACCAGTGTAAGAAATCCTCTGTCAGCATTTAAATTGTTATGCTAAAAGGCTTTACCCTGCATGCAGCAAAGCAGCTGCTGCATGTGAGCAGTTGCTCTCATTTCCTTCTGCCTCCATTCACCGTTTCAAAACTTTGGGGGTTTTGCTGCAGGAGATTTTGTGCAATACCTTCGAGCTGGGTTCCTACCAGATCATTCCCTGTGTTCTCCTCAAGCAGGCTGGGGTTAGTGGAAGTACAGAGCTTCCTACACTCTATAACACTGTGCTAATTAAGCTTTACAGCCTGGTCATCTAATTAACTTGAAGTCCATGACACAGCTGCTGCCTAAGTGCTGCACTGAAGTCCTTGAAAGGCTTTACAAAAGCCAAGTGAGCGTTAAATGATCCACTTTCACAACATTTTTCCAAGTAATTTAGATACTGATTTACACCACCACTGTGGTACTCTATCTCAAAAAAACCTACAATTCTGTGGGGCCCAAATGATGTAATTTCTGATACTGAGAAAGCTTTATGATAATGGCATTCCAAAATGTCTTAAATTAGGCAGCTACAAATCATTGGTTAGTCTAAACATTTGAATTTAAGTGATTTCATTAAGCCTAATATAAAAAGAGCCTGCCAAATTAATCTCTTCTTGGATGCCAAAATTGAATGTTTTAGGAATAATATTTTTAAATACAGATGATTACACTTACAACAATTAAAGCAATCTCATGGTTCATTCATTTTAAAGACCTTTAAATCATTCCAGTCTTGAATCTAATTTTAAACTTGCAAGCATTAGTGAAGTGACTTGAAGTGTTTAATGCAATAAATATGGGATGGTGATGTTGATAACTTCCCCTGGGCTAAGCTGAAAACAAATGGGATTTTGCAAGTTGTGCTTGGAAGAACAGTTGTTTCCCTAATAACTGAAAATCAGACAAGTTTCAGAGGACTGTTATTATTTTTGTTAAATTCATTATGAGCGTCTAAACCAAATCTGCCTTACTCTGCTCCCACATTTTCCTATCAGCAGTTATTTAATGCACACTGACATTCATCCAATGATTCTAAGAACTTCAAAGGGAATGCCATAAGCCAAGGAAGAACCAACCTTTAAGAGGTTCCCTATGCACATCCACGTTCCCAAAACTTCACAAAAACCTTATTAAAAACTATTCCACAGCAATAATATAACATTTTTCTTTCAAGATTGCTGTTTATTTTCAACCATTAATTCACCTTTATTCCCCGTAATTAGAAAGGATGAGTATTTGATAACAAGAAATTCTTCAGCCCTGAAACATTGCCAAGTTTAAGACTGACAACCAACCATACAAAGTTTTTGTTCATGTTTCTGGTTTGAGATTTCCTGTTCAGTGACCATAATGTGCACATTTTGCACAGGTACATATTTCCACCTTCCTGTCCATATGTCAAAGTACCTGTGATGCCAGCTGTAAGTGCAATAGAAAATAACTTTCTTTTAAATAACCCTTTATGTTCATTCCATGCAATACATTCCTGGAGTAGCTTTTCACTCTTGCTACGGCTACAGATCAGGGCTGCTTGCCAAATTATTCCTTGCTGCAAGGGAAAAAAGGCAGGAAAGAGCTTGAACTAGGCAAGAAGAGAACCTATACTGCTCTTGTTCTCAGTGACAGCAGCTGACTAGGCATAAAAATGGGCATGGGGAGAGATAAAGCCTGCCTGACACTTCCATCTGTCCCATCCTCCTCGCTCCTTCTGGAAGACTCCGAGCTGGTGGAGGGGACAATCCCTTTCCAAGCCTCACGTTCTGTTTTGTTTTCGTAGCTACCTGAACTACTGCAAAGATGGCAGATGATGCAGGCATATTGCATCCATACCCCATTTCTATAGAGCCAGAGCCCAGAATTCCTGTCTTCTGTGGTTATTGGCAAAATAAAGCAGCTCACAATGCTTTCTCTCTCTGTCTGCCCCAGCACCGTAGTGTCACTCAACCTTCACTTTGTGCAATACCCAGGTTTTTAGCCTGAGAAGTTGTAAGAACTGGGTTATCAAAAGAGCTTTAGACAAAACCCTCTAATAGTGTTGATTTCCTTTCTAAATATTTGTGTTATGATGCTGCATACAATATTTAGGCTTAATTTTACTTTTGAAACAGCACTATTTTATATAACTAAATTAACAAAATGTGATTTTCTCCCCCTTAGCCCCCAAATCATTACAGCACACCTAGAAGCTGAACATTTACCTGTAATTATGAAAATTACAGATTGCATGACATTGTAAAATACTTTGCTTCTGGTCTTGACCTAATATGTGACCTAGACTTCTCTTCAGTCTTGTCATGCTTCATGTGGGCGTGAATTGCTTCTATTCCACTTGCAGCCTTCAATTTAATATAACAGTAACATCTAGAAGTAATACCTAGTATTTATCTTACTGTGGATTGTAGATAAATCTCCTGCCACTGTATTAGTAGGTACAGTATTTTAATTTTTGTGAAAAACAATTTCTTGTTGTCAGTCTTTACAAATAAATTATTTTCTAATCTCTGTTTTCTCCAGCAGTATGCCAGGGTTGGCTGGGATTTAAAACTTAACTCTTTTATTATTGTTTTTCCTTTTATTACATCTTTGAAGAGGGATTTAGGTGAGGCCAAAGAATTATAAAACTTTGCTAGGAAAGTTATAACTGAGAGGAAGCGTTATGAAACAAACCTGATGGAGTCCAGTTTGCTGTTTAGTTTTGTAATTCCTAAAGAGGAAAACAACTGCACTCCTGCTGTGAACGGATAAGATTCAGCCTCTGCTGCCTCTTTCTGACAACAAAGAGAATCCAGGGGATACAGAGCTAAGTAGGAATCATATTATAACTGTTTTAAGAGCTGGTGAGACTGTTAGTATCAGTGCTTTAGCTGAACTGCTTATTTTGCTTTCAGAGTTGGCTACTCTGTGATGGCTGAGGTTTGAAAACGTATATTAATTGGCTAAATCCTTTTTTTTCAGCTTAAAAGGTATTGGTTAGCAAACAGACACTGGCTACCTCATGACTACTATTACAAAATTAATTGTTTAGCTAAATGACAGTTTTCAGATTCTCCAGGACTTCTTGAGGACTAGGTCCCAGCATTGCGTCTACCTGATATAAATATTATCTTGACAGAAGAGTTATATTCTGTCCAAGGCTCAAAGATTTATTTATTTTCCCTCTCCTCTCCCCCTCATTTTCAGCCGTTCCTGGTCCTTGGGAGCTGCTCATTTGCTTCAACCCTTTTTTCCTCTGGGCTCCTCTCTGTGCCTGCCCATTGCTGGGGCTCTGTGCAGGGACATTGTGGAGTCCAGGTTCAGCCACTCTCTACTGTGAGTTTGCCATTCTGCAACAGAAATTGGAATCTGGGCAGAAAACATTCCCAGGATTCTTCATCTCCATTATAGAGTTGGACCACTTCATGATGCCTCCCGAGGTTTTTCTTAACATCAACAACGTGATGTGTAAATGACCAAAATATTAAGCACAGCTAACTTTATAATTCAGATTTATTTACTATGATTAGTGTACTAACCTAGACAAACCTGCTTTGTCCTGCTGGGTTCTATCTCATTTTCACAATTCTTTACAGTTTCTTCTGGAAACATCTCTCTTTACAAAGCTACCCAATCATGCTAAACCATCCTTTTGTACTAAGCTTTCCCAGTTTTCTGAAATATTTATTATTAGAAAGCCATTACTTAGCAATGAGAACTAAAGTTTGTTAACTTGTAATTTGAAAATGTAAAAATTTCCTTTTTTTTTCGTTACAGACTTAAAATAACTGAACCACCTGCCAAGTTTTTTCCCGGCCTTCCAGTGCAATTAATTACTGTTAATATTTTACTAAACGTGAATTGCTAACTCCTTACAATGAAGTTATAAAGAAATGTTTAAAAGAAAAGTCAGCCCCTGTCTCACAGCGGCTTCCCACTGATGCAGATCTGTCACCTATCTTAATTCTGCAGAATTTGTCCCAACAAACCCCTCCTTCCTTGCCCTGTGCACGTCTTAAACTCTGCAGAGAAGGAACGTGCCAATAATCAGTTTAATCCAGTTCATGACACTACAAGTCGTTCGCCACAGAAATGAAGAATTTGTGCTTTGCGAAGCCACGCTCTCTTAAGAAAATCCACTCTGATGAATACTGGTGGAAAAATGGCATTCTGCAAGTTTGCTTTGAGTGAGCCCACATAAAGCACACTGCTTATGAATTATTAATGCAATAAGCCAGAAGGCTTAAGGAGAAAAGCCCTCTAGGAGAAGGGAAAAGTTAGCTTGGGAAGGCTCCATTTGCATCAATTATTATTCAGCACCAGTGCATTTTTCACGCAGCATTTTGCTGTGGCAAGGCTGCATTCTGAGCCTGAGAGCGAAGCTTGGGAGCACTCAGGAGGAGGGAAAGATTGGGGAAGACATAGCCTGGGGAAAGTCATTGCCCTGAGCAAACTCTCAGGTAGGGGAATCAAAGGCAATAATGGCATCCTCTGATGGGCTCAGAGGTGTCAAACGCTCCACAAAGCCGAGGTTGCAGGGCGAGATCAGCAGTGGCAGCTTTGACTAGAACCTGGGAGCAGAGATTTGTCTGAACCTGAGCAGGGAGGAAGTGCAAAGCCAGCCCTGGGATGATCCTGTCCGCTTGGATTTGTGGGAGGCGATTTTAAAAATAAAAGCGAGAACCTGGCGAATGAGGAGCTGTGTTTCAGAAAGACAAACAATTGGTAGTCGGAGCGATGTAGCACCAGCCCTGTCCCTGTCAAACTCTTTGAACTATAGTGAAAGGAATGAGGGACTTGTCTTTACAAATAAGCCATGGGCCTGCTGGTAGATAAAAACTAGCACTAAGAGATAAAAGAAACAATAGGAAGAGTTCCACTGATTGATGGATGGAAAGAGAGATTTGTCTTTATCAGTAAACTGTAGGTCTGCAAATAAGTGAAATTGAATATCAAAAGATGAAACAAACAATGAGGAGAACCATAAATTCCATAAGAATTTACGAAAAAAAAAAAAGGCAAGGCGGGGGTATACATTAGAAGGGAATCGTAGGAATTAGGCGTTCTGGGAAGTCTGTACCTCTCAAGTACCTCAGCCAATGGGGAAAGAGAGAGGGAAAATACGGTCGGGAAATTAGGATAAAAAGGAGGCTGCGTCCTCCAAAAATTTGAGAGACCCCATGGCCTCTCCCTTTATTCGAATAAAGTAACGGGACTCCTCTGTCTCCTTTTTGGACATAAACCTCTGGTACTGGTAGATTAATTTTCCTGACAATAGTTATCGTCATTCAAATAAAAAATAGACGTTTTTTCACTGACATGAGCTCGGTTGCAGCTACCCATGTTAGAATTACTGCCAGAGGTATGAGGGAGAGGTAAGGGCAAACAGAGGAATCAAAACCTAGATTTCAAATAAAGGTATTAACTTTCCAACTCAAAAATGGAGCTGCAGTTGCATGTTTATCTCACACTATGCCTTCCTAGCTCTGTTTTTGAAATCAGTCCCAGCATACTGACACAACCATTTGGCAGCAGAAAAGATGCAAGTGAACCTGCATTTATTCATGCATTTCCAGACATTTTATGGCGAGAAGATGTTACTCCAGTTTGTTTTGCTAGGTGTTAGCTACATATTTGTAGACTTTAATTCCTCTTACTTTTTGCCTACAACAAAATTCACGGCTAGCAAACAAGAGTTGCAGACCTCAAAGAAAACTAATCTTTGTGAAATAGTCTAGTTGGAAAATAACCTAGAGTCCTCATTTTCTTACAGAAAGGAATGCAGAGTCCCAGATTTATTTTTTTAAAAAAAGTCAACATTACTTTGCATGAAAAACAAGAGATTAATTTTAAAATTTTCCAGTTGTTTCTGTTTCCAGTATGTAAATCTGAGTATTTGCAGAATTCATTATACTTCCCTAAAGGTTCTGCAAATGTTAAACTAGCATTATTCAATTATGTAAAGCAGCAGGAAAGCCTTTCTTCTGTGTGTCTTGATATACATAATAGCATAAGTCAATATTCATGCTAATATTAATTGAAAAATGAATGCCATTTTATTATTGTTGTCAGAAATAATAAATATAAAACCCTGATTAAGTGGATAGATAACACTCCAGTTTCTCCACTTCAAGATTATTTTCAGAGTTTATTTATATTGCAACTAGTCATGGGTCAAAATCAACTGTGCTAGGGAACATTATTTAAAATCTGGGATAATATTTGGTTTCCTTTTATCGAAAAGTTCAGTGGGCTCCTCCTCACATGCAGAACTATAATTACATTTTAAAGAACCTCTCCTTCCTGTGCCTCAGTGGCTTTTGCTCCAGACATCCTCACTGCCATTAAAATATACGGACATAACAAAGATATTTCCTAGGGTTTTGAGGTTTTGTCTTGTCTGATTCTATTTCAAATGAACCCACTCAGATCATTCACATTCTTGCCCCAAAGTGATTATAAATACATGCATAAATCTGAGAACACCAAAGGAACATCACAGATAAAATTTAGGCTCTTGAAGTCCAAGCTAACTTCTCACTCATTAAAATTACTTTTAACTCTGCAAGTTTAGAGAAGTAATAAATAATTAATAGACATATCCACAGCTCTCTCCAAACTGATTTTAAACATAAGCATGTTCTGTTTAATCCTCAAATTATAAAATGTAAGCTAGGGATTGGTGACTCTTCACTAGGGAGCTGAGGGCTTGCTTTGCCATTATCCTGACAGAATTTCACTGACCTGTGTGATGTTCCTGATTTTCATTATTAAAAGCAGGCTCAAGTCCAAGGAATGAGGTGAAAGTTACACCTTGGAAAAGAGTGTTAAATAGTGACATCTTTCTTCTTGATAGAGATCTTAATCTTTAGTCTTCCATCTTTTTTTTTCTATAATAAAATACAGAAAGGCTATTAAAAACCCCCATATATTAAATAAAATCAGGTTTACTTCATATTGCTGCAGTTTTGTGGTTACAACAAAGGATTATTCAGAAGGCTGTTCCCTCAAAAGAAAATATCATTAAATATATTTATATTTCATGTGCATAAGCAGGTTCTTTTTGTCTTTCTCTGAGTTTTGCTGCATGTGAACAATGCTAATTTTCGCCACTATCTGTATGATTTCAAACTGCAGGCACACCTTTAATACCTCCCATAAGAATGGCCAAAATAGATATGGTGGAATATTTTACAGAAAATGCAGTCAAATATCGTGAAAACCTTTGTGCTAAATAACAGAGCAACTGTTCACATAACAGTTGTGATAGGTAATTCAGTCCCAATCACACAAGGAATGAAAACATAAGTGAGCATGCTGAGATTTGGGAAATTTCCTTGTCTTAAGGTCCGGTGCTGAGGTGCTGTGTGCTCTTGGGAAGG
The DNA here is from genome assembly GCA_013398955.1 of Callaeas wilsoni. Lineage (NCBI taxonomy): Eukaryota > Metazoa > Chordata > Aves > Passeriformes > Callaeidae > Callaeas > Callaeas wilsoni. Next base: position 139,199 of record VWPU01007033.1, read on the forward strand.
TTTCAGTACTAGCTCCTTTGCTTTTTTTGCCACTTTCTGATCACCCTTTCTGTGTAAAACACATTCTCCTGTTGGACCACCCCTCTGCATGCAGTGGCAGAGTATTTGGTGCTGGTGCCTGGTCTCTAAGAACCATCAAATATTACTTTATTACCATGGGTTTAGGGCTTTGTTTGGGTTTTGAGGGGGTTTTTTGGTTTCTTCGCCCATAGTTGTTGTACTGGAGATGACAAAAATTCTTCAGGGCACTAGAACATTAAGTTTGAAGTTATTTTTGGATGAAGAAGGAACATCCAGATACTAAAACTGAGTTACCTGTGCAGTGGGATGGAGTGCAGAGGTCCCAGTGCTTGGGGATTGCAAATGCAACCCAGTCAATTCTTCTCTTTTGCCTTTGTGGCATCTTCATCCCTTATTAGGTGAGAGTAGGAAGCTCTGGCAGAAGAAATCCACTGATTTTCCTCTTTTTTGCCTGAGTCACAACTGCAGAGAAGGTGTCCGGAGTTTGCAAAGGTCTGTAACAATGGAGTTCTCTGTTACTGTGAAGCTCCATGCTAAATAAAGTAAGCATTATTCAGGACTCATGTTTGGATGTGTTTGCCTAGCTCCAGTTGGGTTCTAACAGCAAAAAACCACGCGGGCCCTTTTAATTGAGATGCAAACCTTCCAATACATTTTAGTCCAAGGTAGCCAAGATTTAAGTGCTTCACTACCGAGGCTGCATAAACTCCAGGAAGCTGTTATCCATTGATGGGGATGAGGAAACTTACCCTCTGTAATTAACAAGTCTCATTGAAGACTGTATTCTTCATCACCATGGACTGTGAGAGAACCTTGCACAAAAGCAAATGTCAGCTCTTTGTGACTCAGAACTAATTAATATTTCTAAAGCCTTTAATATATCGCTGTGTTAAAATAGGAATCTTATCTGTCTTGGTAGTACCTTCAAAGGAAAATAAAGTAAATAAGAAATCCACATGGCTTTATTAATTAGTCAGTGAAAGAATTAAACCTTATTTTCCTGTATCCTTTCACTGCATCGTAAAATCGCAGAACCTAAATCCATGTATAGCAGTTGGGGATTTGCCTCTTTTTGTTCATTTGTCTCAATAAAATTAAGAAAAACAGTCTCATGTAGATTTCCTTAATATAATTTTATGTACTCATTCTTTATGATGACCACATTACAATTCTTGACCTTACACAAAGTCTGTAAGTTCATTCCCAGCTTCTCTTTCCGTGCTGAACAAAGAGATTCCTCTAAAATGAAATTTGAAAAAAATTCTGGGAGTAGTTAAAAGGCTGAATGAGCAGCCCTGTTTTTAATGGGAAAACAAAATAAAACAAAATTCTAGAAGGTCTTCTAATGGCAGCAACAGCTCCCCACATGGCCTCAGGTCCTGTTGTCAGGCATGCAGTGCCTCTCCCCACCAGGCTACTGAGAAAATTAATTTCTCTCTAAGATTCCTATATAGCCTTCACATTATTTTAAGCATTTTACGTTGAAAAGTCACAAACCAAAGTGTTTTGGGATACAAGGACCTTGCAGAAGTCCCACAACAGCTTGGGTTGCAGGAAGAGTACAGCTGCATTCCAGTGGGAAGGGCTAGCTTTGAGCAACATGAACAAAAGCCACTGCACTATCTAATTGGGAAATAAAAGAGTGGTAGGCATCAGATGAAAAAGGGGGTTTTTATAAATTATTTATTTTTATATGATTTTTTATATTTATATGAAGGTACAATGAAATTTGACTGAGGTTTACAGGGAAGCTGAGCAGACTGCTGTTTCCAGAAGGGGCTAATAGAGTGTCAAGAAAGCATATTTTGGTATGAAAAAGGGACCTCAGCTTCATAGGAAAAACCAAGTCACATGTGTTTCAAACAAATGTTTTCAGCTCGGTGTCTGAACTTCCAAAAGCAGACAGAAAGTGAAAGCAGGTCAAAAGGCAGCAAAAGGTGGCAAAACATAACTATTGTGAGGATTGAGCAGTTAATTACCTCCCACAAGAGGTGGATAAACATAGAAGTCAATATAGATAAGCAAGAAAGTCTTCTGGGAAACAAAGATGAGGTAACATGTGAAATGGGCACTTTAAACTGAATTAGCCTCCCTCTAGACTTTATCTAGAGTCAATCACTTACAGAGTGTGTGAGTCAAACCCCTACATACCAGCTCAAGATTTGATTAACTGAGAGTAAGCCTTCCTAATGCTCCTGCCAAGGGAATCACAAGGGTAGGAGTAAAGCTCCAGAAGCCTCTGCAAAAGTCTATTAAAATACATAGATTAAATAGGTCAAATCCCACTCTGACCTTCCTTCGTTCCTTGCACATCTCCCCCCCCAAGTTAATATTTGCTTGCATTCATTTTCCACGCTGTACCTGAGCACAGCTGGTCGATGAGGGAGCCTGAGGGATCAACTGTGCACCTTGAGCTCTGTGCTTCTCACCCCGGCCTTGGGGTCACCAGGGACACCGAAAAGGTGAACAAAGCCCTTCCCCATCACAGAGCCACAAAGGTCATCTCTGAAGAAGGTGGGTCATCTCAGTGGTTAGCAGAAAGTTTAAAATCTACAGATTGCTCCTGCCCCATGCCTGTTCAAGAAGTTAGCATGAGTTCCAGGAGGAGGCAGAGTTTATTGAAGGGCCTAATTGCAGGAGCAGAGGGAACAACCACAGCCAAAATTGTTTTAGCTGAACAGCACTGAGGAGGATCAAGAGACCTGTGGAAAATGAAGCCCTGATTTACACGATGAGGAACATACCATGTTCTTACAAGAGGAAACTACTGGATTAAGAGAAAAGCTGAACAAAGGTGTGTGGAAAATACTACTAGGTTCGAAGGAAGGTGAAAACAAGAGTTTATTCATAAATGGGCTTCCAAGGGTTGGACAGACTTGAACAGTAATAAGAAAAACAGTATGATACCTGGCAGTAAGTTAGTAGAAATTTTGATAAGCCTGTCATTTTTTTCCCTATTTTTATCTAATTCCAGGCCTACAGACAAAGCAGGATTTGTCACAACAGAGCCTATAAGATTAGTGAGACAGCACACTAAATTGGAGTGGAGGGACAATGGATTGAATGTCAGAAGTCAGTTTTCAGTTCTCCTCTCTACTAAACTCCCTGTGTAAAATCTAGCAAAACTTTATTCCAGGTTTTATAAAACAGTACTTTTCCAGTATCATTCCTGTGATCCTTTCTGCTCTCAGCTGGGAGCATTCAGCACAAACAGATGGCCTGTTTTCTAAACCAACACCCAAGAACAGCTTGTTCAGGAAGGATTCAGAACAGGTTTCCAGCCACAAATTCAACCCAAAAACATGGCCTGGAAGCTCAGGCTGCTGCTACTGCTGAGAGAAGAAAGATGAGGAGGAAGGGAATTGCAGGGAATGGGTATGGGATAACCTTTTCCAGAAAAGGCTGGAACCTGCTCTTCCTGCTGAACACTAAAACTAATTTTTCCAGCGATTGGTCCTGTCATCATGAACAGGGTATTTGTGTGGATAAAGATGTCTGAAGAGTGGAAACAAAGAAAGGTAAACTCACGGGAAGGTTACAAAACCTGGATCCAGGCTACTCTGTTACATAGAACTGATTTCAAGAGGTGGTTTGCACCAGTCACTCGACTTTCCTTGGGTGGCATGGATGAATTGTGAATTATCACCTCATCTTCCGTAATTAACCATACCAAACTCCTGCACTTTTCGATATTCATCCATTACTGCTTCCACCACGACACGTTGTAATGGACACATTAAATGGCAGGAAGCTGCTCCTGGTCTCAGTGAACGGAATAATGCATTCCCACTTCCACACAGACAAGAAAATTAACAATCGGAAATGAGGCGACTTGGAATATGTATCTCTCATGAATCACTGACAAAATATTTTATGACCTCCTGTAAGATAAGAGGCAAGACAAAGGAGATATTAGTAGATTTGTTAAAAAGGAGAAGAGTTTGGGCAGAATATAATTCTTTTCTGTTTCAGAAGTACCTATGAAGAAAGTTTCACTCAAAAAGAGATGGTGCAATTCAGGCTGGACTCTTACAGAGTGTAAGGTCATTAACACATTCATTTGGGATCTATGAACATAAATATGCCCTTCATAATGGTACTTAGGGATCAGATATGAGCATTTTATTGCACTGCTTAGATAGATGCTAATTCTGAATTTCTCCAAATTATTTCCTATATTTGTGTATTTAGTTTTCCTTATATTCCTTATATTTCCTTATATTTATGTATTTAGCTTATCCACTGTTGCCTTACAGTACCAATAGCAGAACAGCAAACAGAAATAAAACTGCTGCTTTTGTGTTGGAAACAAGATTTAGCAAAGATGGGATGGGGGAGAAGGGCAGAGAAGAGAGGTCTTAGCCACCACAATGTATATTTTTACCTTTCCAGTTAGAAATTAATAACAGCAAAAGCTGATTATTTTCATGAATGCCATTGACTGTACCATTGTAGATTTCTGAAACTGAGGAAATTTTGTTTCATTTTGATTTCTGAAAATGAGAAAGGTATTAAGTATTTTATTTTTCCCTCCCTCCTGAATTTTTAATGGTCGTAATTAGATAACATGGAAAACAGAGAAAGATTCCTCTTCCCTTGCATTCCCTTCCCTTTCCCTTCTTTCCCTTCGGGTAAAGTAGTTCTGAGATTTTAAGTAAGAAAAGTGAAAATAGTACTTTTTGAAACTGAGTGAAATGGCATTGATTTATATGGATTGGCAATGGTCTTGGCTTGGTTATGTTTGGCTTTTTGTACATGAACATAGAATTATTGGCGATGGTGATGATGATGATAAGATTTTAAAAAGGGTGACTTTTTCAAGCAAATGGATCCTCTATTAAAAAAAATTACTTTTCAAAATATGTAAAATGGAGAAAACCAAATCTCTCTTCTTAAAAACCAGCTTCAAATTTAAAGGAAAAAAATTATTTCAAGTATTACATCTGGCACATGTATTAGCTGCCTTGTATCACTCATACAATGGGAAAAAATCGTTCAAGATTCCTGCTCTGATAACTTAAGGTTTCTTCGTTCACTGAATATGTAACAAATTGTTAAACCCTTAGGCCTCAGTAAAAAAACCTTTGAATGAGGCAGCCAGAAAATGCTGATATGACACCTCTTTTGTAGCTAAACCTTGTCTGAGACGCTGCATGATTGTGAGGTGTCATCAATTAAACAAAATGAGTAATTTTGAGTAAAACCACAGGGCACTGCTCAGGCAAAAGCCTTGTAACCGTCTCCATTTCCTCACAGAGGTGTAGTTAACACCCCCAAACTGCACCAGGCATAAAATTCCAAAAGTTTCTACATGAGATCTTGCAGGTTTTATCATAACCCTCAAGGTACTCAAATATTTACCCTATCCCTGTCTCTGAGAAAAATTCAGCCTCATTCATTCCCAGGCTGCACCAATCATGCAAAGTCAAATTACGAGCAGAGAGTTCACAACAGAGGTGGGCAGCCAGCGTCTTCCTCCACAGCCTGCTGCTGAGTGGGCAGCTCCTGCCGCACCTCAGTGGAACCTCTTTGACTGCTGAACCTCCTTTTCCTAAAAATCTTCTGTCTGTTTTCCACCCTGTTGTGCTGCCACGACAGAACAGGTGAATAACATCCTCTGAAAAGACTCAAAAGGAGGACTGAAAGGAGTGTTCTTGTGAGGGAGGAATGGACTAAAGCCCTTCCCTGAAGTGAGAGCTGGGCTCCAGCCGGTAGGAAGGAGTTCTAAGAAGTTGTCATCATCCATAACTCCCCAAAATATCCTGTAATCTCCAAAAATTCACTGAGTTTAATCTCTCACACAGTGATAGTCTGATGCAGCCAACATTGCTCTCTGCCATCTCATTTTCCCACTTGCCCTGATACTCACTAGGACACCATCAAAACGGACTTTCTTTTTTTCTGTTTTTCTTATTTTTGCTCAAGCCAGTCTTGAGCTACCTGTGACAGCTCCCTTAACTGTCCCCACTCTTGGAGAAACCCAACAGGAACATGGCACAGAGCAGTGCTGACATCTGCCCTGCCACCAAAGCCTGGCTAACGCAGCGGCGTGGGTTTTGCCAGAAGGGGAGCCATCTGTGACAGCCCCTGTGCCAGACTGCCATCCTCTCATGGATAATGTCTGCTGCATTCAGACCAGGGCAATCAGCACCTTCCTCTCACAGCCCTGGCTCTGGCTGCTTCCCGGCTCCATCCTGGAGCATGAGCGATGAGCATTCAGGAAGGAAACCTGGACATGTGGTGTTGTGAAAGACAGAGTGATGGATACGAGTCAGGCCCCTGGAGAACATCTCAAGGACAGCCACGGCGTGTTCCTGCTCCTCTCTCCAGCAGCTGCTGCAACAGCCACACAGATTTGGAGGTGGTTCAGCCTGGAAAACAAACCTGCCCCTGCTTTCCACTGAGGAACACGTACACAGTCTTAATTACGTAAGTTTTTACCTGACCTATTGCTAATCAGATGCTGAGGTGGCCTCTGCCCAGCTAGTGTTTTAAGTGAAAAGTCCCAAGTAACCTTCTAACTATTTGGTAAGAGAAAAATAAAGAAAAGTAGGCAGCCTAAGGGAAGAGAGGTGAATACAATGAAGGAGTGAAAGAGTTCTGGCTGTGATTAGGTGACTTTCCCTGAGGCTGAAGTGACCAAACTCAAATGATTCTCCCTCCAGTTGACACCAGATCATAAGATCACCTCAGATGTTCCACCAAACACCTAATGACTGCAGCTGTCACATATGGTGAAGAAGGTAGTATGACTCCACAGTTTTCAGACAACATAACAAGAAAATGGCAAAAACACAGTAAGCCCAAACACTGTTAAGTACAGGATTTCTTAAGGGGTCAAAAAACATTTGTTGCTACACACAAGTTTTATGAGCTGCATTCAACTCCCCTTCTGCCCTTTGATAGAGAGTTTTTAGGATACTGCAATGCTTCAGAGGGCAAGGTCATTTAGCAGCATTATTACCTTTTTCTTTAGTCTAAATGCAATGGCACATCCATTTCCTGAAATATTGACCTTATCCTTAATAGATTTGCTGCTCTCCTTTTCAGCTGAACTAATGCTGGAGGGTGGAAACTTCCTTATAATCATTTATGAAAGTAGGGAAGGATGTGATTATTGGGTTGCACATTTTTCAGTTTGCAGCATTGTAAGATAAAACCAAGAAAAAAGCAAAAGAGAGGTGAAACTTTACAAGACTTGTTTTCAATAAAGAATAATGTTCAGGTTTTAACTCTAAATGTTTTCTTTTCTGACGAAACATGTGGCCAAATTTTGTCCAGAAAAAAGTATGTCCAGGAATGCAACAGAAAAAGGGTAATTAAAATATGATTGTGTTTTCAAGAGTGATTTCAAAGGGAGAGACGGATTATGTAATAGACAATTACAGAAGATGTTATGGAACTCAGGTTTGCTTGATTTACCATCCAGAAACAGCAAACTTTGTTTACACTAGTCTTAGGACTTGTCAACCAAACACTTACTGTGTTCCTCCTGTTAAGATTAATAAAACTTCAGTTAAAGCGGTTTACAGCTGTCAAAGGTAGAACCTGGAGACACACTGGCTCAGCCACTCAGCCCCACACTGCAGCCCTCAGGAATGTCTGTTCCACTACCAAAAGTGCAGCTGAAGTTCATGTAGCCAGGTTAATGTCAAATTAGCCAGAGCAGTGCAAAGCTCACCTGGGACACATTCACACAGCTCCTCAGAGGCAGGTTGAGCAGCTTGCTCTGAGCACTGAACACCTCCAATTACAGCATAATCAGTACTTGAGCTGTCTTGTTTGAGGCCAGCTCAGCGAGATCAATGCATTCAAAGGACAGAACAGACCTCCTCTAGGAGAGTAACGCCTAAATGAAGTCTCAGAATGAGTAAAGGCAAAAGGAAAACATCACCCACACAGAGATACAGAAAAAAAAATGTGGAAAGTACACTTTTAGCTGTTTCAGACCCTTCCTGGCAATCACATTTAGAAGTGAGGCTCTGTTTATACAGCGAGTTCTCAGCCTTGCATTCCTAAATTCTGTGGACAAGAGCAGCATGAATTGCCTTTCTTTGATATCGGGAGACCAAAGTGTTCCTCCAGACACATTGATATTATGGGACAGCTTGCTTGTGCATGAAGTTGTGCATAATGAGACTTAATAAGCTTAAAGAGCTACCCCTGCTTTTCTCTATTTGACCATATCCAGTTATTTAATTTCCCCGGTGGCAGAAAGCCCCGGCTGTCAGAACAGGCAGTAAGTATGGGTATCTTGGCACTCTGATCCTTTCTTCACATCATTACCATGACACTGGGTGAAGCAGGGGTCACAGGGGAGAAGTATTGATAAAAAATTCACTCTGAGTTCTTTCTTGCTGTTTTATTGAGCCATCATCCTTTAAGCTCCTCACTATTTATGATGTGCGCAAAATACATAATTAATTGTCCAATTCAACACTAGCACTGTGGCCTGTGCCAGACTTTCATTTATCTAAGCGTGTTTTTTCTTTCTCTGGGTTTATGATGTTGCCTAAGAAAATTAATTTGGTTGAATTCCTCCAGAAGTTCCAGGGAACAAACCACTCCTTCATTTCCACTGGAATTATTTTTATTAGATTTGAAATTTTCCTTTTAACAAAGAATTAATTTGAATACATTACAAGCCAGCCCATTCTAAAATCAGGAAGCTGAAAAGAATACACTGATGCATATTGCAGTATTTTTAATTAAAAAAACCCTCTATCACCAGGAAGCAGGTTCTGACTACAACTGCTATGTTGAGCGAAAATGCTGCAAACAGAAATAATTCTTAATATCTCATTGACGAAGGTGGGGAAAAGGCCCTTGTGGATGGAACTGTGACTTCTCACACAGCGATCAGGACTCTGAGATATAGAAATGTAATTTCTATACTTTTGGAGGCAAGACAGATAGATTTTGTTTCAGATATCATTTCCAAATAGCAGCAGTATGGAGAGGAGTGTGGCACTACAAATAACAGCAAATAGATATAATCAGATATTAATCACATGTGCAGTAATATCTCAACTTCTTATGTGTATTCATTTTAATAAAATAAAATAATTTCACAGGATTTTCTGACACTTATGCTCTCTTTCTCTTGAGTAATTCAGTGATATGCAAAAATATGCAATAAAATTTTAGTTTAAAAATCTCGTGCTTTGGTTGTTCTCATCAATCCTCTGTGGTCTGCAAAGATTTCAAATGGTCTGCTGTATATACGAGATACTTAAAAACATGGGAAAAAAACCTATAATCCACTGGCTACAGCTACCAAATAAAATAGAAATTAATATCAATATTTTGCTTTTGTTTTTCTATCAAAGACTGAAATGCAACTAGTTCCTAACTCCTGGAATTCTTCAAAGGAATCCAGGTGTTAAGGACCTTTCTCAGTGCTGCATTAGTAACAGCCAGAACTGAGTCCTGCTCTTGATGAAGTTCATAACAAAACTAAGTGAATTAAACAGGGACATTGGCAAGTATCCTTCAGTTTTCAGAGAGCTACTTGTACCACCTGCTTATTAATTCATACCCTCAGGACTTATTCTCAGGCTACAGCTCATAAGCAGCTTCAAACAATTGACATTTTATGGCAAAAAGTCAACCTAGTAGAGGATATGATTTTTGTTATCCTCTCCAAAATCTATGCACAAGATTCTCTTGAACTTCTCACAACAAATTAGAGCCTTTTTTTTTTTGCAAAGGAGAAAAATGTAATACACCACATCTGTAAGTACCACTTTTTCTGTTGTATGATTCTAGCCTGACTAAACTTTGCTTGGGATGAAGTTCAAGCCCTTCTGTAAAATGATAGTTATGTGTTACAGAACAGCATCGTTCTTATTTGATCTCTTTAAATTTGTGTCAACAAAGGGTGGCATCCAGAAACCAAGTCATGGAGGTGTTTTCCTCAGTGTTTTCAACGCATTGGCACTGCCGGTAAAAAAAAAAAAATAAAAAAAATAAAAAAGCAGGGCCCCTATACTGAGACTCACAGTCCTTACAAGGTTTTATTTGCATTAGCACACTATTATAACGATTAATTTAAGATTGCTGCCATCCATTTATCATAACCACTATCTGGAGACGGGGGAAATGAGATAGGACTCAACCACTGTCCACACAGAACATAACTCTGAAACATGGGGCACTTTGTTCCCATAATGATGGTGCCTGTCAGATAACATTGATGAAGCTTTAACATTATTGTGCCCTGAAGTCCATTTCATTGCAGCTACGGAGTTTAAGAAGAACAAAGGTCTTGCCTTGTTTTTAAAGGAACACGTCCAAGATTGCTTGAAATGCCAAACCCTCAGCAAATGCTTACTATACCAAAGTCAGACTATGATGTCTGGTCAGACTAATAATTCTGTACCTCCTAAAAGCAGCTTCTCTGCTGGCTCAAGAAGACTCTTTATCCTTAGGCTTGCTTACTTCTACTTGCTCCCCTCTGCACCAGCTGAATTGTTAGGAAAAGTAACAGATGAAGCTGCAAACAGGAGCTTCTCCTTTATCTGTTTAGAGCAGAGAGTTTGCCAGTGCAACATGATGAAACGTGTGGAAGGAATGATTCCATGGCACGGGATCCATCTTGGTGCAGGGCAGTTTCAAATACCGGGTTTTTCTCAGCAATGCACCCTAAGGCAGAGCTCTGCCATAAACACTCATGATAAAGGCCATGATTTACCAGGAAAAATGAGACAGCCCTGCATTTCCACCCCTACACTTCCCTAAACTTCCATTCAGTATCCTAAAGAAACTAATTTTTTAATCACATCTTCAATACAAAACTGTCTGAGAATAACTGCCCATCTCTCTGTTGGTGCAAATGGAAGTAACAAGGGCTAACTCTGGAGTCCAGCTGCTATGGAAATGGTAAATTTTTGAAGTTTTAAGCTTCATTTGTGTTATTCAGAAGTTTCTCACTATATTCCTACACTGCCATTTGAATGGACCACAGCTATTTATTGAAATGATCAAATAAATATTTGCTTTAAAATGCAGCCTTGCTTTTGATTTATTATATTCATTAAACACTCTCTGCCTTACAGGGACAGCAGCAAAACCAACACACGTCAGTATTATTTTCCTTTGAGTGTGTGTGTTGAATCTGACCACTGACAGCGTATCTGAAGGTGAATAAGTTAATTCATCCTCATACATGATCTTATTTATGCTTTTGTTGCTGTCTACCTCCCCAGATAGAAGTGCATGCTCTATCAATTCATTTTTTTCTGCCTAAAGTGTAATATCTCACAAGACTGCTCAAACTGCTTCACATAAATTAGAAGAGTAAAAACTTCTTTGTCTTTTTTAACCTTGGTTCTGCTGTATGCTATTGACTAAACATGCAGAAAACACCCAGAGCCCTCTTCCAGGTAGAATTAGTGCTGAAATTAAAAAATACTGAAGAAATTTATTGCCATATGCAGGTTTATCCTACCTTTTTTTACAGTAACATCTACTTAACATTCCTAACCACTGTGGCTGCTTGTTGATCCTATCTGAGTTTTAGGGTTAGAGGAGAACTAATTATAACACAGTAAGTTTAAATACTGATAAGAAATCAGAGACTTTGTCCTCAGAAAACATAAGGTTGAAACCAAACTTGAGGTGAATGATGAGAAATAAGTCTTCATGAGTAATTGAATTCTTGCTGGTTTTGCACTGTTTTAAATGAGTGACAGGTGATTAATCACTGTGATGAACTTCCTTCCTCGTTATTTTTCATTTACACATCTACAGCTGGATGTTTTCATTTTTGGAAAACAGAAATGTGGGTGCAACTCAGGATTCCTTAGTCTTTGCCATAGAATTTTAGTTGTTATTTTCAGATGCAAAACTCATCTTCATAGGAAAAACACACCCGAACAGAAAACTTGAATCCCTCTCTTTTCCATGGGAATGGTTGTTCACTGAAGCCAAGGTACAGACCTTCTGGCAGATCTGGCATTGGCAGATTCTAATCTGTTCAATGTCCACTAATTAATCCCAGTCTGTATTCTTATTTTTTGCATGATAAATTGACTTTCCTTTTTGCTGAAGGCACCTGAGTTTTACTCCTCCCAACATACACACTGTGTTTTATATGGCCCCATGCTCATGTTGCCAACAGAAACCCCTATGACCATGATGGCAGCAGAAAATCCTAGGACTGGCTTTGCTGGTTTCTGTGGCCCCTGACCAAATTCCACAAGGAATGAACTTGAAGGAAGTCAGAGCCGCAGAGCTGGGGGCACTCCCTAATCTGGCTGCAGGTATCAGTAAAGTGCAGGGGAGAGTTCAGCGCTGTAAAAGCACTGAGCAAAGATTTTTTATATGAAGAGAGTGGGCCTCAAGCTCAGAAAAACTGCACCCATTCAAAACATAATGCTAGCTGAATGAAATACCCCATATGCAGGAAAGAAACCTGTAGGACATGATGGAAAAAAGACCAGGTGAAAGGGAAATCCGTGTCCCTTCTCAACCTTGAGCTGATTCTTGTCTTTAGAGGAAAGAAAAATCCCTTAAGGTTAACATACAAATGCTCTGTGCAGGGCTAAGTGTAAACAAGATGCAATGCTTCTTTGGAGTTTATTATATACAGCAGCCATGCACCTATCACTTCTGAAGAAATGGAGTTAAAGCTTATTGGCATCTTTAATCACATCAATGCTCATTTCCATCTTCTCATATAGCAACTCCGAAAAAGTTAACAGGAAAAAAAAAATAGCTCTTTGATAGTGAAATAGAAACCAAAAAGGACACTGGGGATTGAAAAGGGTAAAAGCCAGTCTTTAATTGATTGTAAACTGATGACAAAGTGAAAACTGGAAGATTTGTTTGAACCAGATGTTTGTTCTAGAGCTGTTCAACCATCAAAAAAAAGAATGTCTCCTGAATATTTACCAAATGAGGATTGATGGAAGAGCATTAAAGCTGCACTAAACCTTTTACCACCCCTACTGAATAAGAGTCTCAGAGCTTGCAAGGGGACTGCCAAAGATTCGTATTTTGATCACAGGCACACACATTGAAGAAGGGTCATGTGTGATCTGGAAAAACCCTGGTTTGCAGCTATCAGGGAAATCATGGCTTTCGTAGGGCAAAGGTTTAGAGAGCAACTAAATTATAATTCGAGTGTTGGGACAAAAACTGGGCATCAAAAACACAACCTAAACAGCGATCGAGGGCTGACATTCAGGAAAGCATCAAATACCTCCAAAGGCTTGTGAACAGGGTGCCCCTTTTAAGTCACTAAAACCTCCTGGCAGCTCTGCAGGGAAAAGCTGTGCTTCAGTTTTGTGAAAGCAAAGGTTTAGTGGGGTGAAATGGGACTGTTACTGCTTTGAATTTACAGGTAAGGCAGAGAGGTTTGGGGGGTGTGGAAGACAATCTTCAAAAGAGAAGACAAAAGCAAACTGGGACATCATTTTAAAAAAATCCCCTGATAGACCTGATTCAAAAGCCAGTTGTAACAAACAGACTACGCAGCACACAACTTGGAAACAACTGTATGAAAAACTAAGGTTGGAAGCACATGCTAGGAACTAAAATAAACAGAAAAGAAAGTTCAAAGTATAGAATTTTAGAGCCTATTCATTCTTAACTCTCCTCTCTAATGACATTACGGGATGTTCTTATGCATGACATGCCAGTAACAGAAATATTAAGGTTATAAAATTTTCATTTTAAAACCCAGTTAAACTTAATTTACCCTAAATCTATGCTGTTGCACAGAAAAGTAAGGCTACATTTCCTTTTAATGAGGAAATCTCCCAATGGTATTAAAAAAAAATCAACCAAAAACCTACAAAATTTTGATCTTTCTAGTCTGATGGATTGAAACCTATTTGGCAGGACAAGGGAAACCCATTGGTGACCACAAAGAGCTCAGCCCTTTCCTTCACACTGTTCCTCTCACCAACTCTGCTGGAAGGATAACATCACTATTTGCTCCTGCACCCAAATCTTTTCTGATAAATTAAAACAAATCAAAAATCCAGAGGATTTTCTTAGAGAGACACAAAAAAATAATCATAATAAAAGTTTCATGGCAGCGGCTCAGTCTATTTATCTGCTGTTTTAATTATTAATGGTACAAGGCAAACCACCTCTTAGGGCCCAACTGGTGTTAAACTTGAGAGGGAAACAAACATTTCTGAGGAGGCCAAAAGTCTGGAAGCATTATTGCTTCCAATAAAAATCTGAACTAGCTTCTGTGTTGAAATGATTTCCTGAAGATTGGACAGGAATGGGTGACTACTGCAGTTCCTGAAATAAAGCCCATTCTTCCAGCTTGTGGACAGATTCTATGCCCACTTTCCAGGAACTTGAAACGAGGACCGTCTTCACAGTGGCTGCAGTTCTGAGGGAACAGCTGAAGTGCTTCATTGCCATGGATGGAAGGCACAGCCCAGTCACTGCAGCAGCAATGAGCCCAATTTCAGGGACTGCAGCCTGCCAAGTACACACAGATGTGCATTACAATTCTGAATTTAGTCACTACCACCTACATGGGTTTTACTTTGAATGCAAATGAACGTTGGAATGTAATTCTTAAGTGGTGTCTTGAGCATACATGTGAAGTCAAACATAGCCTGAGCACATCGTTCATTAGCAACCACAAATTCTTTTGCTTCACTATCTTTTCTTCATATTTAATTCTTTACCAAGAATAATGCATTATGCTATAAACTTTCTGATTTAACTGTCAGTAAGATTCTTCTTCCATTTATTCATAGAGTGACACCCAAATTATAGAAGGAAACAAGCAGAAGCACTTGACGTGCTGGTAAAGGCAAGCTGATAGAACTGAGTGCTGTAAAGTCTGGGTGTATATTGAGAACATTTGTGATGTCAAGACTCTATTTGCACACTTATTGTGAGGGGCTTGCTTGCCACAGCGAACACACACGTGCAGGGTGATGTGGTGTGCTGGGTGAGTCAGGGATTTGATATTCATTTGTTCATTTGTTGTTCACTGCTCACTCTGCAGCTCCTGCTGGATGACACCTTGCTCTGCATCTCTTTGCAGTACACAGCACGTTGAAGGCACTCTTAGTGACAGATGAGGGGTTTTTTAATAACTTTCTCTTCAGCTACAAATACAGGGCCTGCCTTGTGAGCACAAAAATAGAGTTTTCCACTGCTTGGTGCTTTCAGCCTTTTGTTGCTACCATTTTTTTAAGTTATATCCCAAATTTTCCTTACGATGAAGCACCCATCCCTTCAAGGCAAAGACAGAACAGCTTTACTGCTAGATGGTGGCAACTGTCCACCTGGATTCAGTCTTTCACACTGGTTGGAAACAGAGCTTTTTAAGTTAACTTGGTCCTTTCTCTATTTAGAATGTGTCCAGCAACAAACAGTTCACATAAAAATGATCCAAACATCTCAATTCCTTGCTCCTT
This sequence comes from Callaeas wilsoni, assembly GCA_013398955.1. Classification (NCBI taxonomy): domain Eukaryota; kingdom Metazoa; phylum Chordata; class Aves; order Passeriformes; family Callaeidae; genus Callaeas; species Callaeas wilsoni. The sequence continues at coordinate 154,618 of VWPU01007033.1, forward strand.
GCCTGAACACAGCCGGTTCCAGGCGTGCCCACACAGTGACCCGTAGTTCCCTGGAGGGGAACTTTGCAGAACCTCATCAAAGCACAAGCTACCAAAAAGCTGTAACTATTCTCTTAGGGTGGCTGTAACACTTCTGTTAGAAGAGTTAGACCTGCAGAAAAATAAACAAGATTTATATTTAATGCTCTACAATGGAGTTAATACTAAAAGTAGCTACTGCAAATCTTTGGGCAGGGAAAGAAGGAGACCTGGAGGAATTTAGATACCAGCATAAAAACTCTAGAAGCAAATATTCAAATAACCTGAAAAATATCTTAAATGTTTTACATTTTGCCTGAAAGTTTCCCATCTAAATATTTTGGTTACCTGGTATTTTTTTTTCCCCATTAGACAACATATTTTACTTCGATGTTTATATACAGGAGGGGAGAGGATGGGTCAGGTAGACTAGTGGGTCAGAAAATGGAAACAATCTCCCTCTTTTTTCATATTAAACATTCCCAGTCTTCGGGTTTGCTTGCTACCAAAGCTCTGAAGTATTAAAAAAAGCAGTATAATTGAAGCTAAGGGCTTGCATAATCCTTTTTCTAAAGATGTAAGATATAGCTATGAACATGCTGCTCACTTGTAATACCTGCTGTGATCTGCAGTCCAGCTGCAGCTTGTCAACAGGATAAACACAAGACATTCTCCTGTATCTATTTGTGCATGACAGCTGTGAAAAGGAGATTATAAACCTGCACTTAGCCACCAGTCTCACGGAAGGGAAGCTTTAAATGATGCAGGAAAGATAGCACTAAAAAGAGATTTTTGTCACAAGGAAATAGTCTGCACCAGCATCACACCTTTGTCTAATTTCTTATAAGTATGTTTATTACCTCAAAACTTTTCAAAGGTTTGACATTTTTATGGTTTCAGGTTCATTGCCCAGATTAAGCCTAATCTCTCCCCAGTATATATTTAAAGTGGGATTTGTGGCTTTGGCTGCATGACTCCTATTGAAGTTAATGGGAGCCAGTAGGACAAATCCTCACATGTTCTTTTAGTTTTTCTCCCTGTGTGTGTTCAACTCTTCTAAACAAATAAACCTGAGCCTAATAGTTAAACAAACAAAATCCACTTTACTATTTTGACTGATGAATTAGGCTTCCAGTACCATCTGATAAGATTTACAAGCCTGCTGAAACAAGATCAGTTAAAAATCCCCAACCCTAATATTATAACAATAAAACTGCAATGGCTCTCAAGGAATAATAAAGGAATCCCCCTGACACACAAGCTTATTGCAGGTGGTTTGAATATGTGAAAGTTAGTGCTTGCCAGGAATGTTTTGTGGGTTGGGTTTTTTTGGTTTGGTTTTGGGGTTTTTTGTGTGTATATGTGTGTGGTTTGTTGGTCGCGGTTTTGTTTTTGGGGTTTTTTTTTGCTAAGAAATAGTCAGATTTTTAAACTTGCATATTGCTTTTCTACACGTATTTTAATTCTGACAAAAAATACCAGAGTGCAATTTCTACTGAAACAGGATGAAATTTGAGAACATCCATTCCCTCCCAAATACAGAGCTGAAATGGCTTTATGATTAAGCAAGGGACAAAATTTCTGACCTCCGATATAAATAAAGGTGCTGCACCTGGGTTGTCCAACCTGGGAAGAGGTTGCCCATAGAGGCTGTGGTTGCCTCATCCCTGGAAATATTCAAGGACAGTTTGGATGAGGCCCTGAACAACCTGACCTAGTGGGTGGCACCCCTGCCCAACAGGAGATGGTCTGGATTTATAGGATTACAGAAAATCCTGCAACATACCTTAAAACAAACCCTAAATGAGTTCACTCTGGAAATGAGGACTCTTTAATGAAGGAGACTCTTAGACATGGATTGACATATTCTGTCATGTCAATCATTTTGACAACAGAGAAGCAGATGGCAGAGTCTGCAGATCCAGAGGTCAGAATCCTCAAAAGTACCTGTTCATATTGGGAGAGAAAATGGCAGATACAGTGGGCTACCTAAGGCAAATTGCACTCAACAGCTCTCCAGGGCTCTGACATTTATCCCTGAGTGAGGAGTGGAGGAACAGCTCACTGGAATATTTAAAAACGACTGTCCTGATAGATTCAGTTTTGCCCACATTATGATAGTTTATTATAATTTTATGTATGTTATGTATTTTCTATTCTTCTTCTCAACGTGATGCCCAGGCCACTCTGAATGATTTGTGTTGAATTGGTATAAATGTGTACTGTATGTGATCACTCCACTGCCTCAGGGAATAAAGGTGTAAAGTGCTGGTTAACATTCCTTCAAACATTTTTCATTGCTTCTTTACCGTGATAATCTTTCCTGACCCCCACACTAATTTCATTTTAGAATCTTCCTGAAGGGAATAGCTGGAGGTGTGAAATAGCTGGAGGAGGATAATGTGACACCTTATTATGAAGTAGCAGTGTGAATGTTGTCAGCTTGGTCCCTGGTTTTAAAAAGGAATGCAACACTACACACGAGCTGCATTTTGAACAGATGGACCTAGTCACACATACAGCATGAAACCCAGTCAGATTTAATACATATGATCCCCCTCCAGATCTAGCCATATTATTATTGTTACCACTGCCATTTTCATCCTACTGCTGTGGTAGGCACAAATATTTGCAGCACGGAGAAGCAAACACCCGTCCCAAACACAAATTAGATCTTTATCACGTGGAGCTGATTCCAAAACATTCACAGTCTATGAATGAGATGAAAAAAACACAGGAGAGAACTGCAGCCAGACAAGTTCAAAGAAACACAAAGAGACTATTGATCAGTCTGACCAAGCAGCTGGTGGTTGATGTACCTACAGCCTGAGTGTGTGCTCAATTCCCCCTGGACAACTGAGAAACTGCTGTTCATCAATCGTAGCACAAAACCACAGCAAGGGCAGCTCTCTTCAGTGGCTGAATATTTCTGAGTGAACACCTTAAACCTCCACTGTCAATACACAGAGACCTGGAAACCATCTAAGTAAAGGATCTTTGCCTTAGACACTTTGCATAGCTATGTTACTTTTCCATGCGAAGAAGCTGAATTCCACAAGATAAAGCTGAAAATTAGCTCTCCCCAAAAATTTTGGTTGAGAACAATGATGGTCAGCACACATTAGAAAGAAAACCACCATTCCACCTCCTTCCCTCTCTCCCTCTGTCCTCCCCACATGTCTTCCTCTGTCCTTGCCCCCCTCCTCTTTTTTATTTCTTTCTCCACACATCATTGTCTGTTTTATTATTGATGTTCCTCTGTGTGGCATACAAGAACTTTTAAGATGTTGAGCAGTCTTTAGGGTCAGCCCTAGGTATGATCCACTTGAGGATCACACTCTGAATGAACCACAGAGCCATGGAACAGATAAGGTTGGAAAAGACCTCTAAGATCCTCAAGTCCAACCATTAACACTGCGCTGCCAAGTCCACCATATCTAGCAGTTCATCCGTTTCCTAATTTTCCTTTCCTAATTCTAACATTGTTTGAAAGAATTGTCTGGTGAACCCAACCCACACCCTTTACTCCACATTTTGGAGCAGGGAAACTGTTTGCCAATGGCTGTTTTCATTGCTGCTGTGTCATGATATATACAACATAGAAATTTGTGTTTTCTTTTTCAGAGAAATAACATTGCACAAAGTCTGAAAGTTAAAGAATAAAACTCTTAACTAGAAAATTTACCCAGAGTCTTGTGGGAGGTAAAAAAAAAGGAAGAATATGGAATAGTTAAAAGGCAATCCAGAGAGAGACTGATATATCTGATTAAGACTTCATGAAAACCAACACAGACAGTGAGCTGAATAATAAAGTATTCAAAGCAAAGCGCTTAAGCAAATTATTTCTATTTATGGAAACAGGGACATGCTATGAGATACAAAGTCAGAAAAATCCTGGCATAGATATAGGAAGCAAGTAGACAGTGACAGATTTATTCTTGCCATTATAAGCACAATGGGTAAGTTATCTTTAAACCCAAATCATCTGTGTAGCTTCAACTCTTTTCTGAATGATGGATTATTCATAAATCAGGTTTTAGGGTACCCATCACTGTAGTGGTATATGACTTATATCCTAACAAATACCTCTTACACTGAGGAAGAAAAAGTCAATAATCAATGGAATTTAGCTAAATTTTACCAGTTCTGGTGCTGGTACAAAATAGATACCTACTGGCTTCACTAGAGCTGCACCAGAAGGGGGGACCCATTCATGCCCAGAGCTTCAGAGTAAGGTGCCTTCAAAGAAATTGCCATTTCATGTGACCTAACCTTGAGCTTCCTCTCCAAAACACAAAAGGCCTCAACAGTAGGAAATTGTTCCTTCATCTGCCTCAGTTTGTACCAGCTTTCTTCACATAATGCATTGCTCTCTGAAAAGAACCCAAATTTTCACATTGCTTGAACTATAAAGTATTTCTTTCAAACACTGGGACAAAAGGAATATTCAAAACCAATGACGCACACACAATTATAAAACTCAACCTGTTGAGTGGAAAAAGCCATTCTTGTTGAATTCGGAAGACATTTATAGAACTGCAGCTGAATTATACTTTTTAATATAAACCATCTCCTCTTTCCTAATTACAACTATGTGGAGAGATGTTCCAGTTATGCCAGAGACAGATTCACACCAGTAACTAACCGTGATAAGTTAACACTGAGGTAGCCACGTACTTCTGCTACCAGAAAACCTACAACTGGGAGACAACTCAGAATCCTATTTTTACAGAAATTAAGTCTCTATTGAGGAAAGGTGGGGGAGGGGAGGGGAAATCAAACTGGACTTTCCAGTAACCAAACACAGTTCTTTAACTATTGGAGGGTCATGGGAATGATTTATGGTTGTCACTTGGTTGAGCACCTGAAGATTCTGCCCAAGATCTCCCCTCTTATTGCTCTGTGATTCCACTCTCATAGAGGGCAAGACCCAGTGGAAACTTCAGGACAGCCTCATAAAGAAGAGGTTAAAAACCTACTGCACCGTTCTGCAGCTGGCATTAACCTGTGTCAGGGAAAGAAAAGGTCTTCTCTGTGTCTCCTTTCAGTCAAAGTGGGACAGTCAACACCCTTTTTTACCCATCGTTCTCCTACTTCATTTACATAGACTGCAAGCACCATGGAGTCATGATTTTATTTTAATTAGCACCATAGGCCCTGATCTAGGAAGTACAAGCTACTGGAATACCAATAAGCGTGAAATGCTGCCATTCAGAAAGGTCTCTGTGCTGCATATCTGGGAGCTCTGGGGTAGTTTTTCTCCCTCCCAAGCGCAGCAGTAACCCTTACCCACCCAGACCAGCTTCACCAGAGGGTTCCACTCACAGCATGGGCGCTTTCCTTCAGCACAGCTCCTCGCCCCACTCCCTGCCCCAGCTGGGTTTCGGGTAAGGCCGTCCTGAGCCTCGCCCCTCTGCTGCTGCTGACAACCACCCAGGCTGACCCCAGGTGTGCCCTGGCAGCAGGGCCGTGCCTGCTGTCACAGGGCAGCTGCTCCCCAAGCCTGGCAGACCTGCTTCGCTCCCCCGTGTGCCACCTCCAGCTCCTCTGCCTTCACACCCTCCCTGCCCTGGCTGCTCCCCCACCACCAGCCCAGGACCCAAGCTCGGGTGGAGCCTCCAGGTGGGGCTGGTTTGGGAAAGCAGTGCCTCCAGAGAGGTGATATCGCAGCCCTGATCATTTTTAACACTGACCTCTCTCTTCCCGGCACTGCCTTCCTCCTGTTGCCATGCTGCCAGCATTTTAGTCCCATAGCAGGGACTGCATTTCACTTATTAAGATCTCGAAAGAAAGCACCTCTTATAATTTAGTACATCCATCACCAGGTTATATTTCAGCTTTTTTCTTAACTTTACCTTGCAAACACAATCTAAGCTACATGCAGTACTCAGAAAGGTGAAGACAGGAGGTCGGTCATGCAAAACAGTTGTCTGTGCTGCTTCAAGCATTGCCATTTCCAAATGTTTTGAAAAAGCAAACCCACCAGAATCACTAATTGGCTGAAAATCAAGAGGGATTTTTCTTGGTTGTTCTTTAAAGCAGCACCTATGTTTTATTTCAGCTTCTTTACTTTCAGCTGTGCTGGGGAAGAAAGGAGTTTGGTCCGTCTGGAGGTTTGTTTAAAACACCAAACTATGGCTGACAGCAGAGATGATCCTTTTAAAGCTGGTGACTTGATATTAGGAAAACAAATAATATTAGAGAAATACTCAAAATCAGAACAAACAGAGCAAATGTTGTGCTATTAGAGAATGAACTATTGTGAAAGCATGGAATTTACTGCTTAAATGCCACACTGAACTCAACCCTAAATTCAGTAAAATTATTTCATTTCTGTCAGTCCCTTATCTCATTTCTATTCATTTCAGTGGACCCTTGATTAGGCAAAAAATCTAATAGGATTCTAATTTTTTATAACTTGTACTAGTCCTCATTTATTTGTAAAACACCTAAAAATATTTTGGCACTGCCAACACAATCTCTCTACTGAGAGTCTCACATATTTCTGTGACTTGAACTTGATTAATGCCATTACTTTGACAGCTGGAGGCAAGCAGGCTCCACTATGCCCGTCAGGGACAGCAAAATGTTACAGCTCCACAAATGCTGTTTCAAAACAGCCAAATTTTAGGCCACCGGTAAATTTGTCATTACTATTTAAGACTGAGGAATGAGAATTCTCCCCAGATGCAGGCAGGGACAATCTGGGATAAATACTCAGAGTCCTGATTATGGCAGAACTCATGGATGCCTCTGAGCAAGCCATTCTGTTTGGTTGGGTTTTGGGGGGTTTTTTTATTGTCTTTTTAGCAAACAAGACTGATTTTGTGCCATATTGTGCCATTTTTAATAATGTGATAAGCCTTTGGAGCAACTGTTCTCCTGCCAATAGGGATTACTGTAATATGAAATATTAAGGAGGCCATAATGCTAAAAGGTTCAGTTGGGCACTAAATTTTTTTCAGCAGGGAAAGATTTTAGTAGTTATCACAGTAGCACAGTACAGGTACGTACCTTCTGTGACAATTCTCTTCGCTCAGTACTTCTTTTAAAATAAATCCAAACAGACTCATATTTTTAAAACTTTTAACAGGGGGTTTAGTGACATAAAAAGTAGTAAAATGAAATAATAAATTTCACTGTAAACATGCCTTTATAAATTTGAAATCCAGTCATGAAAGAGATGCAAGTAAGGCACCGAAAAGAATGTCTTTCTTCTACTCCTCTATCAGAATTACTCTTTTTTACTTCTCACCTATGTATTTCTAAATCCTGACACTTCACATGCCTAGACATTGAGATGCTCTCATGAATCAGGTTCCATTCAAGCAGTTATTTTTCCTTTTTCTGAGGCTACTAAGAGAATAGATGCTTTTCCAACCGTTGCTACCTTTCTCTGCTATCTTGTTAATGATGCCTCAGACATCAAAATATCAATAACTTTGAGTTATTAGAACAACTGGCACTGTAGTTTAAAGCAGAATGGAAAACACCTAGCTAGGAAGATAAAGTCATACTTGGCACAGCTGAGGAAAGAAATACACTGAAAGTAGTGAAGTATTAGAAAGAAAAATACCCTGTGCTGGTTCTCTCTGTCGGGTGCAATGTCTTAAGTGATACCAATCCTGCAAATAACTTTGTCTTTATCTACACATAAATTGTGATTGGCTTACTTTGTTTTTCCTCTAAGCTTTTCTGTTTTTACTTCAGCTTAAAATAAAACAAAAGAAAAAAAAGAACATAATCAAATGTAATTCTACTCTTTATATTAGTTACCCATTAAAATTTCATTTTCAGACATCTTAGGGGCAGAAAAGTTCACTTGATCATCCAATTTGATCTCCCATTTCCAAAAAGCATGTAATTAAAGTGTAATCAGTCTCTGACTAATGCATTTTCCAGAAAGGCACTCACCCCTGAAGAAATCCAGTGATGCTGCTTTGCAGTATAAAGACATTTACTCCTTCCAGAAGACCCCCCGACAACTCCTCTCTGTACCGTCTTCAACTGCCCAACAGACTTCTAAAATTAGACACAAATTTCATTTGTGCTCCCTAACAGAATTTTGGCATGATCCAAATAAGTGGTTCTCATGCTGCTATCTGAATATTGCACATTCCCTTTGTGTTGCTGCCCACCCTCCTTTTTCCTGAGTGCATCCATGCTTGCAACTGGCCATGTTTCTGGCCATATAAAATAAAAAGAAAGTATTTTATATGACTGGAACCATCTTACTGGGTGATCCATACAGCTCTGTAAGACTTCTATCACATGCCTCTCCCTTCAACAAAGCTTCTCTATGTTCAAGCACTTTAGGATCAACCATTTAGGCAGTTCTTTCAGAATTATTTTTATTCCCAATGTCAAATCTAAGTAAAATAACTGTAGGGTGTCGTTTTTCTTAGCTAGATGCATCATCCAACCAAAAAAATTATAATTATCTCCCAAGGCCCGTTTTCACAAAGCCACGTGAACTATCATGAGATGGAATATGCTGAAAGGGAATATTGCCATTCTCTGACATCAAATGGAGGTTGCAGGTGAAAAAGAACTACACTTCGATCTCCTTTGCTGGACCAGGCTGATGACAAATTGGGGGGTGGCCTTGGAGGACAACTGGATTTTTGGCCAGAATACTTCTGCACAGGAGTGTGTCTGCATGGCCTTAAAGTGAGCTACAGCTCCAGTTGTCCAGGAAAACACTTGGAAAAAACTGCTGGAAGACTGGAGGAACTACATCAACACATTCCATAGTGACTGCCTACCAAATGCACCAGTGTGACAGCGACTGCTGCTGCACATGGTACTCACATCTGAAGTCAGAACAGGAATACATGAAAAATTGACAGTTAGAAGTGTATAATGGCTGGGATTAATTAAACTCAGGATTTAATGTGCATCCCCTGACATATTAGAAGCTTTGTTGCAGTTACTTGAGGAATAATAATATTGTGTGAGGTTTCTTGAGGAGATTTTATACAATAGGTTTTACAGGGTCTTTGACACAATGGCTTGGTGAAGGAGACCGCACAGAGAATTAGCATAATCTTTTTGCTTTTCTACAAAATCCCTTCCTCAGCAGAGAGCTGCACTTTTCTGAGTTTTTACAAAGAAGCATATTTATCAGACTATTACATGATTTTAACAATGACTTTTAAAACAATTCCAAAGGATGTAGCATGCTGAAAACATATCAATTAAAGCTTTTGAAGACATCATATCCCAGGCCACTTTTTCTCCTTTGAGTCACCGAATTGCTCTGCAGTTTTCCTCAGTGGAGTTAGACATTCAACACCAGGGAGCAAAGTCTGGTGCTACTTACTTAATTTGTGGTGTGGAGCATGGGTTTTTGTGTGTAATCCAAAACTGAGAACCCCCTATCCCAGCCTGGGCGATAGATTCTCCTATTGTCTCTGCTAAATATTTAAATTCAGTAGGTGAGCTCACAACTGCTTGAGTATTAACAGTCATTGCATTCTAGATCATCCCGTGAAATATTTAGATTTTGACAGACTGGTAAAAAATACTTATTTGCATACATTTATTTACTACTTAGGCATCTTTATACACTTCAATTCAGCAGCATTTTTTCTGTGCATTTTTTAACAACTGCTCATCAAACACAACTCCAAAAACAAGTGCTGTGATTTTGCATTGAGTTTAAGCTATAAATATTGCACAGTAGAAATATTCACAAATAGGCCTTTCAAAGTTAAAATTCTGCCTTCTACCATTAACTATTTTAGCAGATATTAAATAAGCAAAGCATGAAAGTATATTTTTAAAAGTTTTAATTCTGATAGATTCATTTGTTGGCTACTTTTACTGAAGAATAACTTGAAACAGCACTGAAAGCTACCAATGGTTGTCAAGTCTTGAGGATGATTGTCACATTTATCAATACTCTGTAAGCTGCTTTTAACAATTCTTTATAGCTGTGTTGGCTAATAGAACTTTCTTTCAATGCATTCTGGATATCATTTTCATGAGAATTTATTGTTGACTTCCATTGAATTGTAAATCAAGGAATACCCACAATATATATTTTTTATATATATGTATATATGTATGTATATATGAATGTAATATATGTATATATGTGTAATAACAGAAAATGCAGAATGTAATCACTTATTGTTAATGTAAATCCAGTCCAAATTTAGCAGCTATACAAACAATATTAGACTAAAATCATCAGAATGGAATTTCATCCCCCTTTATTGAAAATAGGTTTGACCCTTTGTATTTGTTTTGTGGCTCATATTCTTGTACCTCAGCCTTTAATGGGGAAAAATTATTTATGCAAGTTACAGAATCTCACAAACCTTTCCATCTTGTCAACAAATATCAATAAAGATTTGATGTAGACAAAAAACCAATATTCCTTAGTATTACTAGCTTACAGTAGAACGGGGTTTGATTTTTACATTACACAAGTTTGCACATCGCAGTCCTGATTTAGGACTGGTTTCAGTGTTGTTTGAGGCAATTCCAGGGAAATTCCCAACCTAGCCCTGTTGAAATGAAGTTCATCACTGTTTCCAGTGATCCTTCTGTGAATGAGAGAAACAAAGCAAACAAATATCAAAATAAGTATTGGTTTCTACACTTAAACAGAAAAAACAATGAGCTGTATGTATTCTAAATGAATAATCACTAAGTAGCAGTCTTACAAGAAAGACCTGAAGGTTTTAAAGGGTTTTAAACTGGACATGGATCAACAGGGTCAGCCACTGGCCCAAAAGATACCAGAAGGAAGAAACACAGCCTACAAAATACACGGCACAATCCTTACTGCTTGGTAAGACCCCACTGCATGAAAGATGTGGGCCAAGTGGAGACTAGGAGGGAGCAAGAACAAGAGAAAACGTGATTTGATCGTGGGGTTTTGTCTGGCATAAGAGGACAGTGCTGCAGCTTTCAAGTGGTAGAAATCTGCTGCAAAATTCTCCGTGTCCGTGGCAATCGGACAAACAGTAATGAGCTTAGGCTGCATTAGAAGAGATTCAGGTGAGCCATGATGATAAATTTGCTAATGATGGGATAATGAAAGCCAGTGGAACAGATTGCCTAGGGAGGCAGTGGAATCGCTGCTATCAGACAGATATCTATCAGGAGCTGGACAGGCGTTGGGCGAGGAGAGGGATTAGATGTTCCCTTGCTGTCCTTTCATCCCCGTTGCTGAGGACCGTGCTAACAAATCCCCAAGGGACCTCGTGGCAAGCCGAGTGTGGCTGTAAATACATTAGACCACTGTTGGTCTCAGTCGTTCACTTCAGGCCTGTAATGCATTTTGATTTCTGATTAAGCAACCTTTAAATTTCTGAGATTCAATGGGAGGAAGGGGGATTAAAGCCTTTGTACAGTATTTCATCTGTCAGCGAGAGGTCGCATCAATTCTAAATTCATCACAATGCAAATGGGAATGGAAGCACTGAGATTTTTCTTTAGCTGAGAACTCTGTTCACAACGTATCACGTCACCACAATGCCTGTGCTGTGTGTTTCTTCAGTGGAATGAAGGCTCAGGACAGTGAATCATGTTTGGAGTAAAGAAAAGGAGCACAACCAGAGAGGTCATTAAAAGTTATTTTGCCAAAAGAATCATTAATGATGTGTTTCACGATTTCAGCCATTAAGGCTACGATTGGAAAAAAAATATTCCACACTGAGAAACACATATTTTCTGTCTGATGAACTCTGGAAGAAGCCCACTGTTCTGTTGTGTAAAAGTAAGTTTGTTTTTATGGTTTAAACTCTACAGAGTTTTTCTAACTATGATGTAACTTCTGGAAATGCATGGCACTAAATCCCTGCCCACGTGAGAACACTGTAAGCAGGTACACACAAAAAATGACTGCTGGGGAAAAAGAAGTTCATCATTTTGAAATACATTTGCAATTGTTATTATCTATAATGTCCTGAACTCTTATTTTTATTTAATTGGGTTTTTTAGGAATGTAATTATTTTTAAACTATCACATGCTCATTATATTTCAAATACTAAAATCCAGTAATGCTATCTTAGTGTTTCACCAGTTTTCACTGCAATTAAATTTAGCATTTAGTGTCATTAAAGAAAGAACATTCTCTCCTTGTAAACAAATTTGCTTTTGAGTTTGACCTTTGACTATGTTTTGCAAAATGCTTCACTTTATGATTGTCTGCAAACCATTTAGTGAAGCTGAATATTTGAAATTCCCTGTTTGAACTGTTTGACTGGTCACCCAATCCACCTGGCTGTTTCTCTAGTGTGAGTTTCTGTTTTGTAAAGATAAAATTTTTAGACAGAGAAGGATGAGGGAGAATCACAGGGCTTTCGATTTTCTCAGTAAGAATGCAGTCTGGGGAAGGATGGTTTCGGATGAAACTGCCATAAGTTTCATTGCGATATAAGAAATGTCTTCATAGATTTGGGCATGTGTGTTGTTCCCAGACTTAAAATCCCAGATTGGAAATGTGTCACTTTGCCGCTTCCCAAAATACCACAGTGGTTTTTCAGTGATTTTACTATCGGTTAGTTGGACTTGGTCTGAAAACCTCTATGAAACTTCCTGTCAATGTATCTGTCTGTTTGTTGATTAAATAAAAATTCCAAGGGAAACACACATTTAACTTCTTTTAACTTTCCTTCTGACTAATTCTCTTAAAATCATTCCACTCTCCTCAACTGTGCTGTGACTTTTTATATCATATTCAATAAAACAGACATTTCATATTCAGTAAGATGCTTCCTAAATTCAGCTGAAAGTGACTACAAAAGGCGACTTTACAGGACAGGAACAACCTTCTGCTCTTTTGGGCAAAGAGCCCAAAATATAAAGGTGTCTTATTAAAAGCTGTTAAAATAAATATTCCAATTAAAATAATTTATCACTAGACTTCTCTGATTTCCTCACATTCCTGTTCTGTCTCCTGTGGGTTGGACACATGATTTTATCAACTTCCAGGCAGCACCTGCCTCAGGGATTTCGGTGGGACAACACCTTCACCCCTTGCAAGGTGAGTCAGGCAGGAGTAAAGTCCCATCTGCTTTTCTGCCTTTGTAGGAGAGGGAGACAGGGGAGATGTGAAACTCATCTTACAGGGGACACCCCAGCAGCATTTCCAAATAGAAGTGTTTGGGATAATCAGCATTTTCTTTTTTTTTTAATTAAGAAGGAGCAGGAGGATGGAAGGGGACAAGCAATCCAAACCATTTATGCTGAAATCTTTTGATCCAGGCCCTATTTGCTGACATGCAAATGTCAATTTCAGTGTGTAAATCCAGCAGGGAAAATAATACCCATTAGCATCATACTTGAAATTAAAAGGCACTGCAGGTCATGAGGTGCTGAGCACACACACTGGGTCAGAGAGACATTTTTGAAATTGTGTCTCTAGTCCAGCACGGCTTCATAGCTTTTAACCCATTAACTCATCTTTGTGGTGAAACTTGCCAATTAAACCCTGAACATTCATATTAAACATGAATGAGCTTTCACATTCAATTAGTCCCTAATATGACCATAGAATTTTATAAATGACAAAATGTTTATTTCCATTCTTTGGGTACCTGGTTTTGCAGGTAGAGGTACAACACAACATTATTCAGAATCACACTGAGTTGAGAACTCAGAAGAATCAGAGATTGTTATCATCTTACATTTGCCTTGGTTCTAAAAGGCTAAATTCTGGACTTTGTAGACTTTTCTAAAAAATAGATCCACCGCAAGAACTTAAGGAGTAAATTCAGCCTGGAAATGAAGACAAATTTCCTGACAAGAGAGGCAACAGAAGAGTTTCCTCAATAAGGTTTTCAGGCCAAGATTAGATTTCAGGATGAGAAGTAGTTTACAGGTCTTGGATACAATGGAAATGAAAGTAGATCAACCAAGATAAAAGATCTCATATAATTTACCTGAATTTATGTCATCTTGATTATTGTGCCATGCCTACATGTATATTCCTTATCCATGACAGAAACATAAATCTCAGATGCTTAGTGGCTCCTGTTCCTAATTATTTATTGCCTTGTAACCAACTGCAGCCTTTCACAAACACCAAAGAAATCTCTCTTAAGCATAAAGAGAAATAAAGTAAGGTTCATACCAATGTAAGACACAGAATGAGGATGTTTGGTATGAAAAGATGTCAAATACTATAAAAACACTCTTGTTATGGCCAAAATACTGACAGACTCCAACAGAGGGTAAACACATCAGAAAGAATTCTGCTTGTCTCAGTGTTTATGTCACCAGGTTATCCAGATTAATAACTCAGGGGAAAAGCATTGATTTACTTAATTATGCCAGTATTAGACTAACTGAAAATATTATCATCAGTGATGAGTAAGAAAATCCTGTTCTCAAAGGTCATCGCCACCATTTCTTTAGAACAATACACGAACTGTTGGATTAATGTCTTCCAGTAAGAATACAGTCTCCTGATATTTTACTTGAATTTTAAATACTATTTTAAATACTACTGCAATAAAGGAATGCTGCTAATAACAAATAAAACCCTTCAATAAAAAGCTAATCATAAAATTTTGCCTAACTAAAGCCTAGATCAAACTGAAGGATCAAATTCTTTTCAATGGGACTAAGCTGATCCTGTGACTTAAGGCTCTTAAAGCAGGATATAGGAGACCTGTGCCATTACCCATAGTTCTGATATTCTGGATGATGATTTCCAAATTTCAATTTTTTCGCTGTTATATTTTGCCTTTGCGTTATGCTGCAGGTTTTTTTTTTAATATTTCACTGTATCAGTACTTCTACTTTTGTAGGAGGATATTCCTGGGGGTTTTTCTCCTGTAGGCAGACAAGCAAAATGCCTGGAAGGGATTGTTTAGAGGTAGGTGAGGTCATATATTGTAACAGAAAATTCCTTCTTGTAATACCCACCCAATCTGCAACTGCATCAGTCCCATGAAATCAACTTACACATGAAATTTTCCTATTTTTTTCAGTGCAAAACCCGTCTGTGCATTTGTCAGATGTGACCAAGACAAGTATATTGAAAAATAATTCTATAGCTGCTCTTTCTCCTCCTGTTTACACTCAACTGATAGAGGAAACTTTTATAAACATCCATCTCCAAATCTGGAAAAATATTTTTTAAAAAATTTCAGCCAGATTAGAATGAGTGGGAAAGTGGAAACTTTCCTGGAAAAAATTAAAGGAAGGAAAATCAGGATATATCTTACCGATGTGCACATGCTGTGTGTCTGTTTCTACATCTGAATCCTTGCTTGGGAAAAATTCAGTTTACTTCAATTTGTGTCTAACTGCAAGATAATAGCTCCAAAACAACCACCATGAATTTTTAAAGCTGCAAGTCAACTAGTGCTGAACTTCGAAGCCAGTAAGTATGTTTTAATGAGCCAATGAATTCAGAATCTTAATCTAGGAGAGGAAAAGAAAGGGAAAAAACCAAACAAAGGCGACTCATAATGCCTTGTCCATTTTAATACCAAGTGTGATGATGCACATCTAGCCAAACCTACTGACTCAGTGGATTTTCTGTTACATAAAGAGTCTAAATCAAGCTCAGTGTCATTTAAAATTCTCTGTCTGTAGCTTTAAATGCAAGCTGTGGTCTTGCGGCATAAATTAATTGGATGAGGTACTTAGTGTAGCTAATGCAGGAAGTCAGACTTAATAATCAACGTGCTCCTGCCTGTCCTTAAAATCTAGGAAATGCCAAACAAATACTTTAGCAGAAGATCTACTACAGATGACATTCCCAGGAGAAAAATCTGGCCTTTGATTTTATGTATCTATCGATACCTTAAGAGAAAGGACTTTTAATATATGGTTCCGGTCAAACTGAAGGAAATCTCTGATGTATGAAATGTAAAGGTCAAATGACACTTAATAAAAACTTCAACACTGGAAAGTGAGGAAATTAACTTTGTTTTATAACTGGCTTCCTGCTATCCAACAGAAGAGTTGGATTCTACGTGCTAAGTCTGTGCCTTTGCTTTAGGAGCTATGACCACAAACCCCCCATTTTCCTGGGGTGGACATCCCCATAAGGCAACAGAATCGTGTGTGTTCTGCAGAGAAAAAGAATTTGGTTTCCAATGTACCAAATGTTTAACATGGAGCATAATTAACCATACTTTAGCATTTAATACAGGAAGTTGAGATGGATGGATGGATTTGTACTTTTGTACAAATGTAAGGATACTGGAGTAGCATCAACTGTGCACTCTTTGCCCCACTGCTCAAAAAAAAAAAAAAAAAATCTCTTTTAAATTCGGCTCTCTCTCTTTCTGATGTTAAACAGCACAGGACTGGGAGACACCTTGTCCTACACAGAGATAATAGCAGTGGGAGTTTCATTAAAATGAAAAAGGTGAAAGTAAACAACACTTTTTCTAAGTATAATTCTGCGAGAAAGGGTTGGTGGCAGTAAAAGGGGGCCCACAAAATGCCCACAAATCCATCCATGCCCAAACCCTAATATAAACCCATTGCTCAAGGACTAAACTAATGGAAAGCTCCATTCACATTCTACTTTGGGCAAGAAACTCAAAGAAAAAGAACACAATTTTGTCCTTTCCCTCACAGAGAAGAGGGAAAGAAATGGAGAGGACTAAAGGACTAAAAGGGCTTTAAAATTTGGGAGTTTATGTCAGTGAGACAAGCCTTAAAAATATTTGGTCTCTAAGTTTTTGCAGAATTCCAACAAATAATTGCCAGTCTCATGAAAGGAAGCACTGTAACATTGTTTTAATTAATACTTACAACAATTTTTACTGCTTATTTTACTTTATACTATTTTAATGCCTTGCACAATTTGCTTTCCTCCCTTTCTAAAAATATGGTTTGATAGTCATTTGGCTCAGGATTCCAAGCAGAGAAAATTAAATCCCAAGCACCAGAGCAGCTTAGTGTAATTTTTTTTCTGGTTTCTGAAGGTAACTTGAATCAGTGTTTCAGATATTAAATTCTTTAAACCTTAACCAAGCTGTGATAGAAGGAAAAATCAGAGCAGTAAAATGTACAAGAGGTAGAGAAGACATCCAGTGTGTCATTCTCCTTTCTGAATGCAGCAAATCTTTACTGCATGGGCACTCGGTAGACAGAACCTGTTTATTTGCAAGACCATTAATTAAGAAAATGGAATTTAGAGGAATTTCTTTCTTTTCAATTCATCCAAATTTCCATGTAAGAGATAGCTAGCATTTTAGCATATGCAGAATGAAGAGGTTTGGGGAAAAAAACCCCTGTGTTCCTTACTGAAGTTTGGGGTTGAATAATCGAAAAAAAATCCCCACACCCTTTTTTTTTTTTCACCATAGTAATTAATTACCCTTCACATGGCTTTAGTCAATAGAGGAGCAGTAGAAAAGAAATAATAGATTTTCTGTGCTGCCAACACCAGAATATGACAACCATGGTATCTTCTTAAAAATGGCAGCACCAGCTTTTTCTCTGCCACTGATAACATTAAATGTGGGGTAACGTCACACTTGGTGGGCTGCTGGCTGCTTGAAGAATAATAAAATCATGTAATCTGAGCTGATACATTACACATACATCTTTGAAAAATTATAATCACGTAATGAATTGCATGTTTAAAATAGTGAAGAGTAAACGTGATTATTAGAGGATCATTGCAGGCAATAACATTTTGTAAGTGTCTGGTTTGACTGCACGCGTGGGTAAGCTACTCAAATGTTTCTGGAAAATCTTAACAGAGGAAAACGAAGTCAAAAAATAGTGTTTGAAGAATAATTTTTTTAAAAAGAAGAAAAATTAGAGGTACTGCAGATTTTGAAAACTCATTTTGGGAGCAGGGACATAATCTGCAAGACAAAAAAATCTCCAACACTTATATACATGTGATCAGATGAAAGATAACATTTTTCAACTGAATTTTAATGTGAAATGTTATTAAGTACAAAGAAAAGTCCTTGATTAAACAATGGAACATTTTAAAGCTTTTCAGCCTTTTAATGCTGCCTTCATCTTTTTTCATTCCTGCCCCTTTATCTAAAAGGTTGCATCTCCTCAGTAACCCTCAGGAATGAACTGACTCAGTTCAGCTCAGACAATTCCTTCCACTGTTGCAGCTCTTGCACTCAGCTCAGGTAAAGGAGCTGAACAGATTGACCCCACTCAGAGATATTTAATGGCTCCTGGCCACTCCTTCCTTGCAAAACAAAGTTTCTGCCTTTTTCCCTGGTAGCAATCATATTGCATAGAGAGAGAACATACTCATAACCCGAAATTCAGCAGACGTTTAAGAACATAATTACTTCCTATCAGCCAGAAAAGCACCTGAGAACACTTGGAAAGTCCAGTTTGGAGGCAGTTCCAGCACTGTTAGAGCAGCTAAACAAAGTTTCAAGTAATTCCTACATCTAAAACCAACATTGTGCCATACTAGCCCTGGAGGAGAATCACTTCCCCTCTCTCATGCAGGTCTGTAGCTCTCAGAATTTCCTTCCCTCTGCTTTGTTCCAAGGCAGTGGGAGAAGCCAATCTGCCTCTACATATGAAGGGACTGTTCAATTCTGTACATTTTACTTGTATTTCTGACTGTGTAAGCAAACAGCTGCAGCCAGAGACCTATACCTTGCTAGCAGCCCTCCTAAAACAAGCAACTAAGAATAAACACTCTTCAGGCGGTTTGCCATAATTTATGAAACAGAAAGAAACAGTTTGGTTTCAAATGTGACTTTAAGCATGAGGTGCTAATTATTGGAAAGAAGGGGGTTTTGACATTAATTTAATATGGAATAGAGGTTAGCAAATAACCAGCGAACAGAAAGATGTTATTTTTCAGCATGGCTTAACCAAAGTTTTGCAGGACTGATCTTCCTTTCATCATCTCGAGACTGAATCAGGTAAGAAGACCAGCACCTTCACTGAATAGAACAGAAGAGAATAGACTGAAGGTGGTAGCATATTGTACCTTCATCTAAGGGTTCTCAAAAGAGAAATGGATCCCATTGTGTGCAGCAGTGTCTTTCAAACTAGACAAAGGCTATCCAGCTTAGTTTTAGGAGCATACACTCCAACTCTGTGTCCTGACAGATTCATTCCAGATATTTTGTTTGTATTTCCATAGTTTACAGTATCAGGTTCTTGCTCACTGTCTTAGAAACTATTTCAGTAAACATGAAGGCATTATTCCCTATAAGTAATTAGAGAAAAATTGCATTTACTGTATAATAAAACACTGACAAACTTTCCTCATCACTGATGTAAAAATTTTACACAATCATCCTTTCTCTGGAAAATAGCTACACCGGCACAGCTTGAAATAAAATTTACCCCTTGGAAAAGACGTTGTAAAATATGCACCCTGCCCTTTGATTAATTACAAAGATTATTTCATGTTCTTTCTGATGCAGTACAGAAGCAGCATTCTTTCCCACTTTACATGGCCTTTGAGAACTTCAAAGTGGTACCTCTGAATAAATGAGAAGAGCTGCCTTTCTACTGCCTTGCACAGAAGAGGCTGACCTGTGGCTTGTGAGGGGTGTGTGTGACACCACAACACCTACAGCTGAATTTTCTGCGATTTTTTGCCCAAACCAGCCCCACATTTCATCTGAGGGATCCCTGAGGAGCATGCAACTGTTCCAGGAATGCTTTTCTCTTTATGACCTGCCCTCTCTGTGCCATAACCACATGAAGAATGCTGTAAGACCAGGAATATTTTCCCACCTTGCCTTATTGGTATTGCGATGCAAAGATGCAGCGCTCCAACCCAAAAATCAAGCCAGCAGACACAATAAAGACCTCAGGATATTGTCCCTTTCCCAGAGGAACCCCACTAGCTCCCCTGGTAGGTAGCACAATTAATTTGGTTTATATTTAACTGGCTCAACCAATGGTGAAATCCATTTCCCTGTGCCAGTGTGATGGATAATGGGAGCTCATTCACAAGGATGTGCATCTTTTATTGCCTTTTGTGCACCATAGATGGGGTTAATCAAGAAATGCATTAAGTGGGGATGAAATGACAAGAATTAGCACCATTATAATTTCAAGGAAAGATCTATACTCTTTCTTCCTCAACCTTCATTTATGAATGGCAGGTTGTTTCTCAGATTCCATTTAAATTCATTTTAAAAATGCAGTTATTTGTACAATGCATGCCGCTCAAACTCAGATATTTGCTCCCTCAAAATACTGGCTGAGGCAAGACTGATCTGAATCTAGAGATCAAAATAAGAGATAGTCATGATTTTTCCTTACGTTGTGCTGATAAGAATATTCAAGCAGATTAAAAAATACTCTTTGAGAAAGCTAGCTGAAATTTCCAGATGTTTCAAAAAAAATGCTATTTCATTTTACAGTAGTAATCCATTTAGTCCTTGATTAGTGCAACTGCACTGAGAATTTCATTGTGGCAAACCATCATTTCGTATTTCTAAACCAGTATATAAAGTGCCTAACTTGAGGCATTCGAACAAGGAGACCGTGATTACCAAGAGCTGCTGAGACCAGCAAACCCTGAAGGGAGCCACTGACTCTCTGCAGCATTGTGAGGCTGAGTGTGTTTTTTGTTTAGGGGTTCAAATGTTGGTCCAGCTATTTAACTATGGGTGCCTAAATTGCGAAGGGATAATGGGAGCTCATTCACAAGGATGTGCATCTTTTACCATATCAATATAAATATCAATATCCATATCATCCATACCAATAAATAATTTTAAAATTCTGAACTTGTTTGTGAAACAACAGGCAATGAGTTAAACGTAGGTGCATTTTGAGGACAATATATTAAGATCCTAAACAAATAAGGATAAACCAAACACTTTTGTATTTATATTTAACTGCCTTAGGCAGCTAGCTTTTTTTCAAAACAATTTTCTGTATATAAAATTCCATTTGCATAGTACACCATTGTGGCTAAATCCAGAAATCTGGTTAATACACATGGTATACAATCATCAGTAGTACTAAAAGCAATTGTTTTCCAGAGGTTTGACAGTACTTAGGAGATATGTAAATAAAACAGAATGTATCTATTTAGGAACTGGTGTAGGATACTATTATAGGGTGAACAAATAGTGCACAGTCTTGCACTATTTTATTTCAGTCATGGCTTAGACACTCAGGATGATAAATCTCTTGTTTTTAGCCACTAAACATTCCTGTTACTGTACATGTACAAAAAGTACTCTACTTTATTAGCAGCACTGCTATCTGGCCACGTCTGACACTTCAGAATTATACAAGCACAAAGTCCCAGTTCAGGAAGGTAGACATTAAGAGGAATAAATATATAAAATACAGCTAACATTAAGAATAAATTGTGAAACACTGCCTTTATTTGTGTCCAGTCACCTTTACTCCTGCGTTTTATGGTTTCATATTTGTTGTCTCTAAAATAAGAGCTCAGCAAGCTGTGAAATGCCCATCCTTTGCCTCCACCCACTGCCTCCAGGTCTCAGTGTGAACCCAATTCCCTGCTCTGTCTCTCCCACAGCCTCTGCTCCCCAACACCAAAAGCTGCACGAGCTACAGCTGCCCCTTCACAGGTAAGTAAGGGTTCAATGATTGATAAAATGGCTCAGTGCAGCCCGAGTGTGCTGGTGCCACAATTTCACTTTTTTGGACAGATTTCCACAGGCGTCAGAGCCCATCCCGTACTGACACCCTCCAAATGTCAGGCTTTGCTTAATTTTGCACACAAGGGATCTCTTTCTACAAGCCAGGAAAGGGCTAGGCTGGAAATACCTGGAGAGAAGGGAAGTGTCAAGGTGTTACCAGCCAAAAGTTCAAGGCCTATTTTGAAGGGCAATTTTCTTCATTCCCTCTAGTTTCTCTTGCCTCTTTGCTTATCTGGCTGCAGAAGAAGCTCAAGAACAGAGGTTTGGGGGCCTGCACTGCAATTTTTCCATCTCCTCTCACAAAAGACTACACAGAGCCCAACTTATAGGACCATGAGGGCAGCAACAAAGCTCTACAAAAGCTGAAAGACATGGTAAATTATGGAGAATTCAGAGAGGAATAGGGTGGCACACGCCAGAGCCAGAAAAATGACTGTGCCATGTGTCCAGCATGGATCAGGACATGTCCAAAGTCACCAAGGAAAATCAGTCTAGGAAGCACATTGAAGCCAAACTGAACAAAACCCAAAACATTCTTTATGTACAGGAGTATCCCACTGCACACAATTACATTCTCTCTTGCCAGACACTTTAAAAAACAGTTCCCATTGGAAAGGGATGGTAAGAGAAAGATAATTGCATATGGACTTAATTACACAGCATATATTAGAGATAAATGGCACTTTTGTTTTCCAAAGAAAATAATCATAATCACTACAGAGCCTTCAGAATCTTTAATTGCCTTTGAGTAATTATCCATTTCTCCTTACACTATGTTCGATTTAATTTGTGCAACAATTAACTGAAATAAAACACAAAAGTAAAAATAGTCAAGTTTTTCTCTTTAATTATTTATTTAAGATCGGGAAGATAAATCACCCTAGATTTTAAAAGCTGGTTTCCTCATTCTAGTAATTAAGTTCCAGATATTTATTTGCATTTCCTGTTGTTGGTACAGAATCACCTTGTGAGCTCACATATTAAGAAAGACAGTTATAACCATTTTAATGGTTTTATAAATTAGTAAGGTAATAAACACAAAATAAAGGTATTCTGCATCAGTGTGTTCTTCATTCATTTTTATGCTGCTGACACCAGTTTAGTTTTTAATTATGATACTATTTCGTGATGCACTGATAGCATCGCTGGAAAATATAATAATGAAGTCTTTCTCTAACAGGATATATATAGAATAACAGAAGATTTTGCCATGGTAAACACTCTCTGAAAAGCAAGACAGAAATTGCCACTTGTGTGTGAGAGTGAGGAAGTCTATGTTTTAATACAATGTGGATTAGATACATTTTAGTGTGGATTTTTTGGTAGAGTACATTCAGTAGAAGACTTTTCACAAAATCAGTTTCAGCTTTGTGTTTCCATTCCTTTCTCCATAAACTAAACCCACTGTAGAATTAGTCTTGTGGAAAGTCAATTTTTTGCGCTGCCATAAAGTGGAAATTGTATTCATCAGCAGGGACAGAAACCTTTCAACAGTATATAACAAAGAATTTTAAATAGAATCTTTTTTTTTTTTTTGCCTCCTGTTCTGGGGGTACAAACAAGATTGATATTCTTTCCAGTTACACCTCTTGTTGATGTGGCATGTTTTCTGGAGTTATCATTGTCCCTTATCAATACTGTTTATCTTCTATGTAGTGATAGGTGTTTTAAATCAGGCAGCTGCTGGTGCCAACACAAGAAATAACCTTTCCTCCCCTGTGTATGAAATTGGACTTGATCTATTATTCAGTAAACTCATGCAAAATTTCTAGGTATTAATGACAACGCAGTGAAGTGCTGAGCTTCTTAATTAATTTCAAGTAAAAGAGATTAAATACATCCTAATGGTACATACTGTTAAAATGATCATCTAAGGAAGGTCACACACTGCATGTCTGCTACGTCCCTCACTAAGGAGGGCCATGGCAGAAAAGTCGTGCATTACTTATTGCCTGCCCTATTAGCTGGTGGTAAAGTCCAAAAGTCTGAAGTCAAAAATTACAGGAGCAATTTTCTTTTCACATGTGAGCATTCAGTCCATGGTATCCTGGTCTCTGCCACTTCTTCTAAGTACTTATCTAATAAAAAACAGTATCTGCAAGTTTTAGTCTGACACATAAGCTAAGGCAAAATAAAGAAAATAGAAAGAAGAAAATATCTATCTCCCCATAATTCCTTAGTAAAATCACACCATACAGCTGTAAAATTAGTACAGGAACCACAGTGCTCAATAAACTGAAATTGTCAGAAACCCTCCTAAAAGGTGGCATGAATAAAAATGAAAGGAATCAACTTCTGAATTCTCAGCTATCTTATCAAGGAAGAAGTCACAGATGGCCCATTGAGGAATCAATTATGGATGGAAGGTTCATGATCCAAAAGCTGTGTGCCACGGAGATGAATCTTAAAGGTATAATAAATGATGATTATGTTAGGAGGGAGATACATAGCAGAGCAGAAGAGATAAAGTGAAAATGGCCTGTAGGATGGAGCCTCACTCATTTGTCACAACCGCTACAGAAGACACAAAAATTGTCATTTTATCCCCTTCCCCACCCCAGTCACGTCCAGCTGCTTCTTTATTCTGAAACTCTCTCTCAAGTAGATGTAATTTCAATATTCTGCTGGATAACAGCCACCAGCAGCTTTGGTAGCCTGCACTTTCCAGGGAAATTTGGTCAGTCTCAGGCCTGGAACTAAAGAAATGCACTCTGACACACAAATTTCCCTGCATTTTAATATAACCAGAAGTGGGAAAATGTTCGTTTTCAGGTCATTGAACCAGCTTAAAATTCTCTATTTAAAATGTGTTGGCTGTCACCTGAGCTTCTGTTTGAATCAAAAGCTCAATGTGGAATCTCATCCAGACTCCCTCTGTTGAGAGAGAAGCTTACAACAGAGTTATTCCAGCAAAACTCTTCCCCCTTCCCACAGATGGGACACAAAAATGTTTATTTTCCGAGGCTGGCAGTAATGGAGCAGGATCCATCCAATGAGTAACCAAATGTTTGCTGTGGAAACAGCTGTGTCCCATCCCTGGGTGAGAAATCGTTTTCTGTAAAGCTGGTGGGTTCCTGTGACACGGACCATTATTCAAATATCATCAGAGAATGATGGCAATGAATATAGCAGTAAAACTGGAATAACAGGAAAGCTACAATTTTCTTTTATAGGCCACCTAGAGAAACTCTGTGAGTACAATTTGAAAGTGCTATTATTAGTAAAACACATTTAGAAGCAAGCAGGGTTAACAAGGATGAAACATTATATGAATGTCTTCTCCAAAATGGAGAAAAGTGACTGTTAAAAATGTCATTCTATTCTGATTCATCACGTCCCCTTTGTGTATTCGTAAGCTTCACCTAAAGATAGTTACAAATTATTTTTTTAATCAATTTCACTTCTTTTCCTGTATAAATCGTGTTTTTCCTTAGACTGGAAAACAATTTTAGCTTTGCAAGTTGAGCTTTATTAAAAGGCGTAGTCATCATTCCAAGCCTTTATCGCACTTGTCTGCGAGCTTGAATTTTTTTATTTTTAAACAGGATGATAAATAACAGAGGGCTGACTTTTATGACTGGAATGTATCTGGGAACATTAACACCACCTTTGACATAATGGCCTTTTATTTTTTTTTATCTGATGTAAGTTACCCATTAATTATTCTCCTACATCCATGAAAACATTTTGCAGCCTTTTGGTACAAAACAAAAAAAAAAAAAAAAAAAAAAAATCAATTAATGAGGATTTAGTCCAGGAATGGACAGAAGATTTTCATTCAAATTCTCCTTTACAATGTCTGTCACAAGGTTATAGTGGCTCAATACTTACACAGACTATGCAGATAAGAAATTAGCACCAAGTAAGAATGAGCCAACCCTTAAGAGTTCTAATGTTTACATAGAGTAAAAAATGAGAAGCAAGAGCATGCCCACATGTAATAGTGTCTGTTTCCTTGTTCATTAATTTTAAGATTTTAGAAAAGCTGAAAATACCGTCTATAAAAGATTCCAGTCATTTTCAGCATTTGCTCATTTTTTCAGGCATTTTTTACAGCGCAGAATGCTCCATTTTAATTCCACATGAAATTTTAAACTTTTCAGTAAATCTAGCCTGACTTGATCAGCAATTCTGGCAATTCTGAAGTTGCATTCTCAATAAATGTATTATTTGTTGATTTTATTTTATTTTGGCTGCCCAATACTGGGCATGCAGCTGTACTAGTGGTGACCTGGACTAGGACCAGAACACGACTGAAAACCAACAGAAAATACAACCATTTTCTAGCAAACATATTTCCTTATACAATGAAATCTGAGCAGGATTTTCTTCTGGCAAAACTGCCTGCATACCATATTGTTTGTTTTATCCTCTCTGACAAAGGCAAGCATGGTTGTTTACAACTTATGAATAGCAACAGACCAGCAGAAAATATTTCAAAGTCTGTGCAACTTATTTCCTTTCAACTAAGAACCTGATGTATTGTAAAGCCCCAGCATCTGCTGCCATTCAGCATGGGGCAACAATAGATTATTTCTGCTGCTGCTGCTCAGCAAGTAGAAAAATATGTAATTTCTGCAGTCTTGCAACTGCCTTTCACAGCCTTTTTTCTTCTACCACAGAAATCCCACCTGTTCTGCAACTGAAAATTCTCCAGTATTAAAATCTGAGAATATATAGACAGCGCTGAACAGGGACCTTCTGTCTTTGCTACATGTCAGAAAATCTTTTAGTGAAAAAGTTGAGGAAGCCTCAGGCTAGCACAACAGAAAATAAGCCCTTGGAGGTTATAGGAATCATGCCAGGCTGATGGCTGCATTCAACCACTGGTTCCACCTCCTCTTTTGTACAAAAATTAACTGAATCTCTCAGGTTCAGTAAGAAGACTGCTAGAATTCAGCAAGTGCTGGGATAGTGAGTAAAAATAGGAATAACAAATAATAGCAGGTGTGTGGGAGAGCACGGAGAGAGGCTTCGTCTGCCCACAGCACCAATGCAGCGGGGGCGGAGAAAGGAAGAGGGAAATCACAGGCTGAAAGGAGCAGGAAATACATTTTCCATTTAAAATGTCTTGTTGACTCACGGCTGCCTTTGAAACAGTAGTTCAGAGGACAAAATGAGAGCACTTCATTTTAAAATGTATTACAAGTAATGTGAAGATAGCAGCCCTTTTACATAAGTTTCTGCCTGAAGCACACATGGTTTTGTCCCCCCAGTTACATTATCAGGATAAAAAAATCTCAAAGTCATAGGGCCCTGCTAAGCTCTGCACCTTGAGTTCAATTTGTAGGAACACAGTTTGAGACAAGCCCACAGAACTGTGGCTGTCAAATTTTTTAACCTAGATGTAACTAAACCTGCAAACCATTAAGACAGTTTCCAGTGTAAGAGTTGAACAAATTACTACAAAAAGTTTTACTCTAGGAGGCCAAATCTCAAAATAAAAATATTTAATTAGTATGCTCATAGGATATAAAAACTGGTGGTTTTTGGTAGTACAGAGGCAGCACCAGACAGCCTTAGATCTATTATCTTCTCAATTTTGATTATCTTCCTGTATATTATCTTGACATTTATAAAAATCAGAATACCTGTAACCTGGTCTTGAAAGTACTGTGATATTTGCCTCCTCCCAGCAATGGGGAGCTGAACATTTTAGAATGGCTCACTTCCTTCCTCGCTCATCTCCAGAAAAAATCCACTCAGCATCTTTCTCTCCTAAGCTGCCTCGCGGCCCTGCCAGTCTTTTCTTGAGTCTCATCATACAGGTGCCCCAGTGTGTGACACTGTTGGAACATCAGCACCCAAAAAGTAACAGATTTCAGCACTGGAACAACACAGCCCCCTTGGGACAGGCTGTAAATCCTACATCCAACCCCTAAACTTTCAGGTACTGCCTTGTCCCACCTGTGGGTGTGCAAAGAAGCCTTATTCACCTCCTGCCTGTGGCAGGCTGAAGTGGTTCCATCCTCATTCAGGGCTTCCAAAAAGCCCCAAAATGCAGTTTGGCCATGCCTGGATGCCACACAACCTCCCCCATTAACTATAGCCATTAGTGGACTGATGGAAACAAAGCAGTTAAAACACAATAAAACAATTAATTCCACAACTAGCATTAATTGTCTCTTACGATCCATCAACACATATTTCCTGACTGTAAAATTAATTCTTAACAAACTTACTTGTTTCTTCTAGGTTTTGTACAGGCCATATGGCTTTCTCTGGTCAGTAGTATTTTCTTTAGAATAATCTCTCAGCGTTATCTCAACCTCGTTGTGGTCTGATTTATCATTCCCAGATACTCTGCACAGACCACGCTCTTTAATAGGTAAGCGTAGCCAGATTGGTGGCCATAAATCTTCCCAAGCAAGCCTTGTAGCCTGCACTGAAAATTATGATGTGGAGCAAATAGGAGAATAGCTACCTGGAGTAGCTACAGGAGTTATCAGGAAGCAAAACAGGCTGTAATTTTATAGTATGTCTGCTGCTC
Source organism: Callaeas wilsoni (assembly GCA_013398955.1). Classification (NCBI taxonomy): domain Eukaryota; kingdom Metazoa; phylum Chordata; class Aves; order Passeriformes; family Callaeidae; genus Callaeas; species Callaeas wilsoni. The sequence continues at coordinate 182,690 of VWPU01007033.1, forward strand.
TGCTAAAAGCAGTGTCTGTGTGTGTGTGTGTGTGCTCTTTCTCTGTGGGGTAGGAGGGTTTGCTGCCCTAATTCTACTGAAATACTTTGCACTATCCTGGGATAAAAGCACACACACAATACTGTTAAGTGTTTATATCTGTGTCTATACCATATAAAGAACTTAGAGGGTGTGAATCCCTGTCCTGAATCCTATGGGAATCTCTGAACCAGCATTACCATGAATTTACTTTGAACTGACTGAGAGAATACCCAAATTCAAAGGATTGGTGCGTAAAACAAGAATAAATTTATCCAAAATGTACAGATTAATGTAGCAGTGATAAGGGGAGTGTAAGTACTTGTCATGTTCCTCCAGACAAAACAGCACTGTGCCCACAGCATCGAGAGGAGGCAACCAGGTCACATTTAATCTCAGGTGGCAGGGCACATAGAAGGGCTAGATATATTTCCTACCATGACCCCTTTTCAGTATTGGGAAAACCAAGGCCTGTCTTCACTGATATAATTTTGAAGAACATAATGAATTCAAGAATTTAATTAATATTTTTTCCTTCAGCACTTTTGCCACTTCAGTAGGCCTGAAATACTCTTCTGCTAGTTGAGAGGCATTAAACTTACAAACAAAACTACTCTGCTTTCCATCTCCCTGAGTACTTCCATGAAGCTCTCCATGAAAAACTGGGTAAGAACAAGAGGAGTATTGGGTTGTTTTCCATAAATCCGAGATGCACGATGATAAAACAATTGGCATTCCATGCCCAGTGCACTGCAGAGAGTGCAGGGCAGAGGCTCTGGGGGACTGAGGACTCCCCTGCCAGCACCCAGCCCTTGTCCTGCAGTGCAGGCAGCACAGCCTGGGGCTGGGCAAGGCATTCCAGAAAGAGCCTGGCTCACCTGGAGGGCTGCCGGGTGGATCTTCCAGATGATGCAGATAAGGCTTGAGCTTTCTTATCAATGCTCATGCAGTACCCAAGGAAAACAGGAAATAATCTCGCAGCAAATTCCCTCCAAACATATTCCATTTCAGAGCACACCTGCACAGATGTGTTTCAAGTGAGATCAGGCCATGGGACACCGTTGGCCTTCTGTGCCTGAGAGACAGCTGAAGAGAGAAACTCTTATAAATGCCGTTTCAGAATTGGGAATAGAAATCTTTCTTTTCTCACTGAATACTGCTGGCACAGTATCTTTTTACTTTTCTTTATATATAATACCAGCTGTAAGGCCGGCTTTGAGTTACAATGCACAACGCACCGCACAAAAGGGTGGACTATCCACTATTTTATAGACTACGTAGGTAATAGAGAAAAGAGATACAACCACCACAAAAAGGAGTGTCTTGACTATGGCAGACCTTTATGGAGGAGGCAGGGATGGCCATTATGTCATACTCTAGAAGAAACTGCCTTGCCAGATATATTCAATTACAGGTTAAAATAAATTGGTTGCTTTTTAAACTATACTGTAGGGGCGAGATATCTGAAATTACCAAAGTGATTTCCCTGGATTTATTTTTCCTGCTGAAAGTCATCAACATTTGTGTTGCTAAATCAGTTATGATTTTATGAAGAACAAGTACAATAAAGCAAATTCTTCCCAGGCAGTCCTAGCAGTTTAGCTACAGTTTAGCTACATCATTGCTGCAGGACCAAATCCACAAACCCAGCCTGCAGGAAGCTGAAACAGAGTGCATCAGTTAAACAATCATACCAAGAAACGTTCGTAAATTCTCCCTAGATCACTGATTCTTCACCTACTCTATATGCAAATAATTTTCAACAAACGCACTGAGCAAAATCCTTCTGCTTATTGACAATTTCTAAGCAGCAAGAAAGAGAAAACTCCCAAGAAAGGAATAATGGGGGAAAAAATTAACAATACTTATCCATAATATTATGCTTCTCATTAGTAACTATCATAGCAGTATCATGATCCCCCTTTTTATTCCTTTTCTGTTAAGAAACTGAGAAAAAGAGATATAATGTAATTTTTGAAAAGTCAGACACTGATAAGCAATCTCAGTTCCATGCCTGATCCCCATGCAGAGACAAAACATCATTGTTCCTTCCTGAAAAGGCTACAAATGTTTAATGAAAAGAAAATCAAATTAGCACACTATCTTGGATACCTTTTGTACTGTAAAGTGCCCAGGATACTGAATAAAAATAACTGTGTGGTTTTATTTTTTCCTGCACACAAGCTTTAAATGATTGTATTATTTATCACAGGAATCATGGGCGCTTTACTAAAAACTTCATAAGTGTTTAAATATTCATCTTTTTTTCCCCTGGAAGATTTTTAGCAAAAAATGTTGGCAAGATAGTGGGTACAGATAAAAGTGCATGAGTCATACTCCCAAGACAGAGAAAAAGTACTTTAAGTGACTTCTTTCGTGTCTGCTTTTGAGTATGCAACTGGCTCACACGGAGCAATAAATTAACTTACTTTTCAATATTGAAGGACAACCATGAGACTACTCGGTCTTCTGTGATGAGTAATAAGGGTTGAAAACAAACAAAAACATAACATCTAAAGTAGCTAATTCTCTTTTTATAAACCACAATAGCTGGTGGCCACAGGTTTCCCAGCAGGCATTTTTATATTTGATACTATTCATCGCACATTTTGAAACTTGCGTTAAAAATTTTATGACACTGCTGGGCAACCAGAAAAACACACAGGAGGTTCATTTACAGACAATTCCAGGGCTGAAATAAGAACTTTATGTATAATTCTCTGGTTCTAGAATGCATATGGAATAATTCTACAGTTCAAAACTTGCTTTCTTCAAACCAAATTCAAAGGTGTTAATGGGGATAGGATAAGGCAGATCTAAGGACAGATCTGAAGACTTCTAAAAAGAGCTTTACCTGTGGATTTCATGTGTGTCAGAAGAGAGAAAATCCAAGTCTTGGCAAAGAGCTTACAAGGTTTATTTAGTTTTGAGTCCTCAACCCATCCACACCATCAGGAACAGATACAATCACACGGATCTTTTATATATTTTCAGTATGAAAGATACAGGTAAGAGAGAAGTATTCAATTTATTTCTGCTATCCAGGACAGTTCTGCTGGCCACTGAACTGAATTTGAAACTGATCTCAGTAAGCAATCCTTAAAACCTTGATTTTCATTGCTTCTTCACTTGAAACTCTTTCAGGAACTAAAGAGGATATTCCAGAAACAAGAAAATCGATGTTGGTCCTTTGGCAATCCAAGGCGTATGCCCCAGGTGTGGGATTTTTTAAATTCTTTTGACTGAATTTTGGCCCTTTTTGTGCATCCATTTTGTATCTTTATGGCAAATCTCTGTGTAGGAATACAAATAAAGAAAAGTCCAGTCAGTCAGTCTCTTATACCCCAAAGAAAAAGAAGTAAGGTGTGTTATTTAGTCTTTCAAATGCCTGTTTGATGAACTTCTCTACATTTCTGATATGCACACAGAGGTGACAGCTCTCCCTGCTGTACCATACTTAATATTTTTAAAGCAATTATCCTCACAATACTTCTTAGAGATGGAAAATATGGGAATACTACTACCTGCATGAAGGGGAGGAGTGTCATCAATCCAAATTTGCCAATGGTGGGCTAAGGTCCAGTGAGGTTAAACAATTTACTCCAAAACACTGAGTAAATTGGTAAAATAGCAAATTCAAGCAGTGATTTACAACACTTCTTCAAAATCTCTTTCAATTTTATTTGAAAAAGCTATAAACTTGAAAACTAAATGTTCCAGTTCCAAATGAAAACTGGTTTAGGGGACCTATGAATATCAGCAGCTTTTGAATTTGACAAAAGTAAATGGGCAGTCATAATTTTGGGTTAATTGGTATAGGATTTAAATTGTTTAAAGTAGATATTGGTGAAAAAAAGTTCTTTGCATGCTTCTATAAGCTTTAAAGCCCCTCTGGATTCTTTAATCCTGCAAGATGTTGTTTTGCTATCCTACTCTGTTCCTCATGACTTTATGACTACCAACCAAACTACTCCAGGAGTCCCATTTCCACCAGGAGCCGTCTCAAGATGATTGTTTGAAAAAAAGATCTTCTTACTGTCTCTTCAAAAGACATTTTAACCCCTCCAAGATCTGATTTGCACTTCTTTCACACTACTAAAAAGAAGACTACAAGGATTTTTTTAATGCAAAAGGATTCCATTAGAGCTTGAAATAAAGCCCTTTGAAGTAAATATGATAGAGAGTGTTTATGGCAATGAATTCAGAGGAAACTCTTAGGAATGACAAGACTTTTCAGAGAATAATCTTTGTTAAATTTGGAATCCTAGCCTTTTTTGAAAATCCTCCTCTGCTTAAAAATATCATTTTTCTTCCTCCCAGTATATTAAGACATTTTAGGCAGCTGAACCAGGACACTTTCAAACCAGTAAGGTTATGTGGCATTCATGGCTGAGCTGGGAGCTGAAATTCCCCCATTCATTCCCTTGTTCAGGCTATTTTTGAAGTCTTGTGAAAGTCAAGTACTTGTTTTCCCATCTCTTACTTGCTGGCTGGAATGCAGTAAGCAGTTACTTATTTCCAACTTCTTACCTTATTCCTGACTTCTTTACAGCAACCATGTCCCAGGTACAGAACAAATCTGCCCAGACACACATGACCAACAAAGTAAATGCAGCCTTTTTTTGATAGAATAAAGAAATAAAAGCATTAGAGTCATAAAAATTCCCAGGTTTAATGACAATTTGTTTCAGTAATCTTATACTTAAGGGTTTCATGTCATAACTTCCATTTCAAAGCCCGGTGCAGGACGTCTTCTTCCTGTATTGACAGTCCTGTTTCTATGTTCTGTAGCTTAATTTAAAGCTTTCTCCTTTTCTCTGTTATTGAGGAAGACTGTTCTACTTTAGCTCATTATATTAATACATTTGAGTGAGTCTGGCATGGCTCCTTTTGCATATTAGTTATTCCACAAAGACGAACAAGGAGGATAAAAGATAAATGTCAGTAATGGAGGAGAAACGTAATGATATCTGGAAACTTAAGTTCAAGTATTGTTAGATTGCTCTTCAAAGCTTCCCTGAACATTCATTGCAGTGAAATACAATGCTGGTTATCTCACACCAGACTTGCCCTCCTCCTCTTAAGGACATGATAATTCCTTTTTTTTGTGCTCTGCCTTGGCATGTGAATACCTCAACATACAAATGTTAACCCTCTTCAAGCATGCACAGAACTCATGTGGGGTAGAAAAGACAGCAATAATTTCTGACAGCTGGATATTCTGGATTTCTTCTTCAGTTGTCAGTACTACTCCAGCGTTAAAAACAGCAGATTATACACATATTACATTTTCTATATAATAGATGCATAAAATGCTTTAATCTCAGAAAAAGGTGGATGATAAAATAAAGCATTAGACCCTTATTTTTGGAAGCTGCCAGAGGCACTGAGGTGTCTCCACAGTCCATGCTCATATCAAGCAGGTCTTCAGAGTCTGCATCTGAAGATTTGTCCTGAATTCTGACTAAAAATTGAAATAGCTTTGTTTAGAAATTTCTTTCCGTTAATCTAACTTCAGAGTGCACCTTGCTTGTTAATATGTTAGCACTGGCAATAGGCATCCAAAATGGACCTCTGAAATTGGAGACAACCAACAGTTTTAGGAATGTGAGCAAAAGGATTTCTGCACAGGCAAACCCGTCACTTTCTAGCTCTGAAGAGCTGCATGCTGTATTTGCATTCTCTAGCCGCTCCAGGTGATTCCTTGATAGCCCATTCCAAATAATAAGTAGATTATCTTAACTTCAGAGCTCTCAGAAGTGACAGACTCTCAAAATTATGGAAAACAAAAGTTGGAAAGATAATACTTTTGTTTTAAAAATGCAGTGCTTAGGCTCTTTCATCAGAGAGAAAACCATTAGGTTACCTCATCTGAAGAAAGGTAAATGCCAAATCAGACAAATCAATGCTATTAATATTAATTTAAAACTATTTAATAATGTATTGTTTGGATCTTTCTCTGGGCTTCCTCCTCGCAAAGCCTAGGACTTCATAGTGGCAGCAATGCAGAACGGAGAGGCAAAGCAGTTTCCATGACAACACAACTACAACTTGATGCATGAGATATAATTAAAAGGTCCAGAACATCTGCCTTGAAACCCAGCTCTCTTCTCATTAGAACGCTTCACATCATAGATCACATGGCTGAGCAGGCACCTGTACTCTGCACACTTTGGGCTTTCCCCAGTCATGCTGAAGAGCAGCAAGTAGACATTGTGTTCTCCTAATTAGGGAGTTCACTCACCTTTCAAATAGCAGCCAAGCTGCTGAGGCAGAGTCTGTTGTTTCAGAACTGCCTCTGAATAGGGAAGGGTGGGAAAATAACATTAAGAGACAGGGAGAAGCCATAATCAAATATTTTCTTAAGTGTCCTGGCTTGTTGGGCATACGGTCTTTGAAATATTTTTCCTTGATTCTAGAGGCTGAAAAAAATACATTACTTTTTTCCATCTGCCTCTGCTGCTTTTCACCTCTGCATGAAAAAGCAGAGGCTGGGAAAGTTCTGCACAGCTGCAGCAAGCAAGGCTTGAGCAGCAGCACATCCCTTCCAATTTTGTGGCTAAAGAATTTGGCTGCATCCTGACACCCACATTACCATCCACACAACATCACACTGCAAGGATGGCACACTCTGCCACCCAATGGGTTTTTATGCTTTATGGAGCATTTACTACTCTTAATTGCACAGACTTTTAAATTCATTAAAATCGCAACAACATTAACCTATAGTTATTGAAAATTACTAATTATTAAAGGGAAATTTCTCGCTTCTATTCAACTTCTTTTCTTGCCCAAGCAACAGAGCTAAAGGTGGGGAGTCTTAGGAGGAACAGCTGAGGGAGATGGGGTTGTTTAGCCTGGAGAAAGGAGGCTTAGGGGAGACCTTATTGCTCTCTACAACTCCCTACAGGAGGAGGCAGCCAGATGGGGATCAGGCTCTTCTCCCAAGTGATGCAACAAGAGAAAACAGCCTCAAGTTGCAGCAGGGGAGGTTAGATTGGATAGTAGGAAAAAATTCTTTGCTGAAAGGGTGGTCAAGCATCGAAAAAGGCTGCTCAGGAGAGTGGTGGAGTCATTGTTCCTGAGAGTGTGCAAAAAACCATGGATATATGTTATTTGTTAGCATTCCAGGCCTTCATTTTCCAATCTAAACAATGTTTATGACCATAGCTCTTTGCACATCAAGGTCTTCCTTCATTCAAGCAGACATGAATAGTCTAAATTTCTATTTTAGCACAGTTCTATCACTGCTGCAGTTACTGGACTAATTTCAGTGAATGGCAAGGCAGGAGACAGTGGCTGCTTTCTCTCCCTGCTGTCTTCTGACTCCAGCAGATGGAGCATCATCTGCTGCTTTGCAGAAGACAGCAGAAAATGTGCTCTTTCAAAGGTGCCTCCCTAAAATGAATGAATTTCCTCTGTCTAACAGCAAAGGCTTTTTCCAAACACTGCATGGATTAATATTTTTCAAAGAAAAGGTCACACAAATCCTTTCTAATGGGAGAAGAATTAAGCGACTTAGCTGACCCAGCTGATAAACAGCAGCTCCCATAGTATTCGTCAGCAGTGGTTTCAGCTTAGTTATTGACAGTGCTAAAATATCCAGTGGTATTTATACTCCGTCTTCTCCTAGTGCTGAGCAGGGATACCGTGATTCCTGACCAGGGCCTGAGCACAGACCCTCACCCTTTTAAAGCCTTACCTAGGCTTTAGAGTGTGAATAATGTGTGCTGGATCCCTGAACATCTCCTAATGCCGTGTTTTCAGGTTAGTGGAAAGGCGCCATGCTCAGTTTTTAAATAAAAGCTTCCTGACTTTCTGCTCAAGCACATTGTAACTCCAAGTTACATTCGTCCTCCCCTTCTGTTCACGACAAACTTTTTCCAGTATATTCATTTCCTTCAAAACTAGAGGAACCTTCCATTCCTGGTTTATCTGTACGACTCTGTTAATACCAAAGCATGGCAGTAACCAAAATCTGAATTAGGGTGCAGTAAACCCCTTAACTTGCATCTTAAAAACATGCAAACATTAGCACAAGCATCTGTCTCTAGACTAGCCTCTTTTGTCCTCACAGACAACACAGGAAATGTTAGCGAGATCTGCTTAGTAAGACTTCATTATCTTGACAATCAATTACCAATATTCATTAGCAACAGAATAAAATAATATGACAGTATAAAAATGTATAAAAAGATATATTAAAATTATACCTTTTGTAGTAAAGAAACACTGTGGTGCAGTAAATTTGGCTTTTCATAATGCCTGTCCATTTCTTTGTTAATTCACAGAATTCAATAAAACTCTGTAAGTGTCCAAGTGGGTTGTGAGATCTGATAAGATTTTAAAGTACTGTAGTGACAGCCTTGTTCACCATGCAATTAAGAAAAAATTAATCAAGCATTACTTTAAATATATGGTCAAGCCCACTTACCAGCTCACAGTGGTCTCAGATAGATTTTTATTTCCATGCACAAACCAGCTTGCAATAGTGCAATGTAAATCTTCTCATTTAATATCATTTGTAATAATAATGATTTCCATTTTTAATGTCAAGAGAAAAATCACTGGTTGCCTGCTCCAAAGAGCACTTAATGTCCATTATTGCACACGGCACAAATGAGTTTGCAAATTTAAACTGACTTTTCAGCAATAGTTATTATCTTCAGTCTAGCTGGACAGTGCAGGTGTGGTAAGAGCCATTGTATTTTTATTCATAGGCATAAAAGCACTTGAAAGTCTTTAAAATACCGAAAGCCTTTATATTTTTAAGACTGCAGGTCTATTTAAACACATAAAAATTGAAAATCCCCTCCATGCACTGTACTTCAACTGCCTTAAGTTGAGTGGCTGCTGGCTCTTATAATTAATTATATGTCTGCTTCTTCCCTGAAACTACCAAAGGAGTGGCAGAGTATCCCAGAGTGGATGATGAGAGCAGCAGATCTGAATGGATGAAGGAAAAAAACAGCTGGCAAGTTTTGTGATGGCTCTGGGTACCTGTGCCTCTGACAAAGCCAAGAGAGCAAGACTTATAAACTCAGAAAATGCTTAAAGAAAAGGTGGGAAAAATATAAACAGCAAGGGCTGCATCAAGAATGTACACAGGAATAGACATAAATACTGAGGATTTGTGATATTCTCTTAATTTTATTTAAAAAAAAACCAAAACAACCCAAACTAGTAAAAATGAGTTTGAGATCTGAGGAGCACTGGCTGTTAAGACTGTATTCTTTAATATGCTTATTATATCTGATCTTCAGTACAGGTTTCTTTGGACATCAGAGATATCCCTTGACATTTGAACATCTTGGTACCCTCACTGTGACCTGTGAATTGTCAAATTACTGGTAAAAAAGTGTTCAGACAGAGTTAAATGTTCTGCAGTGCATCTCTGGAGGGCATCACAATAAATCTGTGTAATGTCCCGAAATCCCACTAATGAAACTGGGCTGTTTTATCAATCCAGGAGCCACACAAAGTTTTCTCTTACTAAGTCTAATAAAACTTATTCTGTAGTACCCTGTGATCCTGGAGTAATTTCTGGTGTGAGGAATTGTGTTTGAATTACAGCGGCACTCCTATTGCAGCTGTGTGAGGCTCAGACCCTCACACTTCCTCCTGACTGGAACTCTTGCTGATGATCACATATTAAGAAAAATTAAATGACCCCTGCAGGCTCATCTCCCAAGGTCACTGCTGCATTTCTTGCCAATGATTAAATATGCATCTAGCAATCAATAACATTACATTCCCAAGGTACACGCTGTTCTTCAATTACGGTATTTAGATGGAGGGCCTCTCAGTATCATCTAGCTCAATAACGCTTTGCAGATCTCATTTTATACAAACCTCTCCTGCCAATTTAAGGTTGAGAAAAATATCTGTATTTTCTGTAGGTCTCTCGTATAAGCTTCCTTCCCCAGAAGTTTTTTATTATGTTCTGGTTTCTCATTATTCCCAACAAACAATAATTTAATTTAACATTTAACATTATTGTGTCAATCATACCTTCCCAAATTTTACCTTCCCTTGCTCTTTACAGCAGCCTTAGCAAAGAGCTGAGTTCCTGCCAACAGATGAACTTTGGTGTTGTTTTTACAGCACTATTATGTCCTCCATGCCTGAAACATTAAGATTATGACAGGTTGCCAGTCTGGAGGCAACAGACTGGCTTAAATGCCTCAGAGGCGTCATGCCGATCCATTGTTCTGTCTCACTCTTACTGGTCATAGAAATATGTATTAACGAAGGGTGAATTATTTAAAATTTAAAATAATATTTAAATTTAATTAAGGAGAGGGGATGAATTACAAGGGACAAGACAATGTCACAAAAATGGGAACTCAAAAGAGAGGAGTTAAAGAGAAGGATCCAGTCTACTGAAACACAGTAAAATTCACTGTGTGCTACTCACAAGAGCCACACATTTCCTCCTCACCTGCCTCATTTTGGCACTTCAAAGCACCTAGCTGGATCTGAAGATGTCAGAAGCTGATCTGAAAGGCTGCAGAGAGATGAAAACTAGTTCTCCATGCAAGCCCTACGATATTCAGGAGTAATTCTGTTTGCTGTTCCTGGCTTCACAACAGAGCAGCCCTCCCAGTCCTTTCAAAAGCATCATAAAAGAAAGAACTCTGTGCCCTTCAAATGCCAGACTGAAGTTTCTATAGGAGGTGCATTTCAAGTGCTTCAGAGGAGAGCTTCCTTCATCAAGTAAGTTGCTTTAAGCACACAGAGTCCCTCTTATCTCTCAAGGATTACTGGAGAGGAAGGAAATGACAAGAAAATACTGTCAAGAATTTTTGGCCTTCAGAAAAGACCAACTTCTACCTGCTCAGGAAGGCATGTCTGTCTAGGTTCATGTCTAGAACCACGTCGATCCACCTGGAATACACATCTAGAAAGGATAATAATAATAATAATCGTCTCTCAGACAGCTAGCAACCTCAGTAAATCTCAATTTTATTTATTATTCCTTTTATCTAAGCATTTCTTTCATCAGATGTCCTGGATCTCCTTCCCTTTTAAATCTCTGAAAGGCAGAACAAATTCTGTAAGGATTCCCTGCACTTATCACCACGTCCAACTCTGTTTTTCCACTCAGCCCTCTCTCCAGTAATCAAGAAAGCCTCTCAGCCACGAGCTTTTCTTCTCTCTTTGAACACAGAAACACTCGTGGCAAAGCCCGCAGAGGCTCAGCCAGAACCCCTGTCATGGTCCATTTAACACTCTCTTTAAGCACAGCTCCTTTCCATATTCATGGAGTCAAATTTGCTTCTGACTTACATGTACTTGCAAGGCAATTCTGTCTCCTGGAGAAAAGTCAATTATGAATAAAGTCAAGGGCAATACAAAACACAATACAAGGCTAATGCAATTACGGATTAGGTTCAGGTATTAAAAACAGCCTAATAAGCCAAGTACAAAGAGCTTGTGCAGTCCAAACTAAGCCTGTGTAAAATCTGTACTCAAAACCTATGAGGTTTATCACTATCAATTTCTAAAAGCGGGGGAAAAAAGGCTGAGTAAATGTGAATACTGATTAAAATAATAATAAAAGTGTTTATCCAGTTGACAGCCAAACTATTTTTTTTCGCCTACTATGAAAACAAAATCAGTACGATATTCTAACAGATATCTTAAGGAAAAAAATACATTTTTCAGTTGGGGCTTTTTTTGTGATCAAAAAAATACGTATTTTCTCTTCCATATCTAATAAGTAATTTATATCCTGACACAAGACAGACATTTTAGGGACATGGAATGCAATGAATGGAGTAGATGAAACACGTAACAATGGATGCCACTGCACTGGTGGATATTGGGAAATAGGATTCAAAATAGGGTAGAAAAAATGAAAGTATTAAATGTGGTGATTTAAAGTAAGATTAGTTTACAGGCAACAGAGCTAATTTGCTAAGGTTACATTACACTATGGCAGAGTAGAAAACAAACTTGACTCTTCTTGAACAAACTTGCTCTTATTTCCAAGAAGTTTCCTAGTTAGAGGCCATTCTTGTGCCATTTAACTTGCTAAAAGTCTAGCAGTGTTCTCAACTGCTATCCCAAGAGTGCAATTTTATACAGAAAATCTTACTGTGCTCTGATGCAGATTTAAATATTCATTTTTAAACAGAAGTTAGTTGCAGGGATCTGAGATAATGGATTATTTCATTCACAACCGGGTGGAAGCCAGTAGTCTTTAGTGGATGTTTATTTCCCTGCAGATTGTTTTCCAGCATTTGTTTACAATTATATGGAACTGTTAGCAAAGAAATTATAATTTCCACAGAAAGCAGACAACTGAATTTCTCAGTAACTGAGGTCTTGGTGCACTAAAGAGCAATGAGATGGAGAGTGAAGGGCTATTGAATGGAGAAAAGGAGAAAAATTCCTCTCTTTTGTGGTTAAAGTTGAGCTTATACAGAAATCTTCAGCCTCTGAAAATGACACAGCAGTAATCTTGCTTTGAACCTTAACATACAGGGTTTGGTGGTTTTTTTGCTTCAAGTTCATTTGGAGCTGTGGCTCAGTGACATTTGTTAGGTTACTGAGCCACACATTCCACTGCAATCCCAGAAGGACAAGCAGCAGCATTCCAAAACTTGTCTGCCGGCACTTTAACTTCTAGTGAGCCTCTTAGTGAAGACCTAGCAATTATTTATAAATTCCATGTAGCTATCAGATTCTTTCTATTCCAAATCAACATTCAAGATTATTCCCAAATTCTAAGTTAAGAAAATAGAATTAAAATCCCAGCAATCTGTAGATCATCCCCATTTTTCTAGAAAGTTTTCTCCCTTTCCTTATGTCTTTTTTGGAGAGGTATTATGTGAGATGTAACAGGTTTTTTACAAGTGCTTTGACCACTATCAGTATAAATGCATAACAAAAAATGGAGCACAAAGCTGAAAATCTCATTGCAAGTACTACCAGGGGTTCTGTAAGCACTTATTACACTAAACCAGAATTACAACCTTGTTCTGCAGGAATTACCATACCTTCAGAAGAGGGTTGTAGTCAGATTTAAAGGATCATTACTTTTACCTTCTCATTTACCAAGCTTCAGGCTCCTTTGGAGATATGTGGTTAGTACACTGCCTGAACAAATACTGCTCTTGGCTCTGCCACCTGAAGACTGAATCTTGATCACTTTCAGCACTTCCTCCCTTCTCCACATATCTTCCTTTCCTTTGAGTTTCTTAATTTAATGGAAAAACCAAAAAAACCAAGTCAAAACCCATGTTTGGTTATAATGACTTTCAGCCTATCCATTTTCTGTCTCCTGATTTCCCTAATATCCCACTGTCATAAAGTCAAATATCTATATGTATATGGATATAGATATATATATAGATGTTTAACCCCCTAGATGCAATTTAGTACTAAATGATGAGTTTAACATTCCATTTTTTGTTGTTCTTGTCAATTTTATGCACATAACTAAGAATATCTGTTAAACCAGCAATTAATTTTAATTAGCTACAGGCTATGCAAGCTCTAGTGTCACTTGTAACTCTTCTTCGTGCCTGTGGAAAAATAAATCTAAAATTGGCCTATTTATAAAGGCTTATTATTGATCTGCTTTACTTATTATAGTGATCTAATTCAGTAAAGTTGAAGCAGGGAGTAAATGTACTTGAAAAGGGTGAGTTTTATTTCTTCACAAGGAAAAAAGGACAGTGATGTGCTAACAGCAATGATGTTCTTGTGTGCTGAAAAAAATTGAGGGAATCACTGTGTTTAATAGTTTTCTGATTTTGCCATTGACTCTAAAATACAAGGGAAAAATGTAAAACCTTTGCAATGTAGCATAAAGTTAATCCCTGTAAGGAGGTAATGAAGCTGCTAATGTTTGGCTAAGTATCATCCTTAGCTAGCTCACAGCTCTGCAGGCACAAAAGAGCAAATGACTTCCCTCAGCCTCCCACACAACTGATCATTTATTACTGCAGGGCAGCACAGGCCAGCAGGAATATCAGTCTGGTGAGGGATGCCCTCACACAATCAGAGCAGGAAACTAAAATACAGGTTCTAATTGAAAGCAGAGAAGACACCTACACTTACAACGAAACCCTTAGAACTGGTTTTCTGCCTGCTTGACCTTCTTAACTCTCCACTTAGCCACTTCAAGTGATTTCCTTTATTTAGGCTTGATTATTCATCATCTCATGGCCAGCCCTGGCAGGTGAATCAATAAATGTATATATGTTTCAAGTAAGTTCCCGCACAAAACAAACTAAAGAAAAACAAGCTGGACACCTCAAAGTGGAAATACACTCACCGACTGCTATTAACTGCTACTGCACACTTGGTAGTGATTACCTCAAGTATCCTGCAGCGTTACAAGACAGCAGGGGGCCACATAATGTAAGACATCAGGTAAATGAACTCAAAAATGGGTTTTAAAAGGTGGTCAAGAGGAGAGGAGAGAGCAGTAAAATTTTCGAGGATGAAAATGTGAAAGAATGACAGTGGGTAAGTTAAGATGTAAACACTTACGTTATCATAATGCAAAGTGCCCAGAAAATCGACTTGAAAACCTTTAAAGTCTGTCACTCATATAAAATTAAATACTACAGAAAAACAAACTAAGAGACACTGTTGTGGAGATGTGATTAGATTGTGTGTAGCAAGAAAAGCTCTTTTAGCTGAGTTCTGCCCAGGGAATGAGGGTATCTCATTCAAGCTCTTTTTGCATGTTTTCTATCTCCTTTCAGAAATAAATACTTGTTCAAGTCGCAGATTGGTCCAAAGTGACCACCAGTGATAACTGACTGTCATAAATGAGAAATAACAACTATTTACAAACCTGACAATTTCCTTAAGGTACTTAGGTAACCCTGAAGTCGGATGGGCTGTGAGGGATGAACACACTCCTGCAATTCCCATTGTGAAATTAGTTAATGTAGACACAGAGTCATAGAATGGTTTGGGTTTGGAGGGACCTTAAAGATCATAATCCTAATTATCATGATCATCACATAATCACCATGGTTTCCATGAGGTTATGTGTTAGAATCCCTTTCTAAGAAAGGCACACTCTGGAATAATCAAATAATACAAAAACTGAGCACCTCTCAAGTGTGATTTGTTATTATCTATGAGGATTCTTAATGAAGAACCAGATCCTCATGTGTTCAGTTCTTCATCCTGTCTCACGCATCTAACAAAAGGTTTTTACAGCTCTTAATTCTAAAGAGAATTAACACACACCTCTTCCCCATACCCAGATCTTCCACAAGGCGATGCAGGCTCTGTTTGGAATTTGGGGTGGGACTGGCATTGCTAGAAAGAGTTTACCTGCTCTTCAGAAAGTGGTTCCAATTAGGTGATTTCCCTAGATGAAGTCAACAAAATAGAGACGTAATACCTGGGAATATATTGCTTATTTGCTTATTTTAGAAAAATTAGTGAGGAGCAGTAAAAAATAAAATAAAAATAAAATAAAATAAAAAAGGCAATGCACTTGCTTTAAAAAAACCCCTCAAACACTGGCTAAAAATAGAAAAAGAAAAGCCGAACCAAATAACAAAAACCCTGTGCAAAGCTTTGATTTATAATGTCTTTTCATGGAATCTTGAGAAAGTGCAGAACACACCAAAAATTGTCTGAGCCATTACTGTGGTGGAGAAGTCGATGACAAATTGAACAGAGCTACAGGGAAAAATAATTGTTGCCTTGTATTGGAGCCACATAAAACCTGTATCTCCTAAGTGATATGAGACATTGGAAGTGGTAATGGATAACTTAGGTGTTTGAGGAAGAAGTTTGATACAAGCAGAGACAAAAAAGCTCTAAAAATTTGGTTGGTAATAAGTTTCTAAATACAGAATTGAGTAAATTTTGGATAAATCAGATATCAAAAGCCTTGGAGCCAGACGGAATACTACTGTTAGTGTTCTGATGTGAACCTCATAAAAATGGAAGTGATTTAATGCTCTATTTATACTCAAAGAGGAGATAACGACACTAAATTATTAGAAAAGTGAACAGCAACCATGTTCTGTATTAAGTAGCCTGATAGGCCGTGTGCTATTTCTGCCTGTAACATCTGTGACTGGTGAGCATACGCATATTTTATTTTGGAAAGTTGAAGGAAAAATAAATGTTATCTACTCCTTTCCACTGCAACTGCAAAAGCATCTCTTCTGACATTGAAAAAAGAAAGTGTTTGGTTTGAAAATGTAACGCATTAAAAAAAAAAAATTTTCTTCATTGCTAGCTTATTAATTTTCTGCTTCATTTTGAAATTTAAAGTAGAATGCAGGTGCAAAAAGTGGGTACAACAATAACACCTAATCCTATTTGCCTAAAATGTCCTAAAACATTTCCATATGATATTCTGACTTTCATCGTACTTCCGTCTGTGGTTAATGTTTTCAACTTCTCAGTTTCAATAAAAAAGTACAACTGGGCTTCAACTTAATAAGTTCTTACTGAAGTTTTTGAAGTGAAGCATTTAACACAGAGAATTATCTGGGAGTGGAATGTGATGTTAAGAGTGGCAAATAGGGACAGGAAACACTTTTCCTAGAGGTTAAAACGGCCTTCCAGCGTTAGAAAGCAAAAACATCACCAAGGAAATATGGGAATCTGGGAAGCTGTGAAGAAAAAATTGAAAAAGTCCTGATAAATCTGAAACACAGAACAACTTGTGTTTTAAAAAGACATCAGTTAGTACTGCTTTGATCACTGAAGAGAAATGAATACTATTTTAAATTTCCAGGAGGTTGTATGCATTATATATATTTAAGTTGGTGATTGAAAGAGAACTGGTGTCAGAGGAATCTGATTTGATGGCATTGCAATAGAGTCATGTCTGATGACCTTCCCTTTCTCTGATACGGAAAAAGCGACTTTTTTTACCACACATCAGACATATTTATATGAAGAATAAAACTAACAGAATTCAGAAAAACAAACTGCCAACACATAAACACTACCTGTGCAGTGGCAAATTCCTTGCCAAAAGTCTTCATTACATAAACTCATATATAACCGATTGCTGTAATCAGATGAGAAATACCATCTGGTCTGCATTTCTACACAGGCATTGTTTTTCTACCGGAGAAGACACACCTAAGGACTTGTAGGATATTAGAAAGTTCAGGTATCTGTTCAAAGCGGCTATGAGGTCACAGCACTGGGTTTTTCTTGTCTTGAAATTTGAAATCACTCTCACAGTACAAAATAACGGAGAAGTAATTCTTAACTAAAATTTTCTCACTTTGCCAAGAGGCAAGACAACCTTTATTCAAAATAAACAGGCAGGTTTTCGTTGACATTCACACTGCAAGACCCATGAGCCACATACAGACATTCCGACACAGGAAACTCCGATGATATTAAGAAAAAAAAATCAAACACTGGAACAGATTGTCTAAAGAAGTTATCAAAACTCCTTCTGTGGTGATTTTCAAGTTTTAATTTGTCAAACAATCTGACTGAAAGTTCAGAGTGGCCCAGGCTCTGAGTGGGCGTTTGGACCAGATGATCTTCAGAGATTTTTTCCAAACTGAATTCCTATATGGTTCTATGGAACTACCAGACGAAAGAAGTGGGCACTGATGGATTAGTGAGAAAATAAGAAAGCTGTCAGTGATTCTGTTCCCCTCATGGAGCACGATTCCAACTTCAAATGCCAAATCGCTGAGAAGTCTTTCCTTCCTCTCCTGAAGGATGCTACAGAAGTGGTCAATAATGCCACAGAAGGAAGATATTCACAAAAAATTAGTTTTTCTCCATCATTCCTATTGTAAATATTGTGTGTAAAGCCTGCAGGCTTGTTTTAGGTTAAATACTCAGTAGGGAACTCACAGATTGCACAATGGCAAGCACCAGTGGGCACCATAATTTCCTTGAAAACTTGAGTTTTCAAATTCCTTGAAAGATGGTGTCTGATTACTAGGGGAGTTTGGAGTAAAACAAATCCAGGTAGGCCACGAATCCTCGTGGGGTTTCAGGGTGCTGAAGAAACAAAATGTTATCAAGATTGAGAGTATGTAGAGAAACTAATAAAAAAGATGTGGAATATTTACATATTCTTGCTGCAAATAAGATAAATACCTACAAGGATGCCATACAAAGAATACTTCTGAAACTAGAATTGATTTTAAACCTAAGTATAGCAGGACATGGGCAATTTGTCACAGCCCTTCAGGCTTATATATCTGCAATGTTTCTAAAATTTAGCACTTTACTCAGAGTTCATTGAATTCATTTAAAAAATCATTTGTAAATATGCTTTCAAGAAAAAAAAAGAACTGCTGCTGCTGGTTATAATTCTGAGTTTTACAATAAATATTTGAAAGTGTGTACACTGCTGTGCATTTGAAAATCCAATCATCTCCTCAGAAGATGGCATGAGAGAGACACTTTTAAATTACTGAAAGCGTTTAAGACATTTATTCAGGCATCAGAAGCAACAGCATACAAGGTCCTTTAACTTATAAGATGCATCAAGAGTGCACATAATGTAAAACTTCTGTCATGAGCCATCAGTCTAAATAATTTTAATCCAATTTGTCAAATGATAGCTAAAACACATTGTAAGCAAATCACAGAAGTGTCTAGAAAGGACTTGCTATATAAAATACAGGCTATAATTACAGAGCTGGTTTTTTTTGTTAATTCTCTGCCTTAGCCATCATCCTCATTTCAGGCAATAGTTAGGTGATGGTTCTTACTGCTTAGATTTTATGGTTTTCTTTTCAATAAGTATCCAAAATCTGAAAATCTACTCCACTTATTTGCTGATGCAATTAAAACTTTGGAATTTTAAGATTTGGAAAATTTCCAAAGGAAATAAATCAAGGCAGCTGAAGGCAATTGCTTGGTCCTTCCCTGCTGCTTGTCTTCTCTGAGCAATATTTTTTAGGGACATGGATGGGAAATGCAGGTTTTCCTTGGAAAACCTGTGTTTCATACCAGAGCCTCCCCTTATTTAGCAACAATTCTGGTTTGGGATCCTAATCTTAACTTTAGATGCAAAATATGGTTGGCTAAGTGGACTGGACTGGGGATAATCTATAGTCGTGTTTAGGAGAGAGATGAAAATATTGGCTGTGGGGGCCTGGCACCTTCAGCAAATTCCTGTTTCCCCTCAGGATTGAAATGACCAAAGAATTCTTCTCGGTTCTGAGGACTCCCCAGCCTTCTTCTCTTTACAAGGCACATGTAAAGAGGTGACTTTAGACATCCGTCTGGGACACAGTTAAAGGGTGACTGCTGATTTCCTTGTTATTATTACTTCTAAAATATATAGGCGCAGTAGGAGTACCATGAGAGTGCCAATGACTTATTTCAAGGGAATGGATGCTCTGGCACTTCCCTTTTAGTTCCAGTTATGGACACTAGCACTGGTTTTCAGTCATGTCATGCCATGCTGAGAATTATTCTCTCTATTACTCTGCCCATTCCTGCAACTCAGCTGAGCTGCATGATCTGGCAGGCAACAGCCCCTGGTTGAAAAGAAGACTGATGTATTCCAAGTGTCAAAATTCCATTTTTCAGTACTGCATCTCTAATGCAAAGGGTTTGTCCACTGAAATGTTGAAACTTTTCATCAGAGCAAGAAGCGCTTCTCAATATCTGTCTTGGTTTGCAAAACTCACCCATAAAGCTGCTTTCAAAAGCAAAATCTGCTGCTCAATCTCGCACTTGCTAATAAAATTCTCAGGTACAGCAAATAAAAACAAAGCAAGTCCATCAAAGTGACACTGCAACTCCAGACTGCAATTTGCACTCAATTGCCCTGTCACGAATTCTAAGGTTTTTGTCCCAATACTTTGATATAATATCATGCCTTGATACTAACTTTCAATAACAGAGCATATGTGAATGCTGCTTCTTTTCTATCACTGTGTCATTTAAGGTAAAATGAAGCCTTATTTTACCTTATTTAACCTGTTCATTTGTTTGCTTTCCTGGATTAGAATTAAAGCTAACATGAGTGACGAGTAACTTAAAATGAAATTTAAGGCACATTAATTTTTCATGATTCTCCTACAGTTCATTTTAATTTAGTCGTATGCATCATTTACTTTCTTAATTTTTCCGTTTAGTGAATTTATAACCAAACAAATCTATAATGCTTCTTTTAAAGGGAAAAGATATTGAGTTAGTCCTTTCTTGCATGGAAATCATTGGTCATTTACTTACAAGTAAAGCAGTAGGTAGTGAAAGAAGATTAACACAGAATGCACCCTATTACATGGAAATACATTATTATTTTTGTCTCCTACAACCTCTCTTCTTGTTGAAGGCATTTACTTTTGTACTATATTAACCATAATTAACAACTAATGTGTGGGAGCATGCATTTAATTTGTAATCAAATGACATTTCCTGAGTCAAATATGTCAAGTAGTATTTGAAGGAAAAATTCTACTAAATCTGTGGGTTTAAGTTTTCAGTAGTAACCCAGTATTGCACTAGTTTTCCAAACTGTGTCTTTTCACAAACTTTTGCTAGAACAAGCAGGTCTACAGTGGCAGAGCAAAAGGTTTTGAGGATAAAAATGCTCATAAGGTAAATATGAAAATTTCTTAAATGTCCTTTTTCCTCTTGAGTGCAAAATAAATAAAAATCGAGCTATCAAGAGCATTTATCTAGCTGTACAAGCATGACTTCCAAGAAGACTTCATTCCAATTGAGCCTATTGTTACAAAATTGCATCTGGCACTCAGCTGCCAGAATTTCTATTTTGACATCTTGAAAGTACATAATATCGCATTGTTCTCGGTTGGAAGAAGTGTTTTTTAATCAGCAAATTTCCCTGTTACACATTCCTGCCTGCACTTGTCAGCTCTTTCCAATCCTTGTGGCCTTTTTACTCTTAGACAGCTGTAGAATAATATTAAATGCATTGAAAATAATCAAATCCGGGGGTCTCCAAAACCGGTAATGTTGGTTTGGTTGCACATCAGATGATAGCTGGGTGGTTCCTTTAGAGGGCTTTTTGTCAATGTTATTTATATTATAAATTTGCAGCCCTGCAAAATAAGCCCCAGAGCCTTCTTTCTTTCTTTTTGTTCCTCTTCCTAAATTCCGAAGTGTAACAGATAATGAAAGAAGAAAGATTGTTCAAAGCAGTACTTTGATCTTGCAGCTAACATCCATCAAACTCTTTCAGAGTCCTGTGTCAGCCTGATTTGCCCTCTCCTGCTCATGAGCTTCTGAGAAATAATTTCTTGAAGTGTGGTCTTAATAAAATGAGTCACGTACAACAGAGAATAACAAAAATGTGACATTTCTAAGAACTAAAAAAAAAACAACCTATGTCTAATAGGAGAACACTCAATTCTAACACGTTAACATTTCATCACACGTTCACTTGAACGTCAAAATTAAATTCTGAGCAGGTAATTATTTTCCATTTATTTTAAGTCTGCTATAAGTAAGACGAGTAGTTTCTACAACTTTTGATACTTTTTCCTAGAGGGAGAACATTTGTTGATGCTGACCTTTTCTTGAGAAATATTTTGATTTTGACAAACCGAGTATTTTGTTTGTTTGGTTGGGGTTTTTTTAACAGACAAGTATTCCGCAAAAAATGTGAACCAGCCCAAAATTTCAAAGCCAGTGCACTTCTGTCACCAGGCAGAGGATGGGAGAACATGTTCTTCCATGCAGCCACAGAGGATCTGCCCCCATCAAATTCTGGTATCACTGCTAAGAGCTGCACTGAGGTTCAGCTCCACTGCACACTGAGGGATTATTTCTAACCTGCAGATTGATTTGTCATGTTCTGCAGCGGCACCTTTTGAACTCTGACAACTGAAAGGAAGGGCAAAATGTAATATTCTCATAAATCTTGAAGGTTATTCCTTTCTTCAAATTTTTCCACTGTGTACTCGAAATTCTTTGAATCAAAATACGGAGGAACACAGCACTGAACTTTGCTGATCCAATCTGCTCTGCATGGATGGTCACAGAGCATTCATTAAAGTGGAATCTCTGAAGTTTTCTTCAACCATGCGATTTGCAGCTTGGTTCTACACTGAAGAATTCACCTAAGCTTGACTTTCTGACATTTATCCAAATCCAAACTCTAAAAACCTTTAAGGACTTTTGTATTATAATTTAAACTCTAAAGATCCACTTTAAGTTATTTCCAAAACCAGATTTGCAGTACAAGTTGGCGGAGCCATTGCCAACGGCACTAAGCGGTGTCAGAAATATTTCTAAACTAGACTGCCAAGCCAACAGAAATAATCGACTTCAAGACAACCAAATTACATAATAAATACTAAATTTTTATGCCCCTATAGAAGAAAGTGATGCATCACTGAACTCACTGAAACTTTTTGCAATTCATAGTTTGTACTGTACACTTAAAAATTAAGCGTATTTATAACTGTTCATTAAAATGCAGTAATTCAGAGAGATCAGCAAATTATTGTTGTATTTTTGAGTGGTTTTGCACATCTAGGGGTACATTTATGTATATATGCTGCATATATGTATGTGTGTACATACAGACATATACTTTTATAAATACATGTGACAGATTGCCCTGCAGAATTTTATCAACTTCTCATTACATCCACTTCGCCTTCCTTGTGCTCCAAGCAACATCTGCTGTCACCACATCACACTGTCCAGGGATTTCTGTGGAATCATAGAATTGATAAACTTGGGAAAGATCTCCAAGACCATCGAGTCCAACTGTTAACCCAGAGCTGCCAAGTCCTCCACTCAACCACGTCCCCAGGTGCCACATCCACAAGTGTTTTGGTGCCACCCCTTCCTTGGGCATCCTGTTCCAATGCCTGACCACCCTTCCAGTGAAGAGATGTTTTCCTAATATCCAACCTAAACCTTCTCTGGCACCACTTGAGGCCATTTCCTCTTGTCCTGTCCCTTGTTTCCTGGGAGAAGAGACTGATCACTCTCTGGGCCCAGCCATCCGGCCAGTTTTTCACCCAGCGCAGGCTACACCCATCCATACCATGGAAAAATGGTTTTTCCAGGAAAATTTTGTGAGAAACAGTATCAAATCCATTGATAAACTCTAGACAGACAACATTCACAGCCTTTCCCTCCTCCAACAGGTGGGTCACCTTGTCACAAAGGAAGCTCAGGTGGGGCAAACAGCACCTGCCTCTCACAAATCCATGCCAACCACGCCTAAAGCCCTTGTTGCCCTGCTAGAAAAATATTTCTGGACAGTACTTCTACTGTTTTCATCCGCCCCAGAACTGTGTAGGCTTCATGACCTAAGTGGAAAGCTAAGGTAAAATGCATTATTTTGAGAGCCATCACGTCCACACTCTTAATGTAGAGTGAATGGTTAGGTTATTAATGCCTGAAAATGAGGTCAGTACAGGAAAACATTTTTTCATAGCATATTTCAAGCCTAAATTCATACTGAATCATACACTGAAAGATATAACAGTGTATAAATGCCTACAAAGTAGCTATTATAAAGCCTTCCATCATTAAGTTCCTAATTAGTCTCTCAACTGTAAAGTACAAAATGTGTCAATTAGCTATTAAAAAAAAAAAAAATCCCAGCATAGTTTTCCCAAAAAACTCGTGGGGTATTTCAGCAGCTTTGTTAATGTTATGCTGTAGGGTGTCAAGGCAGCATGCTGAAAGTTACTGAGGTGGAGCAGAATTATGAACTGTCGTACAATCTGATGTACTTTGGGGGGATTTCTACAGTGGATTCAGTCCTGCAGACACTTTTATGACTTTACTGATCTCTGTATTGCTACTGAAATCAAAGATCCGAACAAGATGTAGGGGCCACCCTCTGAGCATCCAGCTTTCCAGAGCAGGCTAGTAGGCAAGATGTAATTAAGCAGTCTCATGAAATTTTCTTCAGCTCAGATGCCTAAATTTGGCTCCTACATCTATGCAAGTGACCTATTTTTAAAATACGCTGAGTGCCTGCAATTCCCAACAATTTATGCAATCAATCATCGTTAAATTGTATGAAAATACTGATGACACCTAAGTTGCCCACAGGCATTTATTTCTTTCATTGTTGCTATTAAAGAAAAAGCATTTATTCTGAGAAAAACTCCTGTAAAACTAAAGAACAAAAATGCATTTTTACATATTAAAAAGTCGCATACTATGAACTTTGTTTCAGGAGGGAAGGAATAGTTTTAGGTTACTCAGCTATAGTGTATCACTGAATAATAGAATGGATCATATCTCCAAAATTCAATATAAAGGAGCATTAGCAGATCCTTGGAATAAGGTATTTTTGGACTGCCCTGCTTGGATCAAGAGAGCCATTTTTGGAACAGCAGGACAGACAGCCCTTCAGCTTCCTTGAGAATCACCATCACCTTCCCCTTCCAGGACCTTAAGAGCTCTAAATTTCCTTTCAGCCTTTGGTGAAAGCAACCAGAGAACAGATGCAAATATGGATCACGGAAATTCGGGTATTCAGGTGATGGAGGGGCACTGCTTTATCGCAACTGGACCAACCCAAGAGCTTTCTCAATTTTACCCTCCTGATTCCCTCCCCCTTCCCACTGAGGAGTGGGAGCAAACAGCTGCACTTGGGGCTTACTTGCCACAAAACCACAAAACAAACATTCCAGTCAGAGAAACAGAAATTAGAAACTGGACTTCTTCAGGTCCCTGGGAAAGCAGTTCTTCCAAAGCTGATATGAATATATTTGATACGTGCACTTTTAGAAATAAGGCCATATGCATCCTAATTTTGTACAGGCCTGATAAGACCTCCATTTCCTTGGAGATGTGAGACACCAACATCTCTGAGACAGCCTGAGCACTCAAGTGAACCAAGAGGGTTAATGAGTGGTTCACATGCTCTCCATTCAGGTGTCTGAATACCAGCACATCTCGGTCCTTGTGGATATACTATGAATACAAAAACAAAGTTAATGACATTTATTTACACCTATGCTGACATTTTTCTGTATGCAGGGGAAAATCATCAACATATTTTCTTAAAGGTCAAAAGCCTTTGCATAATATATTTCACTGCATGGAATGGATACTCTCTGATATAATTCAATTGCTGTGTTTACCATGTGTTATCCCTAAAAAACCAATTCTTTACACTTTTTAATAGACTGATGTGTTTTCTTTCTTTTATTTCCCATTTTGGAATCATATTCTTTATTCTCTCAGCATATAGCATATGTTTACTGTTCAGTTTGAGTTGACATATTTTAGTTTTCATTGTTTCCCTATTCATTTTCTCTATCAAAATTTATTATATTTTGTTGAATTTTACAAGTAATGGATACAGCTTCAAAAACAACAGCATCCTCCTTGCTTCTCTCTGCAAATTTCCTTGTACTTGCACATTCTTATTAAAGACACCACCATTTTTGTGCTTCATCTGGATGGAAATGACACTAAGGTTTTTTAAATTCATTCAGCATTTTTCTTTAGGGATCCGAGATCTGTACCTTTGTTTCTGAAAAAGCAAACTGCAGAGAGATGTTTTGTAGCAAGCAGAACATCAGGGAAAGAGACTTGACTGGTGTACGAGTACAAGGATGGTATTAGGTATTTTTATTTTAATCGGTTATACTGTGCAGGATGATATTTCCAAATCTGCTGTGATAGCTGCTGTTCAGCCTCTAAGTCTGTCCTAATCAACTCTTGCATAGACAACCACAGGGACAACCTTATTCCAGATGGCTGAGAGAAAAAACTTAGCTGAGGTCAGAATTTAACGGAGGAGGGGGGGAAAAATGTAGTAGAAATTGCACCATTTACAGTCTCTGTCACTCTCATCAATTTTAACTTAAATGCAGGGAATTAGTTTGCAACAACTTCAAACTTCCTGTTTATTCTTTTGCATTATTAGCCTTTGTCCTTCAACTAATATATCTTTCAATTTTATTTCATTTAATCTGTGCTATTTCTTATTCTGATAATATATTTTATGTATTATATTAATAAGGAGTAAATATTCAATACACCACTTCAAAGCCCTTTTTCCAAAGCCCCCTGAGAACCTGGTGACCTATGCAGCCCTCCTCTCTAAAAACCTAAGTACAATCAAGCCACATTTGTGCATTTTCATGAAAACAAAGCAATGGTCAATTCATTCTGCGCAGGGTGTGCTTCTGGGGAGACCATACTTTTATGGAAAAAAACAAACACGATAATTAAGTAGTGACTGAAGACCTTATTTAGACCTAGAAATTAGTTACTGCTAATCAGTTCTCAGGCTGGACTGGTCGCCTACAAACGCCCAAAATGTTTATGCTTAACACCAACAACTTCTCCCTCTTACCGTCCACAGGCCTTTTTTTTTTTTGCAAAGATAACTTTCATGATTATTTTTGAAGTTTGCAACTTCAATATGTGTGTTTCTAATATAGGAGGTACTGCATTTATTGGGCTACGGAGGTGTTCTTTTGCTTTCATAAACAAAAAACAAAACAAAAAAACCAAACAAACAAAAAAAAACCCCACAGGTGTAGATGAATAATATATGGAAATATTCTATTTCATTTCCTGTGTATTTCTCTTCACTGTACCTGTAGGATTCTGTAGAAAATAACCTTTGCTCCTTTTTAATTAATTTTGTCTAGTGTCACACATTTGTGCTGTAAATAATCCACTGATCATGAATTCTCTGTTTGCATTGAATAAACTCTTCTTGGAGCAGCATGAGAAGCATAAAAGGTTTGGACATCAACATTTCAGGATTTTTTTATTTACACTTGTTATTTAGCATTTGGGCATTTCATTCCTCTGGGGACTTTTACCCAAGTCCTCCAAAGCAAATAAAAGTCAGATTTCTAGATAAGGAGGAACTGCTGATCTGACCATGCTGTTGTGCACTAGGGCAGTGTCTTTTTCATTCTGTTTTACAGTAGAATAAAACCAGATTCTTTTAAAATTATTCAAAACATAAAATATTGAACCCATAGTGCTGTGTTTCACAGTCCTCAGGAATTTCACCGTGGTTTACACTCAATTTCATTCTGGAAAGTTTGAGTTTCTTTCAGGGAATTTAAGCTCTATTAAGTTACACCGAAAAACTTAACCCTACAATGCATTTTTAATATGTACCTTCTAAATAGAAAATGGTCTAATTAATTCTTTACTCCCAAATCTCCACATTAAATAGCTTTATGAAAACTNAAACCAAACAAACAAAAAAAAACCCCACAGGTGTAGATGAATAATATATGGAAATATTCTATTTCATTTCCTGTGTATTTCTCTTCACTGTACCTGTAGGATTCTGTAGAAAATAACCTTTGCTCCTTTTTAATTAATTTTGTCTAGTGTCACACATTTGTGCTGTAAATAATCCACTGATCATGAATTCTCTGTTTGCATTGAATAAACTCTTCTTGGAGCAGCATGAGAAGCATAAAAGGTTTGGACATCAACATTTCAGGATTTTTTTATTTACACTTGTTATTTAGCATTTGGGCATTTCATTCCTCTGGGGACTTTTACCCAAGTCCTCCAAAGCAAATAAAAGTCAGATTTCTAGATAAGGAAGAACTGCTGATCTGACCATGCTGTTGTGCACTAGGGCAGTGTCTTTTTCATTCTGTTTTACAGTAGAATAAAACCAGATTCTTTTAAAATTATTCAAAACATAAAATATTGAACCCATAGTGCTGTGTTTTACAGTCCTCAGGAATTTCACCGTGGTTTACACTCAATTTCATTCTGGAAAGTTTGAGTTTCTTTCAGGGAATTTAAGCTCTATTAAGTTACACCGAAAAACTTAACCCTACAATGCATTTTTAATATGTACCTTCTAAATAGAAAATGGTCTAATTAATTCTTTACTCCCAAATCTCCACATTAAATAGCTTTATGAAAACTTCATGTCTCCCTAGGAAACCTCAAATAAAAAATCCTGAGATGCATCTAGCAAGTTAACATCTAATTCTCCTCTGTGGTTAGAGGCAAAACAATGAAAAAATGCAATGATATTTGCCAGTTTGGTCTTTTTTACCCATCAGATAGAGATAAGGTGATGTGAACTTGTAGATAATTAAAGCACCTCTTGCAGTTTGTCACCACTAACTGAACCAACATTCTAAACACACATGATTAATATCTGCTGTTTCTGCACAAACCTTAATTTCCCTTCTGATTTTTTGGTTTTTCGGTTTAACCTACACATCCCCATCAGATGATTTGTGCTGCCCATTTAAAATGTGCTTTTGTCTTTAATTTTTTCCCCCTCACAATATTTAACTTACACAAGAGATAAAAAAAATGCATGAGGTGATAGACATGCATCTCCCAAATCTACTTGGAAAAATATGCTGACAGAACTCTCGTGACAATATAAAATTTGTGTTTTCTTGTGTTTTTTTAATGAATTCTGTGTGCACCTGACAAGCAGGGGATCATAGAGGCTCATACCTTTTACTGCAACAGGAGCAGAACAGACTCCACGAAGCCCATATTTTGACTTGAGTACAGCAGCTGCTGGAGGTCATTCAATATTTTTAAATGCAGACTTGTCTCTTCTACGAGCAAATTCAGCGTATCTAACGTGTACCCCATCTAAATATTCACAGTCACTTCCTAATTATTTTCAGGATGTTTCCTGGCATGACAGATCATGCTAACAGCTTCATTAACTCTGCTGTGCAGCACCACTGTATGGACAGCGCTCACAGCCTAATCTAGGCGAGAAAAACTGTGCAACTCCCCAACTTTAGCAGAATGACCAGTACTCTCTCAGGATGTTAATGAGATTAGAAAACTGTTTCAGGTGAAGCCCTCAGAACATTAATACAAACTGTACTAGTTCTCTACACAGTTATTTTTTTTAGCAGTTGTGCCTGTGCACAGCACTGCTGCTTCATTAAAGAAAACAGATAACGATGCCTTTGACATGGTTCCTTCATTTACAGATTACACAATAATGGAGCTGGGTGGTCTCTGCTGGTAATCATGAAAATTTCATTCCATTCGTGTTTAGCTGAGAAAGATCTCATTCTTTCGGTAAAGTTTAACCTAAACTCTCAAGCACTGAACACAGTAAATTTTTATCTAAACACTCACAAACACTGAGTATAATAGATGGCCTAGAGACAGCACGTTCTTTTCTTCCAGGAATCTCTCAAATTGCGGCTTCATTCATTCACCTTTCCAAAGCTAAATTTCTGTAGCTATAGATTACCACTAGTAATAGTTGCCGGAAGGAGGAACAGTTATCCTTCACTGTATGACCTAAATTAATTTGCCAGGAATTATTTTGTCTGTAAAATGGCAATAAATAGCAGTAATCTATTTTTCAGGCTTTCCTATCCTTAGCAGCCCCATCTGTGTTACAGTGTTCAAACTCAAATGGTGAGTTTTAAGTGGTCAATAAAATTGGAAATTTAATAAGATTTTAAAAAAGAAAAAAAAAGAAAAGAAAAAACAAAGTATTTAGATATTTGCTTTGACACCCTATTTAAAATATAAAATACTAAGGAAAGATCAACACAAGGCAAAGGTATGCTTTCCATGAAAATGACACACATAATAGACCTAAAATATTTCATGTTTACATTCCAACACCTTTTAAGAATAAAGTTGGTGCCTGAGCTGATCTGTTCTCCAAGGCAGTGTTTTTTTTCTAGCTGCTGCCAAAGTGTTCTGTCAGACTTGATTATCCAGTCAAGTTTACACAACCTTGTCTTGACTCAGTTCATTTTGTGTGCACTCTATGCATTGATGAATTGCATAATCAAACTGCGGCAGCATCAAAGGGGAATCACCTTCTGGCCAAGCCTGAGAGAACTGTGCTCAATCGTCTCCAGCTGAAGTCACAAAGCCAAATTCAGCTCTGGCAGAAACAGGCAGGCCTCCACCAAATCAATAAGATAATCAAAGCTTTATAATTAGATCGATGCAAAGAACAGCAGCAAGGCCTGGCAAAAATCTGCATTGGACCTAGGTCCAGATATATCCAGGGCTGAGTTTGTCCTAGGAATTTTTCATGCCTTTGTATGGCTGTAGTGAAATTCGGAGCATCTATGGATCCTGCTGTTCCCAGCCAAAAAACATCAAGAGAGGCATATATGAAAAGGACCATATTTCACTGTTACCTAATACTTCAGCCTTCTCTGTCTAATGAGATGCACAGCAACCACAAATCCCATCTCAAGCCTGAAGAACTCACTGAGTATAGGATGCACTTTATCTGCAGAGAGGTAGCAAATACTCAAAATTCAAGTCTATCAAGACATATCCATCAGATAATCCTCAATGCCTGCAATCTGGACACTCTTTTAAGGAAATGCTACAGCTCAGGAAGAGTTTCTGAATGATTAGGTTTTGAGCAGAAATTCTGAAACTTTTTAAGAGAGTATAAGATGTTTTCTTATGTTTCTTTTTGTGACTGGAGGAGAAGGAAAATACTGACAATACATTTTATTTTAGCCTCAGTTTAATTCACTTGGGGGAAAAAAAAACAAAAACAAAACGAAAAAAAAAAAAGTCTGATTTCAGAAAAGTCTTCATCAGAAAACAGAGAATTGTATACAGGACCGTATATTCTGCACAGTGTATATGCTCATGTCCTCTTTCTCTGACAGGAAATGTTCTTTTAACTCAAAGGCATCTTCTCAAGAATCAGAATCCCGTCATGCTGGAACCTGTGTATTGACTTCTCTTGACTGCAGAACACTGACCTCCACAGTTATGAAATGACTGTGACTAAATCTGGGATTCTTTTGTCAGCTGTAAACGAATTTGAGTTCCGTATTTCAAAAACAACCTGTGCCACAGCAGAGCAAGTGCTCTGGTAGCCTTGGGGAAGGCTCCATTTTTGTACTTAGGATGGAAATCTTTTCTTTTCTGTTTTTCAGGTGTGAAAATATCCATGCTACTAACGTACTTCTGCTTTAACATCGGGAAGAGAGACAGGACAGAAAATTAGTCACCTTGAGTGGAAACCTGAGTAAGTCTGGGGTATATGATTTTGCTGAGGTAAAGCAGAATTTGCAGCTTTCAAGGTTTGGCTTGAGAGCTGCTGTTTAGAGGAAATTGAGACAAATGTGTTGCTCTGCCAATACCATTAAGATACAAGGAGGCTTGTATTAAACAAGAATGTTCCACTTAGATCATGCACCCTGTTAGAGCTGGCCATCTCGACCTACCCATCGAGCAAAAAGGCCACCCTGATCCTTTTCTCGGGAGTCTGGCCGCTCTGAGCTGCAGCAATTTCTGAACTACAAATGTTCTGAGTTGACTTGGGCCCACTGCACTTAAATCGAGGCCAGAAGGCATTAACTATTTCACTGCTGCTTCACTGTGCACAACTCATCCCAAGCATGCCACCTCTTGTGACAATACACAGACCCAAAATGCTGGGAAAACTGGCCAGTGGATAACCGGCTTACTCAGCTCTACGAAAACATCAGTAAGAGCCATCAGAAGTAAAGGCTGATAAGCAGAAGGAAAAAACCCAACCACATACATTTTGTTCCCCCTTTGAACAGACACAAATATTTACAGATTTTCAAAGTGCTAAGTCACACACTGAGGCATATCAAGCCAAGCCTTTTAGAAGCCTTTTAATTTAGGATGCCTAAGTGACAATACGCGAGTCCCAGTGAGTGGCGGCCATTCAGTTCAGTGGGGCTTCTCACATGATTAAGAACTAATCAGTGAGCTCAGCTCTGATCCCTGTTTCATGTCCCAGCCAAAGGGATCAAGAGGGCCAGAGATCAGCGTGGCACAAAGGACTTGTGCAGCAGATACTGCTCAGAGATCAGCGTGAGGGTCACCCGCTGCGAGGATTAAACTCCCCCAAAGGAGGGGGCGATGGCAGCCAGCAGGGAGGGAGAAAATGAGAAAGGAAGAAAGTTTTTTCAACAAACCCGCCAGTCTGAGTAGGGCAGGGTGAGAATTGAGTCTGCTTATGAAGCTGAATGACTTAGCATTAAGGTGACAGAGAGTTTAAGTTTTCCAGAACATCTCTATGCACCCAACTGAGATACATCTTCAATGAACACTGTTAGCTCATATCTGCCCACACCCCTACCCACCAAATCCTCCTTCTGCTGTCATCCTATAAAGCAAAAAGCTACCCCAGGTATCATAACATTGCCTAAAATGTATCTGGAATATAAAAAGACTCAAATATATACTCTTGGGAGTATACCAAATTCCAAATGTTTTTGCCCTCTGACAAGATCTAAGCTTTTTTCTGGGTTTTATCAGTGGAGAAGGAAACAGATCATGTGAAGACTGCCTGAGGGACCTAAAACTTTTAAGAAGCAGCTGGGAAAGGTGTCAGCCAAGGGATTACAATGGATTAACCTCGAAAGATGTCATTCTTCTCAGGTCTGTCTACTCCTAGTTAGGTATCACAGATTGGCTATTAATAGTTGTACAGGAAAGGCAGCAGTTTTTCAACATATGTAGTTATCCTTGGCCTCCTACCTGGGAGAAGAATCAAACCTCTTTTTGTACAAAGCTTCCCTTTAGCTCTCCTTCCCAATTTCTTAAAAAAAAGAAAAAAAACAAAAAACAAAAAACACAAAAAAACCCAAACAAACAAAAAAATATGGAAAAAGCACACAGCAAATCTCTTGGAATACCTATATGCACACCACACACAGATGTACAGGCACATATATATCCCCTTTATCCCCTTCATGCTGGATTTCCACAGCCTACATTGAACTCTACTGCTGTACCTTCTACAACAACCATTGACTACATAATGTAATACACCTGTAATTATTAACTGATCCTCTAGGAGATTGTCCAGCAGAGCACATCAGCAGATAGAAAACAAAGCTTTTTAAAATATTTTTTTCATTAGCAGACATAATTTGGTCAGCTATTTCTGCTAAGAAACTTTGGCCATACTCGCAGGTCACATATAATTAGCTTGTTTTACATATTCAGCATTCAAAACCAAACTTGTTTTGACAAGACACAACAGAGAGGCTCCTGGAGATCTGAAATCCTCCCCAGGACCTGACATACATTTCAACTCACAACCTCCAGTGTTCAAATTCAATTATTTTGTTTACTGATACCCTTGTTAAGCTTTACCAGCCAGCTTAAAATTAAAGCCCTTTCTAACAACTGGCACAACATACAGATACATTTATTTTAAGACACATATTACATATGCTTAAAAGAAAAGTGGAAAAGATAAAAATATTCTTCTCCCCTCAGAGTAGATTGGTTGCCAAAAGAATTTAAGATCCTGTTAAGAGGAGTTTATGCATGGAAAAAAAATACTCCTGATATATGCAGTTTAATTAATTACCTCCATAAAGCTCAAGGCCATCTGTTCAATGGATGGTGAGGAGAAAAAAGATTAGATGAGACTGGAGAAGACAATCGTGGTAGTATTCAAGTGTACTTAGTGTGGCAATTGCAATAAAAAGATACTTGGCCACTACCGCTTTGCAGAACATTGAAGAGAATATTCTCCTACTTGAAAGAAAGTCTCTCAGAGAACACAAATGTTTTTAGGGGAACAAATTCCTAAAGCAGTAGTAGGTTCTGTTACAGCAGCCATCAGTTTTCTATTTGAAATGCTGACAAGACTTTGAGAAATTAAGTGAAAAAATTCAGTATGAAATTCAGCTCTGACAGTGATCCCTAGCCATTGAACCCCTGCCTGCTTTTTAGGACATGGAATGGGTGGGTTTCACTGGAAACTGCCTCTTGAAATCTGCATTTTCTCCCAGTCTGGCAAATCCTTTGTAAGTATAGAAGCCAAAATGTCACCTTCAATCCCACCTCGAGTAATATATCACCCTCATTTCACAGGGAAGTAACACATGGATTATACAGTTGCATCCATTTCTGAAGGCTGCTGAACCCAGCAGCAAGCACAGACATATTATCTTAGGGATTTTTATTTGTTGCAGGAACAAAGCTACAAAAAACGTAAGAAAACTGAGGATTCAGTCTTATCTTATATTCTTCTATGAATGGTTAATTCACATCCTGAATAATAATAATTGTCATAATTCGTCCACCAAGGTTATGTTTAGAGCCTTGTTACCTAATACAGTTTCCCAAAAATAATTGTATTCAGCCAAACTGCTATTTCCCCTAATACAGTTTCCCAAAAATAATTGTATTCAGCCAAACTGCTATTCCCGTGACATAATTTGATATGGCAAAGCACATATTAAACTTTTTTTATATCCTCCACAAAAAAAAATTGAGTGCTCCACTGCATTCTCTGGCAAAATTGTTAGTCAGTGTACATATTAATATAATTGACATGTTGAATTGATACTTGAAACAGCTCACAGCTGGTAGCTTGCCGAGTGAGATTTCATTATTTTTCTCATCACAAAATGCCTTCTCAGAGAATTTTCCTTGTGTGCACATTTTTGCTTTGGAAAAACTAACAACTGGCAGGGTTTTGAAGTGTTCCACAGTAATTAATGACTCTGATTTACATGTCTACAGTACATTACACAGACACATGTCAGGCTGTAACACTGAGTGCTTAAAAGCTGTGATTCCCCCGTCACCAGTCTTGGATTTGCACATAACAGATAGCAACAGCAAAAATTTTTACCCAGCTCAGCAATGGAAGGCAACGTGGCAGAATTTCCACCAAAATATTCTCTGCAGATGACAGGGAATCAGCCAACCCACTGCTCACAGGGGATGTCAAGACATCACCTGATGCATTTTAGGACAAACCAGAGCTGGCAGAGGGTGCTCAGTGCAGCTCGAAGCTTTTGAGCTGAGTGGCTGAAGTTCCTGTCCCTTGGCACCAGGAACAGTAAAGCCAAATCTTCTTTTTATTGAGCCACAGCCCAACTGCAGCTGGCAAAGCATTCCAATCCCAAAAATCTCCCCAAACTTCAGTTTTGATGTAATTCCACAAATGCACTAAGCTTACTTTTATTTTTTCCAATTTCCTCAGAGTTTTTTGGTTTGTTTGTTTCAAACCCTTCCTCACGTCTGACCTTTACTCCTTTTTAAACAAATGGGATAAACTTGGGACTTACCAAAGAAGCTTGACAGACTTTTCCACCTTGTGACTGCATTTTCCCCACCTTGTAGCAAATTCATCCCAGGATGGTGTAGTCTTAACACTCTATTCAGCTTTATTCCATAAGATTTTAATACTTTTCACCTGAAAAATAAAATAGAGTGAAAATATGAAAATAGGGCGGTCTTTAAGCTTGTGTTTTAGAAACAGCAGTCAGAAATCTGTGATTTTTGTGCTCTCTCCCTCCCCAGTAATGTCATATTTCTTTTTTTGCTGAAGGAATCTCAGGAAGAACAGAGTGTAGTGGGTAAAGCACCCCTGAAGTCTCGCACTTCTTCCATACATCTATCTCTCTTAGGACTGCATTTTCTCGTCTCTGCTGTTAACAATATCTCATTTGGGTTGCAAATGCCACTGTTAAATATTCACTTTTTAAAAAGAAAAATTGTTCTCAAAGAAATCTGAGGAAAACCACTGACTTTAAACATTGCATTTCAAGTAAGAAGTTTTCCATCTCACAAATAAAACAACTTTTCTAAAAGTACACAAACTGAATCTGGTGGGTGAGTCACAATGAGCTCACAAAACTGTGTTTTTATAGATTTATAGTTGAGACCAAATTAAACTTGACAGTTTCCTTTAAATTAAATTACCAAGTTAGAGATCATAGCATAAATAGCGCTTGATTAAAAAAAATAGCTTTCTTATTCTCTAAAAATGGTCAGAACTAGGGAAAAGAGATCTTACTTTTCAGCTGACTGAAATAGATCTATCAAGGTAAGAAAGTACAAGTAAATACAATATGAGAAAACAGTTCTGCATTAATTTAAACTTTACTTTCTTGGGTGATAAAGGACTTTATTCCTTGACTTTTTGTTGTGTTATACAAGCCAGTTTTAAGGCTCTCTCCCACTACTTAGGCTAATTTATTTTTTGTAATGCCGTGAGAAGGAGAAATGCATGCTCGGTAAGAAAAGGGGAGCACAGAAACTCTACTAAATCAACACTGGTTTAGGCCCAAGAACAAGAGGAAATTTATTGAAACAGACTCATACAGCAGGATATCGCTTCCTAAGTAAACACCTGCATGATCTCTGTGCTTAAAGCAAAATCGAGTTGTGCTTATCTCTTAAATTAATTATCAATAATGAATTCTATGTATTTATAAACTTCATTATTACTGTGATATTCTTCATTGTATTCACTCCTTTGCTAATAATTAAATGTTTGTGTGTGTCCCCAAGGCTATTAAAGATATCCACAAGAGTAATTATGAGGACATCCCAGTCCCTTTTACCTCAGAAGAGATAAGAGATTTTCATGAAAGTATCTTTCACCATTTCAGAGCTCACAGACTTTTTATTAAAATAATAATAAAAATTGTAGCAGCTAAATGGCCATTCCAGCTCTAGAAGTTTTAAGATTTTAAAAGACATGAAACAGGAGGGAATAAGGCCCCTACAATGAAATGAAATGACATGAAATACTGTAGGTTAAAACACTTTCAAATCTAGGTGTTGTGACGACAGGAAAGCTGAAATCCGTGGTTGTGAACAGTCTGACTGTGGCAGCCCAGTGACAATTGAAGCTGGACAGGTTGAAGGTATTATTTGGGAATGGAGATTGGACTTGCTCCTCTACAAAGAGTGATTAATACTGGAATTGAGGGAGGAAATGAAACCACTCTCAGCAATTCTCCCAGTTCTACATCGCTTGTCTGAAACCTGGAAACTGTAATGTGTAATTTTGGTGCTGGAAGACTCCTTTAATTATAAATCGAGGGAAAGGTGGACAGCTCTGGAAGTGTAATGGCCTAACTGATCCTTGCTCTCCTACAAATCCCAAGGGATCTGGGATATTAGGTTCTGCTAGCTTCCTTCAGGAGATGAATACTTCTCATCTTAGAAAATACCCATGAGCACGTCAGCAAGGAGGCTGTTCTCAAGAGGCAGTGACAAGTGAGGGGTTCCAGCCAGCTGTCCCCTCGTGCTGCTCATTCAGGGCCATATTCTGTTCTCAGTACTTTCACTTCAACCAGAGCCTGGCTTCTTGAAATTAGCACTGAAATGGACCCCTCAAAACATATCCTGATTTTTAAAAAAGTACCGCTTTCGGTTTTAATTTAGTCAACTTACTTTTACAAATGGCCTCAATGATCTTAGAGGTCTTTTTCACCTTAAATGATACAGTGATATTTACATTATATGTTCCTATATCCTGGTGTCTTTTCTGTACCAACTTGAGCTATTAAGGATGTGAGGTACAGCATATAATGTGTTGTAAAAAATACAATTTCATATCAGTATAGGGAAGCAGATACTCCTTTAACAATCTGACCACCAGAACGTTCCATCAAAAATAACTATACAGCAGATGACGTGAAAATTACATGAATCTATATAAAAGAGCAATAATGACTATTAGACAAATAAGATATTTACATATCATAGTGAAGCAGAGGTAAAGGAATATCTCAATTATTAAAAGCTTTCCAACCAAAGAGGGTGCTGTTGTCATTGACTTTTGACTTTATACAGTCACAGCGGTGTGGTAAGATGTCACAAGGTCAAGAGATCAAATGCTTTAAATAACTGGTCTTCTCTGTATCAATGAATATTTAGAGAATAAAAGTCAAGGTTTATATTCAAGAATATCTCTATTTATCCAAGTACAAGACAAAAAAAAAAGCCATTATCAGAAGTAATTATATTTCTTACTGAAAATCAATTAGCGAAGCAGTTATCTCGAGATTAGATAAAGAACCAAGCTGAAAAGCTGTGATTATAATCACATGGCCTGACTAAAGGCTGCCTGCAGGCTGCCAGACACAGGAGAGGCAAACCCCTTCTGCCCCTCTGTATCCCCTGTACCTGAAGGTCAACATTACAACCACCTTGTAGGATCTTCACCTTTTAAATTCTTCTTACCAAGTAATCTCATCAAAATACTCCCCTGAACAGCTATTCTCTGATCATTTCTGCTTTCATCCACTTAGACATAACCACAAAAATAACGTAAAAATTTCCTTCTTCCTCTAAAAAAAAATTGAGAAACAAAAATTGCATGTGACTCCTAAGTAAACATATTTCCTGATTAAAAGCAGAGCAACTCCATCTGCTCCATCTATGTGTAGTTCCAGCATTCAGAGAGAATATGTGAGAAACCTGTCAACGCTCAGTGAGAGGAGGAGGAATATGGTATTATCACACAATTTCACTGAATTTTGTAACTAGGCATAAACAACTGAGTCTGATGCCCATAGGAAAGAAAATATTACACTTAAATCGGGTAGTCTTTTTCAGCAGAGAAGCACCCACAACAGGAAATACAACAGGAAATAGATTAGGACATGGACATTTTAAAGATGTCGTCTCTCACCTGAAGCATTGATGCCCCTCATTCAGAATATCAGACTTGGGCAAGGACAGTGGAAGATAACAGGGGAAGTGACACACACTGGTGACACAGTAACTAAACAAAAAGGTGAAATAAAGCAGCAGGAATTCCCACACTGAGTGATTCCCACACTCAGTTCTCTGTTTTTCTTGGATTTAAAATGCCTCTTAAATAAGATTATTGCAGGGTTGACATATCCTTTAACATTTTATTTCTTCTGAGAAAGAGCCTGTGAAGAGTCAAATGGTTGTTTACTTGGCAATC
The DNA here is from genome assembly GCA_013398955.1 of Callaeas wilsoni. Taxonomy (NCBI): domain Eukaryota; kingdom Metazoa; phylum Chordata; class Aves; order Passeriformes; family Callaeidae; genus Callaeas; species Callaeas wilsoni. The sequence goes on from VWPU01007033.1 coordinate 221,277, forward strand.
CTTAAGCAAAATACTTTTTTATACTTAATGGTTTAGGAAAAATATATGGCTGGGTCTATGTACAAAACACTTTATCTGTTTGAATAGGAGCAGGAAGGAGGGAGCTGCTTACAGTTTCGACTTTCATCACCACAGGGAGCATGAAAAAAACATGTGAAAAACACATTTGCGCTGCTGTTGTCTATTCTACACTACATCTGTAAAATTTCTGCTGAAAATATACAAGGGAAACAAAGGATTTGGATCCAACAGAAACCACTGGATATGACAACAGAAAAAGCCAATTCTTGAGAGTATGTTATAAAAGTCTCTACTGGTTGAATGATTTCATGAACCCTGGTCTGCTCTGCATTTTCTTTATGACCCTTTAGAATGATCAATATTTCATTGACATGAACTTCTTGTTCTCAAGTCATCCTTATGAAAATCAGGCTTACAATATCAGTACTCTGATTTTAATTAGTTGTCAGTACCTCTTGCCCTTTATTTGTACAGATATTTACAAGGCATTGTCCTTTCCCAGGACTGTGACAATATGGTTTAACATGAACATGCTTCCTCTTGTATTTCTTTGGATCAGAGATATCTTAAAATAGACAAAAAGACATATTAAACTGAACTAACCTCCACTACAGAAAGAAAGAAACCATGCTGTACATCACCAGCCCTCAAGGACAAATCTTAAAGGCTTCTCTCTGTCCTGCTTTGAGCCCTCAACTTATCATTCATAATGAACTTTTCTGCCAACAGGCACCACTGTCAACAGGTGACAAATCATTGCATCAAGTAGCAATTTTTCACTTTTGTTGCTCCACTTTCCTCTCTGGCATCCTCTTATAGGATATATATTTGCTACAGAAATGAATGCATGATGTATTACCAGCCCTTAATTTCTCCAAATTCACTTTCCAAATGAAACTATGAACTTTAGGCTCTTACATGGGCAGACAATGATAGGACAAGGGGGAACACATTTAAACTAAAAAGGAAGAGATTTAGATTAAATGTTAGGAAGAAAAACTTTACTCAGAGGGTAGCAAGGCACTGGAAGAAGTTGCCCAGAGAAGTTGCCCCGTCCCTGGAGATGAACCTGTTGACAGATTTTCACTTCAACAGAAAGCAGAGGTTTAAAGGGTAGGAGATTTGATAGAGGTTTGTACAGCTGATACTTGCAGGGAACTTCCCCAACACCACAGGAGACATATATATATGTCCATATACTTCCATATACTGCTGGAAGTATAGCAGGTTCTGGAATAGAGGAATGCAAACCTATATTGCTGGGGTCCTGGGAAGCAGCCAAGGGAAAATTTGAGGGGAAAGAAAGAAAGATGCACACAAGAATCATAGTTTAAAAAAAAAAAAAAGCCTTGCTACTCTCGCTGTTCACAGAATGCTTGATGTTTTAAATAAGAAGTTACACACTTTGTATGGTCTAAAAATACCCAAACAAAACCTTTGGGAACCAAGTACTATCATGGTCAAGCACATAAAGACTCATCCTTTTGTGTCGAGGGCTTTCACAGGTGCATGCCCTGAGCGCCATTTCCTTTTGAATATTCCCGTATAGTTCTTCATTCCTGGAGTTCCATCAGTAGGCCCAAGGCTTACTCGAGAGTCCAGGAGATCTACCCCTAAAGAGCTGCACCTTTCTACAGGCAACTGTGTTGTGGTTCTGTCAGCATTTCTTTCAAAAAATATTTAAGGAGAAAACATGAGTTTTCCTCTGGGATATCATCTGGGATCATCCTAGAAGCCAGACCCACCGGCCATTCTGTAAGGAACACCAGAATGAACCTTCTGCCCAATCCAACAGCCTGCTCCAGGTCTCATTCTTCTGAAGAAATTAACCCTGTGCCTTTTAAAATGTGTACTTTTTGGAGCTCTTCCACTAAACCAGGCTGCTCAAAGCCCCATCCAACCTGATGCATTCATACAGCAGGCAAATATCTAAAACGCACACTTTGTTCCCAGAAAACAACAAAGAAACATGCACATGCCCCTTTTGATTACGTATCTGATCACCCCTTCTCTTTCCACTAAACCCTCCTGTACCAAAACACAGCATTCTACCTGCTCTGGCCATTTCTCTCTCAATATTTCCAACTTCCTGATCGTACTAACAGCAGAATTTGAGGAAGAAAAATCAAATGGCACATGCAGAACTGTAAAAGATGGGACAAGGGATGCCATTAGCCCTTGTCACATCCAAAATAAAGAATAAAGATCCCACCCAAAACTACCTGTCTGTGAGAACAGTAGTATTTGTACAGATTATCTTAGACAATCATGAACAAACAAACAGAGAATTGAGACTTGTTTGTGCCTAATTTTTACATCTTGACATTAACAGTGCTTTTAAGTGGAATTTTTTTTGTTGTAAGCATTAATAACACATATAAGCAATGCTGTAGCAGCCTTCACACACACTGGGCAATTATGCTTGTAGAGAAGATAAATAGGCAAACTGTTTCAGCAGGATGAAATACTAAATTTTCCACAATGAAGGATTTGCTGCTGCCTTGCCATGAAAGGGAGTGAGAGAGCGATGGGGAAGTGAATCAGGAGGGAATTCCACATGTGATTTACTAACACACTCACAGGGCATTTACAGCCATTAAGGCAATCCTTCCTCCAGAGGCACCCAGGAGATTCCTCTAATGTTTCCACTGGGATTGTCGGGAACGAATCCTCACAGCTTCACGGGACTATTACGCTTTGACTGTTTGCATTGTCGTCCCTCTCTTCTGCACACAAATGTGACTCTCATTACAGCTGAAGAGGTCGTGTGGAAGCAGTGTAAGGAAGGCAAAATTGAAGGCTGCTGGTCAGTAAAATGAGCTGGTTACTCCAAGCTATGCAAGGATTCATAATTTGCATTTGCTAAGCTGCTCAGAAGGTCATCCACACCTAGGAAATGCCAGCTGTCACCACGTGGAGCCAATGTGAACATTCATGATTAAAAAAAACCCCAGAATTAAAAAGGGAATTGGGTGGGTGGACCTGCAATGGCCCTTTCAGCTCCACCACTGATGGTGAATAGAGGCAACCACACAGTGAGTGCTTGGGTAAAGGAGGGTCTGGCCTATTTCTGACCTATTTCTTGCCCATTTCTGTTACTGCAAGTTCTGGCATGTGGAGACACACCACAGTTCAAAGAAGCATCCACAAAATTTCTAAAAACGCACTGGAAACACATTTTTAATTTCCAAACGGACTTCCACCTTGATCAAATCAGGTATTAAAAGACACATTCTCTACTCACAAGAAAGCCCTCCAAAACAGCGTAACATACAAGCTGATATTTAGGGCACATACTCCTCTAGACAGTAAAAAATGAAATTCAGAATTAATAAAACAAAGCAAATTACTCATTTCTCCCAAACTCTACTTGAAAACTGTATTTTCCAGGCAAGACAAAGGGTGCCCATGGATCACAAATGAAATATTTCTATATAGAGAAGTCAGGGCTTTTTTCTGCATGCTGTTGCTGGATGGAAAGCACATTTTTCAAAAGAAAAGAAAAAGAAAATGTAAGAAAAAAATTATAAAAGCAGACAGAACTTATTTACTGAAAATCATAATTGGTCATAGTATGCAGCATTCATTTAGAAACTGTCTTGGGCTTGCTAAATTATATATAAGGCTTACAAGGAATGAAATATTTGAAGAACACAGGTGTTTTTTATCCTCAGAAGCTGAAACAAAACCCCTTCTTCACACTGCAGAAAGCCAAATGCACCATCAGTATGGATGGAGCAGTTAAAATGAATGTTAGGTATTACAGCAAATAAAAGAGCAATCCACCCTTCACAAAAAAACAGATGGATAAATGGATTTCCTCCCTTGGTTTGCCAGAGCTGGTTGGTTTTCAGAGGGTGCTGTAGAACTTTATAAATATGATTTTTCCCCCTCTCTTTCTCTCTGTCACACACACATAGAGGTCAAAGAGAAGGAGCACCTTGAGTAGCAGTAAGGAGATATTGTCTGGGGACATAACTGGTGACCTACGATCAGCTGTGGACATTAATCTAAAGTAATGCACACTCATGGTTAAAAAAAAAATCTGTTTAATAGCCACAGAATACTCTGATAGATCAGTATCACAGTATAATACTGATTTGAGTAAATTACATTGCAATTACTGAGGCAATAATGACCTAAATACTGAGGCAGGAATTTATTTTTTCTGAGTTCCAGATTTGGTTATATAGAGTCTTTTTTGTGGTTTTGCTTTTTTAAAATTATTTTTATTTTTAAATTATAATTCTTGTCCTAGAAGTTACACGAGAAATGCCACTTGAAAGAAATGAATTAAATATGTTTGTGTTTTTATTGCAGGAGTAGCTGATTGGCAGATAGAGCCACTGGTAGGAATTGAGTTCAGTTAAAAGCAAAACAAGTTCTTTACCTTGCTATGTGAAGCAAGGTAATGCCTTCATTGTATTTATAATAGCCAAATGCTGATGTTCAAATGAAAAAAAACCACACCAGAACAAAACAGTTAATGAAGATATCATTATTGTCAGTTTTGAGAGAGAATCTAGAGAAATTCCTGACACTGCACGTCAGATCTGTGCCATATTTCCAGAGCTGTCTGTCACTCTAATTCCTCAGCTTTACAATGCAAATACTACCCATGGCTACATCTTAATCTACGTGACAGTCAACAACTGAAAAAAACCAAAAGGAAAAAGAGAGAAAAAAAAATGATTCTGATTCTAAACATGACACATTAAAGCCCTCTGTCAGTACAAAGTAGTCATTGTCATACAGTTCCTACCCGTGCAGGTAGGTGAAATATCTTGACTTCAAATTCTGCTTTTCAACATGGAAAAATTCCTTACAATAATGAAGAAGAGGATTCTAAAAATTCTTTTCCATTTGGGGAAAATGAAATACACATTTCAAGATAAAAAAAGCATGTTTTGTGCTAATCAAATTTATTTAAGTTATATTAAAATTCTTAGCATACTACTTTATTATATATGCTCAATGTAATTTCATAATATGTTATTCCTGTGAAGACATTAAATTATTCTGCTGGATGTCTGAAATGTTTAAGAGCAGAATAAATTCTATTATGGCCTCTACTCATGTGATTGCTCTTTCTTCTTTTTTTTTTTTTTTTTGAGTGCCTCTCAAGGATTGCAATTCTTTTGAAGCAGTTGTTTTGGAAAAGTATTTTCCAAAAGTTTGAAGAGATTCAGCTGTGGCTCCATTTCATATTAACCAGGGTTGGTGTGAAATATTTTTGTCACACAGGCACAGGGATAAAGGGCAATGAAATTTGTGGCCAGTCATTAATATTTTCAGATTTCATTGCAAACATCAGGAGGACAGGTTATTGAACAAAAATTATTGCAGCAATAAGGACAATTTCGTTCTTGTTATATCAGCAGCAAATTATTTTTCATCAGCTCAACATTTATGCATTTTTATCAGCACGCAGACTCTACCCTGAGCTAACAGGTACTTTACATTTTGCTCTTTTCTAAACTTACACAAATGCAGAAGTTGTTTAAATTAGAATATATTAATTCTAACAACATTTTTCAAAGTCTAAAGAAAATATAGAAGTAAAGATTTTTTAAAAGTACAATTTACTAGACCTCCAGCAGTCTAAACATCATTTTAGAACAAAGCCATTTCAAGAGCTCCAACACCTTTTGTTGCTGGTAAGGGATCAAATAATATTTCTGGTTCTGCTGCTCTGAACTTAAGGGGACAAAGATCAGATGTAGTTTAAGCAGGTGTCTGCCTCCATGAAAGTAAAGCTTAGCACCCCAAATTGAAAAGAAATTAAAACAATATTACTTATTTTTTATATTGAAGTTTTGGTTTTATCTGATTTCTCTTCTAGGAGAAATATAATTACGGAATGCAGATGTAAATGCTGTACTGTGGAAAGGAATTTTACCTTGATATTGAAAGGAATGAGGCACTTGTCTTTACAAATAAACTGTAGGCCTGCTAGTAGAGAAAAACTAGCACTAAGAGATAAAAGAAACAATGGGAAAGTATTCCACTGATTGATGAATGGAAAGAGAGATTTGTCTTTATCAGTAAACTGTAGGTCTGCTAATAAATGAAATTGAATATCAAAAGATGAAAGAAACAATGAGAAGAACCATAAATTCCATAGGAATTATAAAAAGGGCAAAGGGGGGTATACATTAAAAGGGAATCTTAGGAATTAGGTGTTCTGGAAAGTCTGTACCTCTCAAGTACCTCAGCCAATGGGGAAAGAGAGAGGGAAAATACGGTCGGGAAATTAGGATAAAAAGGAGGCTGCGTCCTCCAAAAATTTGAGAGACCCCAGGGGAATGCCCCATGGCCTCTCCCTTTATTCAAATAAAGTAACGGGACTCCTCTGTCTCCTTTTTGGACATAATTATCCCATGCTGGTAGATTAATTTTCCTGACAATATTAAAAATTATATCAAGGAGTTAAAATACGGAAATCTTGTCATCCAAGATTTTCCACTCACAAGGGGGCAAATTTAGTTACAATACTAATTTTTGACTACTGAGAGGGATTTCCATCTTGGCTGTAATCATGTATTAGCTCCTGATAACACCTCTCTTGCTACTAATATAGATGCCCTTAAAAAGCGAACCCAAAATCCTGTACAAAGCGTATGAGTATTTTAAGGCTCCGGAGCAGCAGAGCTGATCCGTGAGCAGACTGTTAGCAGGAGCTGTAATTCAGCCAGGGATCACAATTCCTATCTGAAGGACTTCCCCAGGCAGGCAGCCCTGAGGGGGTGAAAAGCAGGAATGAGCTTTTCTAGATGAAGCTGCAGAGCAGCAGCAGAAATAGATCTCAGCCCAGTAAGTCCCTTTCCCTCCCTGGGGAAAAAAGGAAGAAACTCTCTCAGATCGGAGTCAAATGAAGGACATTGGCAAACTGCTAATGCAGCCATCAACAAGATGCAGAACACACAATTCAAATTACATGCTACACTATTATTAAATCTAAAAGGTCTCTCCCTGTACCCAGCTCATTTGCTCATATTGGCTATTTTCTCAGTCCACATTTCCTCAGGGATTCTGTCTTCCTCCTCTCTCTGTGGCTCAGGTTGCATTTGCTGGGAAGAAACCATTCCCAACAGGAGCACCTGAGATTTGATAACTCAGCTTGTTCTGGGAGTAATGTAGATGGAATTAATTTATCCTTAATTCTTTTACTGCAAAAGCATCTTGATTCTAGGCCTACGTCTATGTGGGCCTAAAAGGTCTGGGCCTAGAACAACTTCAACTAAAGTACTGTGGGTATAAAAACATCATTTTGCTGTTTTTGATACAAAAATTGAAAATTAACAGATCTTCAGAGCCCTCCTCAGCTTGGGCAACTCAGAACTTCCGACATCTTGTGCTGGACAGGGATTCTGCTACACGGAAACCCTTAGGGAATCTGCCACACAGTCTCTCTCCAATAACAAATATATTATTTTCTTCCTATTGAATTCCTTTAAAACAAGAAGAGCCATGTAAATCTTCCTTACGGGAGGATTTTAAAGTTGATTAAACCGGATGGTCGCAAAGAATCTTTCTGCAAATTCGTTTCTTTGTAAGGAAGGAAGAAGGAAAAAATCCTGCATTAACTCTCCAGAGTTATTAAGGAAACAAAGCTAAACTTCTTAAATTGATCAATGGCAATGAGTATCTCTCTAAATATCTTCAATTAAGTAGTTCAATTTTCTGAATCCAATTATCCCATGCAAATTTTACTCCAGCTTTTAGAAAATAATACTTTTTTTTCCTTTTCTAATTAATAATATTATTATAAATTAAAATCTATGTTGGGCCAAAGGTTAAATATGTTATAGTTATGTACTGGTTCTGAAGTGGAAAGACTGTAATTTTCAGCCAACTACAGGCTTTTTATGATCTTCAGCAAGTTAATTAAAGACCAAACAATAAGAACCTTCCAGCTTTTTCTTTTCACCCTTTGGTTTATTAATACATATTAAGCTTTTAGCGCCAGAAATCTTTTCTTATTAATTCTACATTCTGAGCTAGATAAAATAGGCATTCCTTCCACAATACCTCATTTTACCTCACTACCCACACAATATAGTAACAATAGGAAAAATCTCCTAAAAAAGTTGCCTGCAGGAGAAAACTAAGAAAATTCAGATGAGGAAAAAAAAAAAAAAAAGAGTATTTTTTAAAAGTGCACCTTTTAGGTCATTGATCATATGAAATAATTTTAGTTCATTTAATAACATTTTAGTAACATCCATTCATCTTTCATTCATAACATTCATTCAACATTCAGTAACATTCATTCATCCACATGAAAGCAACCTACTGTAAGTGGAAAATTGCAGTAAACAGAAAGGCAAATGGCTCAGTTGCTGTTTGCAACTATTTAATATCTGTGAACAGCCCTTTGTCAAAGGCATGGAAGGATATCTGCCACAGTTTTGACTTCAGATGCAAGGTAGGCAAGGGAGCCACACTGTGGTCAATGCCTCCAGGCAGGACAACTGAACATGCAAAAGGAGTTTTCTTGGCTAGGATAAAGTGCAGATGGGTCTGGAAGAGGGAGATATTTGCGTGGAAATGGCATGGAAAGGGTATGCAAAATGCTGTGGTGTGGATCTTGGAGTAATGAGCTGTGACTCTTAAGAGTAAAATCAGTGCTGAGTGGCACCTACTTAGAGATCAGAGTCTGGGTCAGTAACACATCCTTGAACTGAAGTGGGAAAAACAGGGCTACACAGAAGAATTTTAAAAAAATTACTCAGAAGCACGATATGTTCCCTACTGACAGCTACATGTATATTTAGCCACCATCCATTCATTTAGGTGGAAGTCTGTCCCTCTTCTTGTTTGTGTCAACATGAAACTCTGTAGGCATTAGATTGCTGTTTGAGAATGTCACACTGTCAAGAAGTGAAACAATGATGAAGGTTGTCAGAAAGGCAAGGAGAAATATCTATCATGCTAAAGAAACCAGATAAATAATAGATGACAGAATATATTCTGTGAAACACTGTTAGGAGCCCAATCTTCAGGAGGACACTGGATTTGGATCAGAAACAGAAATCAACTGAAATATTCTCATGTGTTCTCATGTATCAACTACAATAAAACTGCAGAAAATTTTGAAATCAATGTTAAAAACATTCCCGGAAAAATTATTTGCAAAGAGTACCCGCTTTAAGTTCAATACACTGATAGACTGTTTTAAAAGTGGCAAGGAAATCCTGTAAAATTCCTAGTTCCATCTTCACAGTTCTTGTTTCACCACTGAAATAATCCTTGAATCTACTCCATTTCTAGCCTTAGATAAAAATATTTCCCCTTCACAATCATTATATATTAAACACATCTATAATTTTAGTCACAGGTGTAATGAGGAGAAAATAACCCCATCGCCTTAATCAAAGGCAGGTTATTTCCACAATCTAGAGCTAATCTGAAAGCAGACAGATGGCTCTAAGAAACGCTGCTTTTATCACACAACCAACAGATGTTTCCGAATGGTTTTTTGGTAATTGTCAGATAACCTTGCGTGTCTCGTGCCTGAGCTCTCTCTTAGCCTCTCACTTTAACTGTTGCCATCTTTGTCTCAAAAAAACTGAAGCTGACAGTTTGAAGATGGCAAAGTCTCTGCACTGTGGAAGGTTCATTCAGCTGTGGGAAGGAAAAGCAGCTCCAAGAAAGGGACTTTGCATCTGGCTGAAGTCAAGGAGGGAGTGCTGGAGCTGCTTTCAGCGCAGGCATTGTCCCCATCCTTAAGTCTGCAAATACATCCCTAAATAAGCTCTGAACTTTTTTTACAGCTCTAAGGAAGCCAGAAGCATTACTGCTGAAGTAGCAGTCACAATTTGAGATCTTAGAGTACAAACAGAAGATTAAGAATGCAAAGTTAAAAAGCAAGTTAGGTGCAGCAGCCCCTCAGGAAAACAGACACAATGGTACCTTACACAGATGTGTAAAATCTGGCAGCAAACATTCAGATGCCATAAATCTGGAAGCGTGGCAAAAAGTAATGGCAGGAGAAAAAAGCATAGAACCCTGGCTCAAGGACTGAAACGTCACAATTTGCATCTAAAGATCATGCAGGTTCTGGAAATTATACTGATAAGAAAAACTGAGATGTTGGATTACTTGTAAAAAGCTACACAATTCTATGAACTATTAAATCAATGAAAAAAATACAGATGTATTCTTTAGATGAAGATTTTGAGAGCTCACCTAAGTCCAGTCACAAACATTCAATACTTCTATGTATTATTTGGCATCATAATATGCTTTAAAATATTTGTTTAGCATGCCTCCTGCAGTAGTCTTTGTTCTCTCCTTTTAATATGGTAAAATTGTTTAACTTACTGTACACAATATATATTTAGCAATCGTTTTTTCATAAAGCTGTGAATTTTGAAATTAGTGTTTCTTTTAAAACCTCACCATTTAATAGCCATGAAAACCAGTGTCTCTGAGAGATTTCAGTTGTTTCACTGTGCAGTGAAATCATACTGACATTATGGATGCTGGCAAATACTAAAGTAGTATTGCATGATTAATTCAGCCAAGTTCATACATGGTAAAACTTGCCTTAAATAAAAATCTGTATATTCTTACAAAGTATAAAATCAACACTGCTTTCCTCTGGTGAGAAAACAGGTACTGTCTGGTCTTTTTCAGGACTTGAGGGAGGTCTCTGTCAACCTAAACTGACAAAAATTCCATCTAGAGCCATATTCTGAATTATGTCAACTGAGATTCCAGCCTGCTGACAGCTATGACTTCATTTCCAGCAATGTTTATATTTCTTTCTCATAAAAGCTTCAAATTGAAGAGAACTTTGAACAACAATTAAGACAAAAACCCCAAGTACAGACATTTTTTCCTCATTTAAAAACATAAAGCCATAGATGCTTAATGAAAGCAGTAAATCAGGTTTAAAATCAGGATTTTGTTCTTTTTATCCACTCAGTCCAATGGAGATATTTATCCTAAAGCCTGTGAATATTTGAGCAGGTCTATAATCCACTTGGTGCAATGGCCAGCTAACTACCTATGTTTACACAAAAGAAAATTATACACACAAAAATTAAAGTTTGTTTTTACGTGTGTATGTATTTTCTTCCAATGTTTCTTAGAATGGAAAGCTATTTTAAAAACCAGACTATCTCCTGGCAATAAGGTAGCAGCAATTTGGGGAAGAGAGAAGACAGAGTAATTATTTCCTGTGAAGAGAAGGTCACTAAATAGATGGGAGTGCAGTAACTGAGATGAAATCGAGCATTTACAAATGACACTGAATAGCAAGACAAGTTCACAAAGTCCTTCTGAGGACAGTTCTCTCTATGCCTGCCTCCAGCAACAGATCCAGGGGCACTTGCTTGGGTTCGTTTCCACTTCAAGCACCAATTTCTTTCCTTTCTGAGAGTCAAAAGTCATGATCTTGTTCAAGGTTTGCAATGACAACTAAAACGAAAATTATCAATCAGCTGTGGCTGCATTATTCCACCTGTAAATTACCCACCTTTGAAATACTGGTATGTAATACTTCTAATCACCTTAGATCCTCCAGAATCAATATCTTATCCAGGTTTCTCTGCTATCCAGGGACTCCTGTATTTGTGTAAAGTAATGGAAAATGGACATGTGTGAAATGTATACTTTTCATAGACTTCTCCCTAAAATCATAGTTCTTAATTTGCAAACTTATGTTAATAAGCAAGAGATTTGAATGGCATCGAGTTAATGAAAACTAAGTCCTTGAATTATCTTCTGAGTGTTGGAAATTCCCGTGCAGACAAGCACATCTTTAGCTGCACAAACAAGCAGAATGCAGAGCCCAGGCCCAAAAAATCTTAAATCAAAATAATTCCACAGGTTTCCTATTTCTTTAAGGTAATCATACAGAGCTGAAATTATGTACATTTAGATTAAGGCAGAGCAATGGAACAGAATACAGAGTAATATTTTAAATTACTAGGATAGATGAAAGCTTTGAAAGTAAGGTCTTTTTTCTCTTAAGAATATTTGTCCTTTATTTTTTTCCCAAAATGATACCAGTCACTCCATCATTGTCCTTCTTAATCAAATACAGAAATTAAATCAGAGGCACTGATGAGGAAAACCTCAGCAGAAATGTACTTAAGCTTATTACATACTACTTTATGATTAGAAACCCCACATCACTTCACAGACTGAGATACACGATTATATTTTCAATTTGGTATGACTGATATGTTTTATTTTCATTTCAATAAATAAAATTCCTATCTAAAAATTAGAATGTAAACCAGAACTGAACTGCACTCCTAGGACTGCAGTTTTTCAGAAAACTATATGGGTACAGTGTTAAATTTTCATGTTTGTGTGTTTCCTATTCATATATTTAAGTTGCTTTTTCTCAGAAAGGTCTAAATGGATTTCAAGAGTTCATGGAGAGAGAAAAAAGAAGATGCAGATTATTCAGTGGAAAATAGCTTTTGGGAACAAAGAAGATCTTTGAAAATTACAGGGTCCACTGGTTTGTTCCACTCATTATAAATAAACGTCTCATTTTTAAATACAAAATAATATAGTACAGTGATTTATGCCAGATTGCATTTGATTTCTGTAGCTCTATTTGCATCTTATTTTTGAACATCCAAAGAGATGGTCCCAATGAAGGTAAGAAGAACAATGCTCCTATACTTGAAACATTTATACATAACTTTTCCAGAAACTGTCAATCATACAAGAGATTCTGTTGTTGTGAAAATACAGAATATTTGTAAGATACTGTTGTATATTTAGGAAAAAAATGTGTATATATGCAGAATATATGCAGAAATAAATTTAGTTCTAGTCTGAATTATGGCTTATAAATCCATAGTACTATGATTCCCTTATTAATCAGTTATTCTAAGTAAGCAGTTCTCCTCAGTGTATCATTGAATATCTTCATCCTAATACGGATGTGGCAAAAGAAATACTTCATGAAAATTAAGTGTTAAATGTTAATTAGTTAACAGGTTAACTAAACTTTCTAGTTGATTAACCATTAGTTAATTTTCACCATGTTTTGCCACAAGACTGACCTGCAGCTTTTCATACCAAAAGACAACATATCTTACAAGACCTTTTCCTGTACTGGTTTGATCATTTGTCCTCTGGAGAAAATGTAAATACTTAGGCCACTGCGGGAGTAAACGGACTACGCACGATCCAATATGAATCCAGCAGAAACCACTTTATTCCCCCCAAGCACCCTTATTATACACTGTGCTCCCCCTGTCCAGGCATCCACACATTACATGATTGGCAAAGCAACATACACACATAAAACATGTAATGATTTAACTGGATCTCTGGCTCTGTTCACTCGGCTACCGTGCACCTATTGACACAAATCATCAAACAGTTTTCTATCTTTTGTTTATGTTTTTTCTTCGGCTGCTGTCCCTGTCCTTGAAGCATCAGCATTCTCTCGCTGTGTACGTTTTCTACGTGCTCTGTTCACTTGTCCTGATGACTGGCGCACCATGTGTCCATTTTCTTGCAAAAACTCTGTCTCCACAGGCCACCAAGTAAGTAAAACTTCAGGTTTTGAACTGCAGTTTACTTTCTAATTCCGCAGCTGGAAGGAAAATATCCTAACCAAAACAGAACTGGACAAGAGAGATGCTCTACACAGAAAAAATTTGTCCTCATACAGGAAGAAAATTGAGCCTACTGTGTAAAGCTTGCTGTGTAAAACTTTGAGACACAGCACTCAGACTTGCACGGTCACCTTGTTGCCTTGGCTAAGGGAAAGAGGGGAGAACACTTTGGGGGAGTGGAAGCTTCACTCTGCTAAATTCCTTCCGTAATGCGAAGAGCCATCACGGAGAGAACCTGCCCGAGCGTGTGGCACAGATTTATCCTGCTCAGGGGAAGGGGAATTTCAGCTGCCAGGGAACAGGCTCCAGGAACAGCCATCTGCTGGTGCATTCGGCCCTCGCTTGTTCTTTTGCTGGTTTTCAGTCCAGGTCTTGCCTGGTGAGGAGCGTTTCTGCCCCTCCCTTCCCCTGGAAGGCCTGGCACGGGACACAGAGAAGGAACACGCAGCAATGCACGCAGCTGCTGCCTGGATGGCATTTTATGGGCCATACTTTGGGCAAACAGCATGAAGGCACTCCACGAGCGTAAAATTAAAGTGATCTCTTTGTAGGAGGACTAGAAACTAACTCCAGCTACCATCTCAGTTATGAACAGTGCTCCCTAGCAACGCTCCCTTCCCACAACTTCCACACCTCTCCAAGGCTTGTACGCACAGCGCCATAACTGGCACTTCCCCACCTCCTTCTTTGCCCAGGATTTTCCCTTCAAAGCCAAATCAGTGGGCTCCTATGTACAGGACAGCTGGTCCACGTCTGTTGCCACACTGAGCCAAATCTGCCTTTTCCACAGCTCCTTCCAAGCAGACAAATGAGAGCAGCAGTAAATCCTCTGGCATTGCTATCTACCTGGATAAAATGCGTTGTGGTGAAAAAGACACAATGCATTGCCCAGTTGCAAGGGGCATTATCTGTGTCTGCATCAGATACTTCCAAGGGATGCAGAACCCAGGGCAGTACCAGAATTCCTTTCTTCCTCCCAGGTCAGAATTCCTGCATAAAATAGCATATAAGACTACGTATCCAACTTATCTTAAAGTCATAAATTATAAAATATACCCTTGTGAATCTGCTCCTCTAACTAAACACAGCTCACCTGGATCAAATGACTTAAAATAGCTTTTTCATAAAATCCTGGGTACATCCTTGTAAAGAGCCAACAATGGGACTGGAAGGAATTATTTGCAGTCAGGCTGTGATGAAGTCAGGCCTTGGCTGTGACCCTACAAAGCACAGCACACCTGTGCCATTAAACCTTACATCTCAGTCCCTTACTATGGCACCATTCAAAGGCTGAAACCTTTGCAATTCTAAGAATTAAACTATATAGATAAAAATGGAAGGGACCTCCTCGCTGCCTTCTCAACAACAATAAATAATAAAACAAAAGCTACATTAAAAAAATATTGTATGAGAAGATGAAATTGTCCAACACATTAAGTACTAAATTGGGCTTGAAGTGTTTTGAATGGTGAAGCAAGTGCTACATGCAGTCCTGATTGTTACATTCCTTTTCATCAAAAAAGCTGGCTCCAAAGGTCACTTGAAGGAAATCTATCAATCCCAGAGTGGGTAGGGCTGAAGGACTACAGGTGGAGCCACAGAAAGCTGCAAGGTGACTGCCACCCTTCAGCACTCAGCCACTTCTGTAAATGTCTGCACATGGGAACAAGCCAAAAGCACTTTCTGCACCTGCTTTGCAGGCAAACAGCTTGGCTGGAAGATGAAACGCCCAACAAAAGAGCTGAAACTCCTAGGTGTCAGATTGGAAGTGTAAAATGAGTGACACGCTGTTGTGAGGCACTGAAAGTCTTTGTGGGGGATTGCAAGGAAAGGGAGAGGTGCTCACGTGCACATTCCCACAGGTGGGGGAATGACCCAAAAAGGCCTCCTAAGGGAACACGGGGTGCTTCCCACGCCATGCTGAGCAGCCCCTGCTCCATAAACACCTGCAGGATTTTGAAAGCTGCCTCAGTGTCATCTCACATCAGCCCTCAGAGCCTTTTGGTCTGGGCAGAAGGCAGCTGTCACTAGGGAGGGTGCACTATCCCTTCTCCCAGTTCCTGCTCTGAAAAGCAGGTGGGAATACATTAATACACTCACCTACATGCTCTGCAGGACATGTATTTTGGATTCTTGCTATGCAGATAAATATACTCCTCAAGTGCTAGGAGGGGAAGAGTCAGAGCCTGCGGAGCAGAACTGGAGCCAGAGGAAATTGGGGCTGCACTCAGGAGGAAACAGGCAACAGAATGAACAGGTCTCCAGAAGAAGCCAGAAATGCAACAGCTGCCCTGTGCATAACATTCTTTGGGCTGTGTAAAGCAAAAGAGTCACAGGATCTTGCTGCATTTATCCCTGGTCACCTCTAGGCCTGAAGAAAAGGGGAAGAAAGTAAAGATCATTTTCAAGGAGGGGATGACACAAATCGTCTCAAATCCTCTATCAAATGGGGATACACGCAGTGGTAGAAATGACACTAGAAGGCACAGCACACATGCTGTTTGCAGATCCATACCTTTAGACATTCCCAATGGCAGCAATTCCAACTGAGATACTGAAGATAAGAATTCACTTCTCATTTCCTTTGCTGGTTTTGCTTTTGTAAAATACACACTTTCTTCTTATCAAGCTAGAGATAGTACTTTGAGACAAATGATTACCAGGCTGCTATGGTTTAGAAATGTAACTCACCCGTCTAATATCATATCAGAAATTAAGGTTTTATGACAATGTCTCTGCAGAACAGCATTGCATTATTGGCCTGAAGAATGAAAATGTGGATTACATTCTTTTTTGCTCATTGAAGCTGTCTGTCACATGCAATACAGATATTGTCAATACAGTGATTAACTGCAATGACTAAAAGATAGCTAAGGATGTTTGCTGATGCTTGGATGGTATTTGTTGCATTCCTACTACTCCCTGAAAAAAAACCTCATAAATGACGGACTCTTCTGACTACAGTCAAAGAACAAAAAACCCTCTATATTAATATAGGTATAATTTGGAAAACATTGTTTTTTCATGGCTCAGTGATAATATAATTTTATACACCCTGCATTTTAAATGCTTTTCAAAGTGCTTACCTATTTTCTGCCTAGGGCATTAGAATACATGGCTTGATAAAATCAAACAAAAAAACAAACATAGCCCAGGGTGATAAACTTGAAAAAGGAAAGAATACACCATTACTGGAGCTGCATCCAGGTTTTGTGATAGAATCTATTCCACTGAGGTTTGGATTAGGGCATTGAAATAAGGTATAAGTCTTAATACTTGATGTACAAAAATCCTCTGACCTATGAGAAGACAAGATTTTGATTGCATTGGAGTTCATCTGATCTGTTTCAGAAAAAAAAAAAAAAAAAAACAAAAAAAACAAAAAAAAACACCCCAAAAACTCAAAAAACAACTCCCGAAACCATTTTTGGCTATAGGAGAGATCAATAGCAAAAAAAGACTCTAGTTACTTCAGGAGCATCTGAGCCAAGTTTAAATCCATGCTGAAAAGGATGTTTGAAAAATACTGTAAAGGATAGTTTTATAGTAGAGTAGTCACTACTAAGAAGATCAAGATAAGCCTGTGATTCAGTTTTTGCTGTTCTGCAGTGTAGGATCAGACATAAATGAAAATAGAGTCTACTTTGCAGAGAGCAGTAGGAACTAGGAGGCAGCAGGCTGGCTCTGTCCTGGAGTGACTGAAATGCAAGTAAAAGGAGGAGCCCTGCCTACTGGGGGTGGGAATTCCTTTATGCCATGAGAAACAGATGAAATGAAGTGATGCAAATGAGGAAAATAGCCCATAAAATAAGATAAGCCTGGAAGCATGAGTCAGAAAAGCCGTTCCTCAGCTTCCCCAAGTCTCAAAACTGATGCCTTGGGTTACAGCACGCCCCATTTAAACCGAGAAATTCAATCCAGACCATGCAACTATTTACTGTCTACCCTAAAATTGCAGTGTTGAGTTTCTTGGTTCTTTTAATCTATTTCATTTTCATTAGTGTTTTGTGTTCTTAATTTTTAGAATTCAAGCAGAGGCAGGATTATCTGGGCAGCAGTAAGGAAAAGGCAGTGCCTGGCAAGGGGAAGCCATGGAGTTCTACAAGTTCTGCAGAAAACAGAGGGCAGTAAGAAATTCCCTCAGGATTGGGGCAGACACAAAGCCAGAGAACAGCAATATTTTTGCTGAAGTTTTGATTGTTTTCATTCTAAAGGACCACATGAGACTTTAAAATAAATAAAAAGAAAAAAAAAACAACTGAAAACTCACTTTTCTTCATGGAAAATCTATTAATGAGTCAACCACCAGCTAAAGCAGAGACTGACTCTGTGACCTACCCCATTAAATATGCCAGTGGCACACTCTGATGCTGGCATTTCTTAACTTGATTCTTGACTTAAATGCCCTTTTAACGTGCTCATTAGTGAAATTTTCTAATTAAAAAATGCAACAGCTAAAAAGACGCCCTCTCCTACACAAGTCACATGGAACCAACCTGAACACCTACACGGTTCATTAGCTGAACTGGCAATTTCAGATCCCAGAGCAGTTCTCCACCACTTCTGCTAATTGAAAAACTTGTAACAGAAGTAGGCTGTTATCTTTTTTATACACCTGTCACAAAAGGCAGAGCGTAATTTATTCTATGGAAATAAAGTTTTTGCTGCCTAGAAAACCTCCAGAACCCAGAGGCTTGCAATAATTTGGCAATTTTTAAGAATTACAGAGGAAAGTGCTGTCATAAGATTATCTGCCCCCTTTCAGACACCTTCTAACTCCTCCTTTTTTCACCCCTCAGCCACCTGCCATGGTCCCCTGCACAGGTAGTGCATCATTTGGCTTCATACCCTGTTCTATCTCACTTCTCTTGTGCTGTGTTCTCATCCCACTTCGTTTAAATCCCTCTCTTCCTCTTCAGCAAGGTCAGGATCCTACAGACACCAATACCATTCCCATATGGAGGTTTTTGCATGATCTGCAAGTGTTACCTGCATTAAGTGCCTTATCCCCCCACATCTGCTGTACACATTATCTCTATAACAAGCTGTTGTGCAGTTTTTCTGTTGGATTCATTTGTTTGTTTGTTTGGGTTTTTACTTTGCCTTCATCTTCAGCTTGCACCATGGAAATCTGTCACTGCTTGTGGACAGACATCAAGTTTTTCTTCTTCATAGTTCCAGAAACCAATCCATATCACTCTTGCACATCACTCTGGGGCTGAGTTAAAGCTAATTTTCTTCACATGAACTGATACGGGGCTGTTTTTTTTCTCACCATGCAAATTTATTTTAACTGACAATTTAAATCAAATCAGTTTTCCTCGAGTCTGTTTTGTCTGTGACAGTAATTTGTCAGTGATCTTCCTGCACTTATCTCCACCCACGAGCTTTTCTAGTTCATTTTCTCAGTCTGAGCTGAGTGAGGAGCAGGAGTGTGGCTGAGGTGCCTCCCACGGCCAGCCAAGGTCAAACCACCACAATACCTTCAGAACCTGCAGAAATTCAGCCTCGGTGAGGACTGGAATTCCAGCAGCCACAGCCAGATCCTCCTTTTGCTTCCTCACAGGCCTTGTGAGCCAAAGGATCAACACTAGATACCCTGCAGAGATTGCACTGATTACCCAGAGACTGGAAAAGTAATATTCAAATTATTTACTGTTCATTCCAAAAAGGGATGCTATGGGATCCAGCTTTCTGTAATTTTATGTACAAAAGAGTGATTTTAAAAAGTCTGTATTTCTTGCGATTTAAAATTCAAAGCCTTATGGGTGCATTTCTAGTTTAGGTTCAAGTTTCTTAGCCACTGGAGTTATGAAAAAATTCATCTCCATATGATACAATTTGGTGCCATTTTATCAGTGCTGCTGTTGACCCAAGGTCTCTTTCTGCAGAAATGCAGAAACCACATTTGAAAATGGATGTTGGCTTCCCTACCCCTGCCCACAGGCTTGCTGTGTGGCCTAAGGACCATATCAAGAACTCATAACCTGCTCATTTACCACTAATAACCATCTTACTGAGTTGTCTGATATACCTGAATGTCAACTTTTTTTTTTTTTTACCTCTGCCAAAAATAAAGCACTTATCAGATATATGGAATGGTGAAGTCTCAAAAAGCTCTTCAAAGACCTAAGGATCACATTATTTCCAATCCCATGGGTAATGGCAGCAATCCTGAGAGAATTTTTGTTGTAGAGAACTTTTTTACCTACAATGTTGGTGCCTTACCACCCAGAATTTAGGCAGAGCAGCCTGCCTAAATTTCAGGCAGAGCAGCCTGAAACTTGTTATCAGCAGTTATTTTCTGTGCCAGACTATGCAATTCAAAAAGGTGTTCCTTCCCTGCAAGTGCAGGGATATTCCTGAAATCCTGCTCTAATCCACAGCCTAAACACAGACAGGGCTTCAGGAGAGGTACAACAGCACACTCGATGACCAAAGGCCAAATAAAGCCATTTTTTAATTGCAACCTGAAAAAAAAAGTAATCATCACTTAAATGATACCTCACAACAAAGAGAATTGGTCCAGGCTCAAGAAGACTGAGGCTCAATGTCTTCCTCTGTCTGAAGGAGATTAAGCCAACACCTCTGAGCATATTTACTGTCTGGCAGTGCACAAAGTTGGAAGAGCTACCGAGACTCCTGTCAGTGAAAGGATGGCATCTTGCTGAAAAGAACTGAAGATATGTGAAAAGGAGAAGTCTGGGAATCTGGCCCCCAAACTCTCTCTCTCTGGCTTGTATTTGAGGATAAAGCATATCAAACCCTCCCTGTCTCCTTCTGCTGTGGCAGCCTCACACAGAACAGCCACAACTGCACTCACTCAGCTCACTCTGAAGCCATTATATCCATTAGGACTTGTCAAGGGTCCCTGCAGAGTCCCACAGAGCTTCAGACTCCTGATTGGGCTTAAGGAGGATTTAGGTGTTGGGCTGATCAGACCAGAAGTAATTACAGCCACAAAAATGTGTAAATGCAGCCATTTTGAAAACTGTCACGTCAAACAGAGCTGCTGATGAACTTAGACTGACTCAGGAGTCCATCGACAACTGATTAGAGGCTGTCAGGAGCCAAAGCTCCAATTCAGAAGCTTCCATTTTGTCGAATGGCACTGGATCCTAAGCTAAATCCATGTGTGCCATGCAGACAAACCTGGAGGCAGAGCTGCTTATTCCCTGCTGGCCACAC
>VWPU01007034.1:0-122070 GCA_013398955.1 Callaeas wilsoni
TGGCCCGCGGCCCCGGCAGGGCGATGGCCCCCGCGGGGGGAGCTTAGGGGCCGGGCGGCGGCGCGCAGGGAGCGGGGCGCCATGGGCAGCGGCAGGGTGCGGGTGCCCGAGGCGCTCTCGGGCCGCGGCGGGGAGCGGCCGCTGCCCACCTTCGACGTGCCTTACTTCAAGTACATCGACGAGGAGGACGAGGAGGATGAGTGGAGCAGCCGCTCGCAGTCCTCCACCGAGGATGACTCCGGGGACTCTCTGCTTTCCGACAGATACGTGGTGGTGTCGGGGACGCCGGAGAAGATTTTGGAGCATCTCCTCAGCGACCTGCACCTGGAAGCCGCCCAGGACAAAGAGACGGGTAAGGAGCGAGCCTGGCGGGGAGGCGGCGGCCCGGAATGGGGGAGAGGTGCCGGTCCCGGTGCCGGCAGAGCGAGGCGGCGCGGGGATCGCTCCCTGGCACCCCTGGCCGAAAGCCGCTGCCAGCCGGGCGTGCGGCTGGGGCGATGCGGGGAGGAACCCCCCGAGTGTGGCGCGGCAGCCGGGAGGTGTCGGAGCGGCACCGGCCCCGGGGCAGGAGCGCCGGTGGTACCGGCGCCGCTCGGCAGCAACTTGAGCCGGCTTACCTTCGGCTTTGGCTGCTGCCGGGGGTAGCGCAGGCTGCGGCGGGCTTTGTACAGCACCGGCTCTCTGCAGGCAGGGCTGCCATCCCTCGTAGCCTGCAGCTGTTCCCATATCCATCCGGATGCTTGCAGTGCACCTCACCTCCTGGCCAGCTACTCGTTTTGCCACCACCCCAGTACTTTGACACGTCTGTTTCATAAAAACGGCTTATAAATTTCCTTATAGCCCAGGGCACACTGTATCGCCCAGTGCTCTACTTGTGTGTCTTCAACCAGAGATATTTCATTCCAGCCTAGAGCAATTTTATATGAATCAGGCTACTTGACATGCGGTTTAATTTCCAACTGGATCTCTTGGCTATATGCACAGCTTGCTGTCACCAAGAGCTCATGGAGTAGTTTTATCAGAAGTGCCTGTAAACTGCAATTCATAGATACTTTTAATGGAAGCAGCCAGGCTGGTGAGACTTTTGGAGGTCCTGAATACTGAAGAGGAGGGTAGGTGGCTGCCCTGTGCATTTGGTCATCCCCAACAGGGTTAAAATGCATACTCCTGATGCCTGTATATATCTTTCTTTACAAATGAGATTACTGAGAATAAACACACTTTAATCCTTTTAAATGTCTGAAAATATAAATAACATCTGTGATTCCCAGAGGAATGTCTCTGAACAAGTCATTAGTTTAATGTGGGACAATAGGCATGTTCCTAGTGCTGATGTGTCAGTGCCCCAAAGAAACACATAGAGTGTCTGCCAGTGCTACTATTACAGTGTTCCTAGTGCTGCTTTTGTCTGCCTAGACATTAATATTTAGTGCAGAGAGAGGCTGTGCTTGTTTTCCTTCCACAGATACACTAGGCTAGTTACGGGTGTAATTTACTTGAACCAGCTCTAAAGCAGTGTGGTGAGGATCCTTCCTTGACCTTTTAAGGTCAAATATTGGATCCAGAATAAGTTTTCCCATTAATGTTTATCACACACAGATTGGGGAACATCAGCTGCCAGTCTTTATAGTCTGCTTCATCTTATTTTATAAGGTTACAATCTTGCTGGAAAACAATGATACTTTCAGTAGGGATATGTGTTATATTTTGGTGTTTGTAAAAGCAAAGCACTCCTTACATAAAGCATTAGATGCTGTATACATCCTCCCGTGTATTACCTTTTTTTTTCCTCTTTGCTCTCTCTCCCTCACATCACAGAGAGGCTGTTCCTAAGCCTGGTCTTATTGTTGTACAAAGGGGCTGGTAAACTGTCCTCAAAGCAAATGTTAAACCACTACTTGCTTGGTTATCAGCAGATGGTAAAGTATTTAAAGGTTGATTAGCTTCCCCTCACCTTTGCCTTATCCTAAGTCCTTTAGAAAGAAACAATTAGGCTCTGCCCTGTAGCCAGGGTTAACTGGATCCCAGGGACAGAACAAAGTAGCTGTGCCTTTGGTTTTTTGCCATCATAAAGATGTATGCTAAACCTTGCCCAGCAGCCCTCCACTCCCTCAGATACCATTTCCTTCTGACTTTAATAATCTAGTAATACAGAGCTGCATCAAAGTGAAAGACTTTAGGAGTTATGTTTCCCAGTGGTTTATGAGGGGGGTGCCCCATGATGGTTTTTACCAGCTTGTTTTGCAGACTCAGTTGCCTTTGGCATGAGGAAGTATGGGACGTTGACTGTGCATGTGTACAGCTTTGTGCGTGTACCTGAAGGCATCCTTCTGCCATTTGGGTGCTTGGATTTGCTGGGTTTTGTATTTTTTTCTAGTTCCAATCTGGCCAATCTCAGAACGATCGAGTTGCAGAGCCCCACAGGCTTGTGTTTTAGCAGGCATAGCTTCGCAGAACATAAAAGGACGATGTTGTTGCACCCAGCTGCTGCTCCTGCTGTCTGTTTGCCAGTTCCAGGATGACTTCCATGGCCTCTTGCTTTCCCTGCAGCCCCCGATGCAGTTTCCTTATTTGTGTCTGTAAAGAACATGAGAAAGGGCCGTTCTTACATTCACTGGTGCACAGGGGGCTGTTGTTCTGTTTGACCCTTTGCACTGCTTCCCAAGGAGGGATGCTCTGCATGTTTTCATTCCCACCCTTTGTATATCAAATCATAACTGCGGCCCTCTATGGTTGTTAACAAAAAAATCCGCTGTCCTGGGTCTGGCGTGGTCATGGAACACCGCCTTTTATAAACACCGACATGGCTGAATGATGCGCCATGGATCGCTCCCAGCCATCCTCCATTTTCTAGCCCAAGTCAGCAGATTCCACTTGCACCTGAGAGCGTAAAGCAAGTTTTGGGGCTAGTTTGGGAAAAATTTTACTGAGGTCCAGCCCAGTCTACAAGGCTTCCTTCAGCTGCTGCTAAACCTGCAGCAAGACACCTTAAGGACTCAGCTTAATAAACTCTGCTGTAATAAACAGCTGGCAACCCAACCTGAAGAGTTATCCCAGTGCCTGTGGCATAACAGAGCACTGTTTTAGCAACTGAGGGCACTTGAAGAGGACACTGCAATCTGCAAAGCTAGACTAGTCTATTGCTCTGGTGACTTCCATAGGCAGGATGTCCGGAAAGCCTGATATGTGCAACACTCTTAGGCTTAACTTACTTAGTAATTGTTTAATGACTGAGGGGTTTTTGTGATGACTGTGTCAGGGACTATATGTGAGTTCTTGGGACATCACCTTAAATTTGGGCTTGCCACTAACAAAGGCTTGCCAGCCTTCCATCTCAAAAGGAGGAAGTTTTCATGTCACTGAGCTACTATAACCTGTAAGGTACCAACCCCCAAGAAGACTATTCTTGTTTCCTTCCATGGGATGGATGGAAATTTTAAATTTCTGTAACAAGCAACTCTTCTGAGTCATCTCTAAGGTGGCTGGAATCACTTGGGAATGTCTGCTGCATGTGTATTTTAGAATGCAGTTTGAGGTTTTAAGAACTGAATAGAGTGATACACTTCAAATATGTCAATATCTAGGCGGAAAGATGCAAGACACACCTCCTGGGCTAATCCTTATCAACAGTGGAGATTTCAACAAGTAATCTCCAAGAAGCCAAATCTTAGTGTCTTAGGATCTCTAATCCCTTCCCATTGACTACACCATTTATTTCAGAATCATTGTTCGTTTATGCAAAATCTTTATTTCTTGGATGTTAGCAGAATTTCTTTCTCTAGATATTATCCTGATGTCATCTTTGGAGTTTCCTCCAGCTGGTCTCTATTCAAACATACTGTCTTGCCTTGTGGTGGTTGCATTCAATGTTTGGCAGCCTCTGGAATGACGTAGTGATCATCACATCCACTGCTACTACTCCAGGCCTGCCTGGATCGCGCAGACCATTTCCTTCAGCCCATTGGGTCGCCTCTCTCAGGCACATTAAGCAGAACATTGCTGAAGTAGAACATAATCTCCTCCATGGCATCTGCTGACACCACATGTCTTTTACCTCCCTACTACGGGATTCATTTTAGGGAATGAATAGAGAAGAGATACATTTGTGAAGGTCTTTAAAAGCAAGAGGCAGACGGAGAGGGGAAAGGAAATAAATGAGGAATGGTATGACTGGAGCAACATGGTGGTGTCGGTATTAACTGATGTGTCTTTGTATTAATCTGGGTGAAAGAGATTGTGACGAGGAGGCATGACAGTTTTGTTAGGCTGTTGCAGAAGTTGGGATGGCAAATGATGGAGGGCCTGGAGAAAGATTAAAGGGGCAGAAAAAGGACAAATCCTCATGACATAGCTAAAAGAGAGGCAGAAAAGTGTATGTGTGGTCTGGATTTCTTTGTAGTAGGAGAAGAAGGGAGTAATGACCTTTGTACCATGCTATGTTACCTTATCAGGGACTGTGCATGATCCTTGGATTAGTGGGAACTCTCCCCTGTCATACAGAAGCAGTTTGTATTGTAACATACCACCCAGGAGGGGCCTTCAGACCATGTCTGTCTGTCCTAGGAGTGCTGTGTAGTAAGGATTACTTTTGTTTACCACATTCTGTTTCTACACTGCACCAATGACACTGCTTCGATATTGGGCAGTGGCACCCCCTGCAGAACTGAACGTGACCTTGGAGGAGAATGGTACTATCCTGCATGGACTGACTGTAAATTGAAGTTGTGAAAAAGGGGTACAGCTCTGCCTTTTCTAGATTGCCTTTTCTTTAATATTCCAAGAAAAAAAGGTCCAGTTGCTTTTTGATATATTTTTTTTCTTAGTTATGAAGGATGTTGTTAGGTCTTTTGCTCACTCTGCTTTTCACTGATGATTAAAAGGTGTTGAAAAATGTACTCCTGTGACTGCCACGCAGTCAATGTATCTGTTGCATGTGGACTGATGTCAACGAGAATAAATATTTGCCCAACACTTGGTGATCCTGCCTTCCAGGTTTTAGGATGGAGAGAATAAAGGCTTGCTAACCCTTCCTCTTAACAGTCCTTCACAATGAAATGCTGTCAATCATACTTTTGAGGGATTTTTGAACTTTTCCCTGAAGTCTTAGGAAGATTTGGTAAAATAAGTGGGCTAAATGCATACTACTGCCGTGCTCATAGGAGGGGAATAAGAGTTTAGCAGAGCACATCAGTGTAAGAATAACAGAAAAGATAAAAAATACTAATATATATCAGTCTTCAATATGAGAGAACCTGGGGAGGCTCTTGCAGAGGACCATTGCTTTATGCTGAGTGAGTCTAAGCTATCTCTGAATTAGACTGTTGGTAGAAGTAGCTTTAGAATAAATCAATAAAATGAATAATAACAAATCACCAGGATCAGATGTTAGTCCCCAAGGACTTCTAAAGGAACTCTGATACGAAATTGCTGAACTCCTAACAGTGGTGTGTAATCTATCATATAAAGCAGCCTGAGTGGCAGAGGAAGGTGGAAAATGTGATACCAATTAAAAGAAATGGTTCTATTTGGGGAACATCTGAGTAATAAGGTTGTCATTTTATCAATACATTATTCTAGCATAAACTGTTGCTGTAGTCAAAAGCAGCAGCTCAGCCTTTCCCAGCCACTCCTGCCACTGGTGCCTCTGTGCTTCTACAGTCTGTTGTGTGATTCTGTAGCAGACCCACATAGGGAGCTGGTCATAGTTGATACTAACCTAGGAAATACTAAATTATTAGTTTTAAGATGGGTAAGTCTCTTGGTCCACTTACTCTCAGTGACACAAAGTTTGCCCCCTAGGCACAGGGAGAAACTGCCAGGGAGTGAGAGGTGTGCAGGTGAGGACAGCAGGAGAGAAGGACTGGTGTCTTTAGCAGCTGGACTTGCTTCCAGGAGTATGATTAGGTGAAAAATTTCAGCATGAAGTTATGAATTTGTGCTGAGAAATTGGGTGGCAGTACAGTAGATGCAGAAGGAAGAAATGCATACAGAAACATACTGAGAAGAAGGAAATGGGGGGATTTTTTTTTTTGCAGACAGTTCAGATCTTGCATATCCTGTAGAGCTGTTAAAGGTTTGAAAGAACATGAGGATATATATGATCTGGTGTGCCTGTATCTTATATTCATCTTTTTAAAATGCTTTTGATAAAATCCCTTGCCAAAAATCCTGAAAGAAATTTAAAGATCGTTTTGATCAAGAAGGAGATGCTTTTCAGGACTGACGATTACTTAAAAGAGAGAAAATGAAAGGTAGGAGTAAATTGTCTGTGTTTAAAATGGAGAGAATTCGCCATTGAAGACTGGGTGCCTGCTCAGTGCAGGGTGAAATCTGAGGTAACACCATGTGCTGGTATTACTAAATGGTTGAGGGTCTCCTGATAAATAAAGCCGTAGTTTCACCTTTGGTGGCCATGCAAGACTATATTCTTGTACACCCTATTATCCCCACATCTGACTGCTTGTTTGAGCTGTTGTGCTACATCAGGAAGCTGATCCATCTCAAAATTAGTCTCATGCAAGTTGTAAGAATGGGGCAGTGTAGAACTGGGAAAGTAAGTTGGGAGCGGGCCCCTCGAACCAGCCCTATGGCTGCAGAAAGATGAAAGGAATAAAAGTCTGTGTGACTGAAGGATAAAATTGCAGATGGGATGCAAGTTTGAAAAATGCAAAGTAATGTGTTTTTCTACTATGAAGAAGAGGAAGTTCTTATTATACATATTCAGCAGGGTGCTGACTTGACTATTATCAGGCAGAATATAGCTTTATGGGTGTAGTGTGGGTAGTTCTTGGAAATTTTTGATCAGCATTGGTCAAAAAGGCAAGTGGTATTTAGGCTAATTAGGAAAGAAGCCAAGCAAGAGCTGTAGTTATACCATTGTATAACTGTGAAATATGGAATGTATAATGTGATTCCTTCTTCTCCCCCAGGTCAGAAAGGTTGAAAATGAAGTAAAGGGCAGCAAGGGTGATTACAATTATACGTTAAATGCATATAAGGATAAATAGTCTAGATCTGGTCATCATAGGAAGGCAACTTTCGTAAAGGAGGTATATGGTGATCTACAAGACTGTTAATTGTGTGGGGAAGGTGAGATGTAAAGATAGTTCATTGTTTCTCATAATGAGGCAAGTGTTTTGCAACAGAGTGAAGTTGTTTGGTTTATAACTAATAAAGAGAAGTGATTTTCTGGTATAATGCACAGCTAAACTGTGAAATTCGTTGTTGTGAATATTCTGTGGAAGCCAAAAGTTGGAAGGGTTTAAAAGCAAACTAGGCAAAATCCTGGCAAAAACTCCATCACTGCAGTGATGTCAATACAGCTTCCCATTTGGAAAGTCTACACTGCCTGTTGCTAGAAGATAGGAGGGTGTGTCTGAGAAAGATAATTCTGTATTTATCTTTTCTGAGTTTTTTTTCTTCTCTTGGGCATGCTCTGTCAAGGACCTAGTTCTCTCTATGAAGATCCTTGGTCTGACCCAGTGTATTGCATGCAGCATGTTGCAGTTTGGAAAGACTTAATTGGAATCTAAGATTATAATAAGATAGGTAGGACAACTGAGTGAGCTGGCAGCAGAGTGTGAGTTGTTTTCTGCTGAATGGCTTTGCAAATGGCATGGTGGAACCTGAAGCTGGAACAAGAGAAGCAGGAGCTCTGGGGATAGCATGAAGTTGGGACCAAGGCTGCCAGCAGTGACACTGGCTTCTCAAATGGGAAGGTCTGACATCCTCTAACTGTCCACCTGTACATTGCCATGCTACCCCATCTCCTCTGCTATACTTGGCTTGACCTTGTGCCAAGTAGATTTAGGTATCTGAATAGGAAATAATTTTTTTTCCCCTTTGATAGGATTATTTTCTGTCAGAGTAGTGAGCTGACTCAGCTTGCAGAAGGAGCACCATGATCTGGGATTCACTACAGACAGACAGTGTGTCACATGCTGCAGTGCCGAACATAACGGGAAATGCCAATGAGGAGAATATGTCTAAGATGCTCTCTCGTGTCAGCAGCTCAGACAGTTTTTTCTGAGAAATGAGGACAGGGAGCTTGAAAAGGGTTTATTTGCACTTGGGCGCTAAAACTTGTTTGGGCAAACTTTTGGAAAGGCAGAGTCTAGGAATGCTGCTCTTGAATTGTCCCACCATTATATCCAATGACTGGGAAACTAGAGTCAACATGGGGAATGATAAACATCCTTATTCATGATCAGGACTCTCTTTGTAGATACAGATGGTATTTTATCAGGTCATCACCGCTAATACTTTTATGCTGTAGGTACACTTAGCAAGTTAGACCCTTTCAGGGAGAGAAAGTAACTGAGGTAGCCATCAGAAAAACACATGGTTTTGGTGTGCCCAGGAGCATCAAGGCACATTGTGCACTGCGGGCACCTAAATACGTTTTTTTGTACTCAATGCAAGAATACCTGCTAGAGCCCCAAGTGTTTAATGTTCTGTGTTTGAGTCAAATTTGCAGAAGAAAAAGCTACCCATTCTATATGACAGCCAATTGGATCATAGTGTTCTCAGTCTTTCCCCTGTAATTCTGTGATTCATTATTGCCAGTTGTCGCCTTTTGCTATGTGAGAAAGTGATAAGGAGCTGTCATGAAAGCCTAGTGTGAAACCATTTATTATGAAGATGTGCATTGTAGACAACATCAGGGTTTTTGATGATCTTAGTTGTTTAAGCAGAAAAGAATTGGGAAGTGTAAGTCTATCAGGAGAACATTTTTAGGGGTAAAAATAATTTTCTTTTGACAGTGAAAAAGGCTTTTAAGTCAAAAAAGGCAGAATATG
Organism: Callaeas wilsoni; assembly: GCA_013398955.1. NCBI lineage: Eukaryota > Metazoa > Chordata > Aves > Passeriformes > Callaeidae > Callaeas > Callaeas wilsoni. The sequence goes on from VWPU01007034.1 coordinate 8,799, forward strand.
TTCATTTGTTGTACTGTGAAATAAGCTTGGGCGATACAAGCATTTTGATGAGGTACCTGGAAATTAAGATGTTATGATGCTGGGAATTTGGTAACGTTGCTGGTAATGTAACCCTAAAGACATTTAATCAGTTATTTGTAACATCTCTTTTGCCCTCATAACATTGGAAGTCTAGGTGATATAACTATCAAATCTATGGAGTAAGTATTTCAGATATATGAGTTTCTATATGGTCATATATATATATGTAGATATATATATATAAATTACAGATGCGTTAAGTAGCTGAGATCATGAAGAGACGTGTTTGTATATTTGCAAAGCGTTTCTACAGAACTTTTTCCAGAATGGTGCTTTTGATAATTCCTAATTGTCTGATGGTTCTAAGCCAAAAAGTGTATGGAAGGGATAAAAAATTCTTGGAAGATTTTATAAAAAATATTGTATTTTAGTGGTAAAAAGAATAACAGAGGTTGCTTCTTAGTTTCTGCCTTAGTCTGAATCCTTTCCTAATCACTTGAGTGTGGCTGGCCAGTGTCAAATGTAGCAGAAATAACTCGTGTTCCCAGGTCAGAAGGTTGGGACTGAGGGCCACAAAGTCAAAGGGGAAAACAGAGTCACTGCACAGGGGTCATGCCAAAGAAATCTCTCTCATCAAGAGACCTGTCATCTTAGATATACGCCAACCACTCGGGTTGGTTCCCTGTCTGGCTCCAGTGCTACACGGGCGGTTAGGTCAGTTCCACGGCTGTGGCTCTGGAGGTGTAGCAGGCCAGGTCCCTTCTGTTGCAACTACTGTCATACTGCTTCTAGTGAGCCATTTCAACACCAAAACCAAAACACGTCAACATCAGCTTAGCAAAAAATTGTAGCCAAATTCTGAAATGAATATTTCCCCCGAATGTGGCTCACTGGAGCTGACTATAAAACATGTACAGTTATCTAAAAAGTGCTGTTTCTAGTAGATGAAAAGTGGGATCTGATTTGTAAGAGAGTAGCATAAGAGGAATAGCAACAGATGGTGTGTGGGCTGGCAGGTCAGTTAGCTGTGAGAGTAAGAACTAGAACTGCAAAACTGAAATATCAATGTTGCTTCTTCTTATAAAGTGTCCACACGTCCTGTTCCCTCAGCAGGAGCCATAGACCACCTTGTCCTTCAGGAGCCCCAAACATGAAGCCCTGCACCACAGGTCCCCCATTTATTGTTCTCACCGCTTAGTGTTGTACTCTTTTTCTTCCTTCTTAAGGCTTTTTGCTATCAAACCTGATCTGCAAGCTGTTGAAAAACTGGGCATTGTCATCCAGGTATTCTTTTTTGTGTTCCTCTTCGATCACACTAAGATTCCCCAGCTGCTGACCTAAGCAGGCGTGTTTGTACACTAATGACTCCTGCATTGCTATTAGCACTTAGTGTAATGGTTAAGTTGGAAGCTTGTTCTCAGGATTTTTTTTTTTTTTTAATAAAGCTTTTATGGAATGGGGGAATTTTTATGTAAGAATGCTGAAAAGATGAAACTGTATCTTGACGTGCTTGCTGTATCTCTGAGTCCAAGAATACAGTTCACGCACTGTCTTCAGAGTTTGAATTCCAGTGTTTCCAGTGTTCCAAGTTGCTATAATACAATGATTTTCTTGTGAGATTAGCATTTTCTGAGGAATATAAAGAGTGCCTTCATTCCCCACCCACAGGGTGGAAGGATGGATTCACTGCAGACCTGTGCTTTGAGGTTGTGTATTAAGAATCTGAAAGAAATCTGTTCTTCAAAGCGGCTTTTTTCCCTCTTGTGAACTAAATTTACTCTCATGCTGTTAATTCCTCCTTCCCCCGCAATCCCTCTTAACATGCTCTGAGTTCAAACAGTTTCACAGTACTATGGAAGTAGCAGCCTTAGTCTTTTTGTGAGCAGGAGCGGGACTGGTTTTGGCTATAGCCAAACTACAATTATTATTACTTTACTAAGCTCCCTGTCATGCTCCCTGTTACTGCCGTTAGGTGATGCTTGGTTGTGCAGCGTACTGATGCAGTCTTTTTCTTTTCCACTTTACTGCTTTCTGTAAATCCCTGGACTCAGAGGTCACCCGGGGAGATTAAGAACAAAAAGCCACAACCCAAGACCTATTTGTGAACCATTAATTGGTATAGATTTCTGCCTGTTTCCCAATGGGCTTTTTGTGGGCTCTTAAGACCTCCCTTAATAGCTGGGAACCCTGGGCTGCATTACAGCAGGGAATGCCTCTGCTGGCTGTGTAGCTGAATAAATGCAATTGCTTGAGAAAGTCTGGGGTGTTGGCAAACTGATGCCAGCACACTCTGAATTACCGGGTGCAGCAGAGCCAGGCTCTGCCCTGCCCTAACAGTGGCTGCTGCCTTCTCTAGCATGTTCAAGGGAAAGGGAGAAAGAGCAGATGTGACAGCAGCTGCTAAAGGCCAAATTTGCTGTGTGCTGGAAGAGGTTGGCAGGGTGTTCTGCTGTGTTTATGATGTTTTGCTAGGTTTTGATTTTAGTGGGCAAGGGAGAAGATTGTCTGTTGGATGTAGGAATAGATGGTTGTAATAGGAATACTTTTGTGAGAGCAGAGGGGCCTGCCTAAAAAGGAGATAATGGAGGAGAATGCGCTGAGTATAAAGTCAGGAGCTCTGTGCGTTAACCACAACTGGTAAGCTCATAATGCAGGCTTTAAATTGCTGTTGCTTTTTTTAGAGGGAAAGGTTTGATCCAGTCTGGTATTACTTGGGGTGTATAACACCTTTTAGGAGAGTCTATGTAGCTGGCATTGGAGACAGTCTTGCTTGGTTTTTTAAAGTCAATTTTGATCCTTTCAAAGATTGAAATAGGAGTAGAATTACAGTACTTTGATAGCCAAAGGTTTTTCATGAGATGTCAGTTACCCTCATGGAGTATAGCTGGCACCGATAGAAAACTTTTCAGGATAGCATCAGTTACTGCAATAAAACATGTTACTTGTCCCATCTTTTAGACAAGGTGAAAAATACTGATGTGAGCTGTAGCTGTGGCAGCAGCTCACACCACTATCTCTGAAGCCAGACTGAGATCATGAGATGACCTTGTCTTAGTTTAGAAAAGCTTGTGAGATCCTTTTAAAACCAAGATCATACACTGTCTCTGAAGTGAAAATGTGGTGGCTATGAGGACACTGAATGTAAAAACATTTTGGGGTGAGGGTTTGGGGAAAATAGAGGAATGTAAATAAAGTGGCAGCATTGATGGATCTAATTTTGATGGAAGCTAATAATAAAAACCTTTGGTTTTCTTGTGATTGCATTTGGTATGATTTATGATTTTATTCCTTTGCTTGAACTTGAGTTTTGATGGAGATACAAATTGCTAGAATGAGAGATATAATCATGAAGAAATCATGCTGTCTGACTTGAGACTGCTAGAAGCTTTTATACTTCACATTTTATTGCTTTTCAGTTTCTTTCCTTTTTTCTTTTTTCTACACCCTGTATCCCCCTCCTGCCATTATCCCTCCTCCTCTCACTGCCCACAAGGCTCTGCCAATTCCACAAGCAGCCTTTCTTTAACCCTCTTCACATCCATTTCTTGGAATTTAGGGCTAGTTGACCTCTCTCTAGGAACCACTGCAGTTAAAACCAGAAAGCCAGATCCTGGTTTTGTTCCTTCCCAGCCATGAATTCAGAGCCCTGGCATCAATACAATAATGAAACCCTTGTTGAATTTCATTCCCTGCCCCATAGGAGCCTTGTCCATGGGATTTTGTTTGTTGATACTGTTAGTAACATCATGGGAGATGCACAGCCACAAGCTGGAAGCAAACAAACAACAGTGAAAAACAACCACAAACAAATAGCATTTGTCAGATCCCCATTGTCAAAGGGTTTTCATTCAAAGCCTTAAAGCAGCAGTGCCCATGTAGCATTGCCCCAAAGTGTGAAAACCACCGAGAATGGGCAAATGCAAACATTTTGCCTGATAAGGTGACTACAGCTTCTCCACTTACTGTCTGTAGATGTTAACTGTCTCTGTGGCTGTAGAGTTTAACTCTGTGACAGGCAGGTAGGAGATTTCCATCCTGGTACGTGCCATCAAGCAGTGGCAGGGAGGCCGCAACAGGCTGATTTAGCAATTCAGCGCACACATGCACCCCACTTCCCAGCAGGCAGAGTGCCTCCTCACTTCCACTTCAGCTACGCAGGCACTGAACAGAGAGGCTGCTTGGGGGCAGCCAGTGGTTCTTCGGATGGACAAACAGGTGCAGACCTCTGGCCTGCTGGAGCCCAGCCTGTTGCAAGGAGGCAGCCCTGGACATGCTGCGGGCTTCTCGCTGTCCTTTCCCCTGGATGTCCCTGGAGAAGGGCCGGGGAAGCAGACGGACACTGTCTATTCCCTCCTTGCTCTCCTTGCGACTGCGCTGTAGGGCTCCTAGGCCACAGCAGCTTGCAAATACCTTGGAGTCTCCGTCAGTGCTGGGGCTCTGATGGGCACAGAGCCCTTCCCCAGGGCAGTGTGACACCCTGGGGAGCCATTGCCATCGTGGGTCCTCTGAGGTTTGCTGTGGGCAGAAGCCCCAAAGCACAAGCAAGGAGATTTTGGCATGTGATCAGTTGGGAAACCTGGGAGTGTTGGACAGGTGAAGTCTAAACCTGTAGGCAAGGGAAGGTCTTTTCCAGCTGAAACTGGGCCTTTCCCATTGCAAAGCTGCAAGAAGGCATTTTCCTGAGGTGTGTGTAGTATCACTGGCTTGAGGGAAATTTTGTTACAATCTCCAGCATGATAGCCCATCTCTCCGAGCAAATATGTCATGGGCTGCTTGTGCAGCTTATGTAAATACTTTGAACAAGTTTTTTTCTTCGATGCGTGAGTACAGATCATGTTATTATTAATGAGAATCTAATCTCCCTTCTGGGGTGAGGATTTTGACATGCAAATGGGCCATAGGACATTTGATGTTACATCATATTTTAATGGATAGGAAATTTGTTCAGGGAGTCAAGGTTAGTAAGATGTAATTTGGGAAGTTACAACTATGTTCTTGATTACAAAGAATGATAAATATTTGATAACCGTTTTCTAAAAGCATCTGGAAAACATGAAAATGCCATCAGCTTTGCAAGAAACTGCTGTACTGGGTTTTCTTGACAAATGGAGAGGATTCAGATCCTCCTAGACCATGGGAGGTCTAGGAGGTCTGGGATGAGGGAGTTTACAGCAAAGGGTAGGAGCAGTTGCCCAAAGTGCTGCTCTTTGTAGTGTTAGGAAGAAAGCCAGCTCCTCTTCTGAACCTGTGTGACTTAGGGGAGTCCTGGGTGTGCATTAGGGCAGAGAGACAAGGAAAGTCTGTCGTTAGACCATACACAAACTGCATCGAGGTGAATGTCAGAGTTTTGTGTCACCTACTGGCAGAGAAGGTCAGCTCTGTACAATCAAGCTCCAAATGGAACAAAAAATTTCAAATGGGAAGTGAATGCACCAGCTCCCCTGCTAATCTGGGAATCCAGAGATTCACAGCATTTGGCTTGACTATTCATGGTCTATTTACTTTTTAAAATTCAGACATAGGCATGTGTATGATGATATATTCCTCCTTTTAATTGGATACAGTGATTAAATGAGCTTGCATATTATAGTTCATTGTCCTTCTGGGATGTGGGCTACTGTTTTTTCAGAACAGCAGCTCCTAATGGAATTAATTCCAGTTCCTGTGTGTTTACTGTAATCGGTGATGGATTTCTAAAAACTGATATGGAAAATCACTTTTAAATGTATGTTCTTATATATAAAGTATTCATCTAGCTGGAGGGTAGCGTGTAATCCTCACAGTCTTCCTTTAAGACACTTTGCTACCTTCTCTGACAGGCTCTTTAGGAACAATAAATACATGCTCACTATTTTGTAACCTGAAAGAGGCTATAGGAGGTGTTACTGCTAGCAGAAGTGTTTACCAGGCTGCAGCCATGGAAAAGTGATTGCAGTCTGAGACTGTCATCACATAATTGATTTCCCATGGGCTAACCAGTGGTGATATAGAAAACATACTGCTTCTTAGTAAGAAAAATAATTTTTTATAATTGCCTGTAATGGCTAATTGAATAAGCAAATAATTTTAACTTTAAAAAATGAGAAATTATGCTGTTAGCCTATTTAATTTTAAGAGGATTTGAAAAACTGATAGGCAGAGGCAATTTGCAGTGGGATCACCCTCTGACTCATTTGATGGTGTTAGCCAAAAGCATTGGTGTTGTCTGCACGGGACAGTGGGTTTGTGTACTGAGCCTTGGCAGGTACTTCTCCCCTCTCCTGAATCTGCCTCCTTTCCTCTATACACTGGAAAATAAAGCATGTTTTATGACAACCATGCTGGCACTTACGGCCTAAAAGAGCTATAGATATGAAAGATGGTGGCGAGCACTAGTCACAGCCAGGTGCTGTAGTGGTGAAACATGGTCATGGAGCAGATGATCCAAGAGGCATCATTTAATACAGTGGCTTATCTCTTATAGCAGTTTGTGATTTTTACCTTTTTCCTTAGCATTGCATCAGATTTGTGTATGCTTGTGCAAAAAGGTGGAGGTTTACCTGTCAGCCAAGGACATTCCTCTGTGCCCTGTGAAGTCCAGGAGACAGGTGGCTGTCTTGGTGAAGGGCTAAAAATTAAACACTTTCCCTGAAATACAGAATGCATCTCCTGCATTAGATGCTTTCCAGTGTGTGCATGAAAAACACAGTATCTCGTAAGACTTGGAAAAGAAAGATACAAAAGAACAAAGCTGGACTATACCAGTCTAAAGTTATGCCTATCTGAGAGCTGTGTTTTGCGTCTATTTCTTTTTTGTGACTGAATCAATAAATAGCACTGAAAATCTGAAATAATGGCAAAAGTGAATATAAAGCTTTAGAAAATTACCCCACTTTGCTTTCATCTGTAATTGCTTAGTATTTCCACTTTATTTAGCTGAAATAAGCAAGGCCATCAAATAAAAATCCCGGAGTAATTATGGTACAGTTGAAACAAGGATCTAATGCTGAACTACCCAATGACTGTAAATAGCTTGAAAATTATCAAAATAAGGGTCTTCTCTCTTAAAAGTGTAGCATTGAGGTGCTGTGTATTAAAAGCAGCCAAATTGCACACAAACGCGGTTCAGCTGCCAGAAGAAAATATGCCCATGCAGGTGTTTTAATACTTACAAGCAGCTGAACTCTGGATCATGTCTGCTCCTCGTGTCTTACCCCTGTCTAATCTTTTAACAGTGCAAGCAAGAACCTTCGTGATTTCTTTCATTGAGCTGTCAGTACAGGGTTGTACTGACAAACACAATAGTTCGAAGTTTTTACATGTTCTTAATACATATGCAGACTATGTGCAAGGCATTTTTTTATTGCTGTCTTCCATTAAGTTGTAATAATAATAAGGAGAAAAGCTGTCTTTAATTACATGTTAACCTGTCACTGGAGTGATTTGGGTGTCTCAGTGTAGCAAATACAATTTCAGGTCATAATTTAAGGACCTATATCTTATACATAAGTCTACAATTAGTGTAACAATGTATTTTAACACCACCATCATGAAACTCATCAGATTTTTTTGGAACCCATTCACCACATGGGGAAGCAAAATGCAGCTGCCTTATGAGTGCTCTGGTGCTCATTGTTCTGGTTTTATACTGTGAAGCTGTGCTTCACTGCCCTGGGGAGCGGGGAGGAAGACAGGTGTGGAAATATAAGATGCAAGTATGGCCCTGTTTGGTTTTTGGGTTCTCTTGGATGTCGTGCCCCTCGTGCCACCCCCCTTCACTGTGCGTTCTAGGTGTGTTGTTAGCTACTGAATAAGTTATTTCAGAGGTATCTGAGAATTGTTTGCCCCTCAGCCTGAAGTACTGTACACCCTGGGCGAAATGCTGGAAGTGGCATCCTTCCCCACAGCAGTGACACTGCAGTATGCCGATGTCTGTCTGGGTCTCCTATGGGGTTTGTAAGATGTATTCCTCCCTCCCCTCTGCCCTTTCCCCAGCAGAGCCTGTAACACATGACAGCCATGCAGCACCTTTGCTGGGCCTTTTGCCTCCATATGTCAGAAGATGTTAAGTGAGTCTCTGCTTTCGAGGTTACGTGACAGTGGGCCACAGCTGTGTATGCAAGACCCTAACCTAGTGTGTGTGACCCAATACACCAAAAATATCCCACCGCTTGACCTTTCCTTGGCTGGAAGAAATGTGTGGTCTGTTCATTAGTCTAGTACATGCTATTCCCATCTTGTACAGAGATTTGGACCAAATGAAACAGTTCTTGCTCAGATGAAAATGCCGTCGTTCCTTTATAGGCAATTCTGTCACATCTACAGAAGCCAGGAGCGTTTTGCCGGTGGAGGCTTTGTCGTGCTAGGCTTCCCTGAAGAGCTGCTGTGATGTTTACTGCACATGCTCCAGTGCCACATGTTGGGGATCTCACACTGCTTAGCATATTTATGATAATTTGGCTCCCAGGGGCAAACAAGATACTCCTTCCTTGGGCTGAAGCACAAAGAAATTTCCCCTTGCTGCTTTGTAGGGGGGAAAATAATAGATCAAAGCTTCTTGCTAAACACTTTTAAAAATACACAGTGTGGATCCGTACATTTCTGTTCCCCTAAGGGGCCCGTCCCTCTGGTTATATGGAAAGCAGTTAGCAGCAGATGATGGAGATAACGCTGCGCACTGAAGTCTAGGCATTGTGCCTGACCTGCGGAGCTTTAGGTGGGGCACTGCCATGTGTAGTTTGACCTGTCTTTTATCCATGTCATGTACCAGCATGGAATGTATTCTGGTCACTATACTATAGTTGTCATAATCTGCTGGACTGGATGTTGTCCAAATACAGTGGATTTTGAAGTAAAGCGTTTTGGGGCTAATAGTCTCAACTAGAGAATAATGCCAATTAAGAGTTTTTAAATAGATATACTCCAATATATATGTTATTTTTGGGTTGAAAACAGAAAATTTGGACTCATGTTCTCAGAAATGTCACTGAGAAGCACACTCTTTTAAAGCATCTCAATGATCTAGAAATTAGGAACTCAGAAGCATTTATTGAAGATGTGATGGTTTTGTGCTTATATATAATACTAGATTTGAAGGTTATTGTTTCCTAGGAGTAGGTTTTCCAAATCAGCAATGATAAAGACATGCTGAACTTGAAACTTGGTTATTCTTCAATGCCGTATAAGTGTTGGACAGCAAAGATGAAAAGAATAAAGATTAAGTGCATCTTCCTTTATGTTAACTTTCTGAAAGCTGAATGTCTGATTTTCAAGTTCCCTTTAGACTGGAATGTGTGCTGGGCTGGTGGACCAGACAAAAGGCTCAAGCAGCCTAAAGGCAGCTTAGAGCACCCAGCTGGCAGGACCAGGCTTCCAGCAGCAGAGGGGAGAGAGGGTCCAGCCCCTTTCTGTGCACTGCTGTCAGTTGCTGGAGGGTGGCTGCCTGCTGTGCTGCCACCAGGCAACAAAACGTGCTGTCCTGCTGGCACCACTGAGGCAGTGACAGCTCTCGGTGGCACCTGGAACTGGAGTCATTGAGGGGTCCGAGCTGGAGACATTGCATGTCCTTGGTTGCTTGGGGAGGAGGGTGATGGCACTGGCGCAAAGTTCCTGTGCAGGACAGAAGCAGGAAGGTAGAACCTTGCCTTGTGCTTGCTCATGCAACTTTCACTGAGCCACACCAGTGCCTGGGGTGCCAGGCAATGTGCAGGCTGGAGGTGCAAACCCAGGAGGGCACATCACAGCAGGCTGTGCTCAGGCAGCTGCTCTGCAGGCAGGAGGATGAAAGGGAACCATTACATCTTTTATCCTCTGTCCTGCTGCTCCAGGCAATCCTGGCCTGGCTGGCTTATTATAATCAATCGATGGAAAGGGAGGATGGGTTTTTCTCCTCAAGTACTTTGGGAGATGCCTGATGTGAACAAGGAGTGTCTGCATTTTGCTTGTGTGAGGATTTCACATTTCACATGTGCATTAAAATAGCTCCGTTTACTGTCAAGTTTCACTGCATGGAAAGCTTTAGTGTTTTAGTTGCAGCAGTCAAAGGCACTTTTTTAACAAAAAGTATCAATAGCTTAGGATGACTGCTATAGGCAACATTTCTAATGCTTCAAAATGTCTAAGGCGTAGAGGATTTGTCCAATAATTTCAAGTAACCCTGACCATTATAGCTGCACGTGAATCACCAGGGCTCCCTCCCACCTGGGGAAAAAAGAGAGCTTCAGATTTCTATGTGGAGAAATTTGTGTCTCATTAAAGCTGGATGAGTTTGACATTTGCTCTCTTCCTGTGGTTCCAGGGCTTTTTGTCCCTCCAACAAAATAAGAAACTGCTCCAGTACATGTGATAGCAGCAACTGGAATGCAACTTTAGGAGGATCTTTGACCTTACCAGACAGAATGTGTTTGATTCATTCTGCAGATGTTAAAATACTGCCAGAAATTTCTGGGAGTCGACCTTAGAAATGATTCCTAGTTCTGACTTTTGTGCTTGAATAAAAAATGTGGTTGTACAAGTTAAATATCTGCCCTTATGTATTTTAGTTTTCTAACCTAATGCCAGAAAGAAATGTCTTGCTCTTTATTCCTTTGTGCATTGATTTCTTGGTGCCTTGGTGGTTAGGTGACATAACTACTATAATTGTTTTAATACATTAGCAGCAAATTATGTATCGATGTTCTTTTTTTTCATTGACCTTTCTTTCTCAACATCATTTTCATTTTTTTGTTTCATGCTGTGTCCATGGTGGCATAGCACTATTAGAGGATTCAGTTTTGAATTAAGGGCTAATCCTGCAAGGTCCTGAGCACCGTTGCCATCTGCTGAACGCAAGGGGGATCTGGGACCTCTCAGCACCCTCTCAGACATGAGCAATATCTTCCTAGATCAGATAGCAATTTGTATTTACTGTTTGTACTCAGAGGCATCCTGACACTTTTAGTAAATTGCTGTGGAATTACAGATTACTGAGAAGCTTCTACCTTTGAAAAGAGTTGCTGCCATCAAATCGTTTTTCTGTTTCTGCAGAACAAGCAATTTTCTGATTACAACTCAGCTCTCAGAACCTGTGTTTGCATTGCTGAAAGGTTTCAGAGCATTGCATAGTATTATGTGAACTAAACTACACAAAAAATCTCCATGTAGCATTGTCTGCCTTGAGGTGTGTTGTAATTTTTCTCGTTTTGCAGAAGGGGGGAAGAGGTGTGACAAGAATTTATCAAGGCTACAACTTTCAGCACTGAGAGGCTGAAAAACTTGAAAATGCTTTGCTGTAGACCTCATTTTGTTTAATTTGAACTAAGTGACTGAATATTTAAAATAGAAAAAAATATTTATTCCCTATAGAATAGTAAGTAATCAGCATCCATTTTACTCAGGCACAGGGCTCATCTTTCTGTTTGCCCAGCTGTAACCCCATCTCATAGGGCTGCTTTTCTTGATGACTTTGAGAGATGCAAGTCGTAACTATTTCTGGTCAGTATGGTGTTGCTAGCCCCATTAGTGAATATTTTCTTTTTAACAAATTATTTCCAATATGGGCTATGAGCTCAGAAGGTGCATTAGTGTTATTGATCCCAGCTTTTCAGTCTTAGGAGGATAAAAATTCCAAAAGATTCAGCTGGTCTAGCTGTTGACTTTTTTTTTTCCCAAATATGCTCTGGGGGATGAGCCTCACAAAATGTTAGAGATAAGTGTCTGGTGCTGCAAGGCAGGGATAATGCACTGAATGTAAATGAGAGCAGAGTTGTTGATGATTATTCAATTTGTAATTCTGGCTAATACTGGTAAGTATATTAACATAAGGGGATGTCAGGAGCTGACCATATGGTCATCTTGTCGTTTTTGCCATAGTCACAAATGGGAAATGGCATGGCTAAAGGGTTTTAGAATTTGTTCTGTGGTGTCTAAAATACATTTATTTTTCTCTTCATCTTTGTCTTTCTCAAAAATATCCTCCCCCCAAGCACCAAACAGATTTAATTATCACACAAAGTCCCTCAGAGTTTGCATTGATGTTTGAAAAATGCATGTGTAGCCCCTACTTGTATTTCGTGCTGCTGGAGTTCCTACGTGCTGACAACCAATATATTATACTAAAGTTCTAACATGATGATGATGAAGAAGATATTATGAACTCTTTTTATTTGTTACATTTCTGAAAGATAAGTTGAACAGGAAGAAAGGACACTTAGTGATTTAGAGTTTAGAGTGTTATATTTTTAATTCAGTGCATGAGTTTTCATTCTCTCAGTTTAATTCTCTCATACACATAGTGAAAACCACAACTGCTCTGTAGCATGACTGAGGCTTGCCACTACAATGGCAAGAGTAGTTTTAACCTATGAGTTACTGAATTCCAGTGGCTTGTTCATTCAGGCAAATTTTTTCCCCTTTTTTGTTGTTGTTGATTGGTTTTTCCTTCAATCGCCATACAGATTTGGCTTCCACCAGCAAATCCTCGGAGAAAGCTGAATCACTACTTTGCATAAAGTGGAAAAAGACTTGCATTCCAGTGCTTTATCTATATTTTCTTATAATCCGATTTAGTGTGGAATACAAGCCTGAAAAACCCTTAAATCTTTCTGTAATTCTTGCACAGCCATTCACAATGGATTTGTACAGTGCAAAGTCGAAGAGATTTGGGTTCAGAATAGTGATAAGTTTAAAAAAAACACAGCCCCCCACCAAAAAAAGAGCAGATTACTTGTTTTTCTTTGCAGTTTAACAGATTTTGCTATCAGTACCCTCTCCCTATCTAACAGTAGATGACATATACAATCTGTAGAAAAAGGAATATAGAGTCTATATGCACAGAGTCTATATGCTTATACTCCTCTGTACAGAGGAATTTAACTTTTGTAAGCCATGCAGTTATAAGAAAAAACTCAATGCATTGGATGTTTTAAACCCTGTTGTTGCCTTGTTTTGCATAGCTTTATTTTTTTCATAATATTTAAATAAGCATATAATGGAAAGGATAGTACATGGAAAAAGAAGTGCTACAGATTGGAAAGAACAGAGTCAGAAAAGTTGCTCTGTAAAGTCTGATATGAAAAAGAGAATTGTTCTTGTCATCTCAGGAGTCAGTTTGTCACTGAAAGTGGGAGGACTTGTTTGGCTTATTTTTCTGCTTTTGTTTGTTTTTTTTTTTTTCATTTTTGTTTTTTCTGCTGGTAGCCATTGAGAAGTAACAAACCAAAATCTATTCAGGATGTAGTAGTGTGATCTGAAAACCAGGACAAACTGGAATTTGTCATCAAGTTCTCTATTCTTGTGGGTATAAAGGGATTAATGACTGAGGCATTAGGAATAATTATATCTGGCTTAGCTGGACAGTGCATCTAATATTAGCAGTAGGGCAATAGGTGTATTCTAAATGCAGTCTGAGCTATTGGACGTGTTTGTAATGTAAATGTATAGGCACTATTGGTTTAGCTGTGGTGGTCTAAAGATGCTGGTTGGTGCACATGCAGGCTAGTAAATGATAAGTGAATATATAAAGGTGGGTGGTTAGAGATGTGTAGCTATCTGTAACACTTGAATGTTTCCCTACTTTTCCTTCTTTACTCATTCTACAAGATAGCTTTTTTAATATTTGCTTTTTAGCGCTGTCTTCAAATATATCTAATTTAATCAAATGAATTTAACTTTTACTCCATGTAAAAGGCATTTCCTTTAGATTAGGTCTCTTGGAATGTTTACGTTACAAGTTATTGATGTGAGGCTGCTCCACTGATGCCTCGTACCACTGCAGTAGTTTAAGAAAATGTTCCAGTTTGAGAAGAGGGTACGGATGTTGGACATGGCAACACCATGAAGTGCGCTGCCTGTCCTGATTTGTTAAATATGTGTCACAGATGATTTTTGTCTACAGGTCTGTATTAATTTCTGTCCAAAGCCTTAGTAATTTATAGCCTGCCTAGAGAACAGGCTGGAGAAAGGAGAAAAGGAACCATTGGAAAATCAGATTTGCTGTGCAAACCCATGTAGGAAACCCATTCTTTCCTCCTGGCATTCATAATTGTACCATCATCTTGAGCTGGTATTTGTAGAGTCATCTTCTCAGAGATAAAGGGTATCTTCTGTTGGAGAGGTAAGTGGGCACATGGAAAGCAGCAGGGAATCCTGTCTATTTTTTAAGTAGGTGGGGATATATGATGTGTTGTTCATCTAAATATTTTATCATTTACTGTCTCTGGGACCCTAGGTCCCCCTTCCCCACCAAATACACCATTGTTGCTGTTGGCTGTCATCACCCCATACATATAATACAGTTGCAACTTCTCATGTAGATGTCTTGCTGGGTCCTTCAGTAACCAGCTGAGGGCAGATGTTCCCTGGATGCTTCACATGGGTGAGAGTGTCTATATACTGCTCTTTCTATCCCTCAGCCACCCTGAATGTGTCTTGCAGAAGGACTTGTCCATCACAGAAAAGTGGGATGAGCAGTACTAACTGTTCCTGGTAAAGCTGATGTCTGTGCTTTATTTCACTTGGGAGAGGAGGGGACTCGTAGCCTGGGAGAAACTGTCTCAGCAGAAGCTGGTGCAAATTGATTATTTAATAACAAACAAGCACAGTGCCTGCTTCTTTATTATTTTTATGCCTAAGGAACTCGCACACAATTGGTATTGTGAGATTACTGCCTAAGGCTGCCCCCGAAGAGCTGCAAGAACAGGAGGCCATGGGACTCATGCTGGTTCTGTTGCATGTCTTAATGAAGCTTTAAAATGCTTGAAGTTGTCTTTGAAATGAAATATTCCTTAGCTGCAATTTAACTGCAGACTTTGTAATAATTGCTTAGCCAAATAAAGGAAAATTGTGAGGAACAGAGAAAAGTTAGATTGATGGCTAGAAGAAAAAGATTAAATAAAAAATTCATGAAGAACAGAAATTAAAAAAAAACCCATAGCTTCACAGGCTTTTGGACCAAGATTTCCCTTCCAATATCTTTTATTTTCCAACTGTTACTGTGAATTTTATTCTCCCTGTTGGCTACAAGCACTAGAAAAACTTTTTCTATAGGAATGATAGGGAAAATTGTCACAAATTTAGGCAGAAACTGGAACATGGAGTAAAATTTTAAAAAGGGTATGTATTTCACTGCCGTTCTGAGTGGGAAGTATAGTGAACTGTAAATTATTAATAAGTTGACTGGAATTGCCCTTTTTTAACTCTTAAATCAAATGTGACTAAACAGAAAAAAAACCCAGAAAGACTTTTGTTCCTAATTGTCAGCTCAACTTGTACACTTACAGCCCTCCTTCATTCGAATTTACTGCTCTTAGTGGCCATTAGTAACAGAATGAATAATATGCTATGAATAAATCCTCTCATGGTTACCCTTTCTCTTCATTTGTAGATTAAGACGAGCAGATCATCATTTGTAGACATGTATTAATATCCAAAAGTGTCTGACAAGTTGTTTGTTTTGAGCAAATTATTTTTGAAGTATTAGTACACCCTCAGGTTTTGTGTTCCTGCTATGACATGAAAAACCATTCTGGAATGAGTTTAAATTACAGAGCATTTAGGAAGAAAATACAGAAGATAGTTACAGTGAACAGTAGAACTTCAGGGAAATACCTACAAGCTAGTTCAGGCATTTTAAAATATGAATATTATTGTAAAGTCTTTCAATGATGTCTGGTAATAGATATTTAATCTTGCAAAAGCACTTTCATTGCTTACTTGTTAAAGTAATTTAACGGATGAGTGATGCTATTAATGGACCACATGTATAATCCAGACTTTTTTGTTCAAAACCTTCCTCTAGGGTTTAAATTTCTAAACATGTTCAGAGGCAATTTGAAGAAATTTAGCCTATACACAAGCTGTGGGAAATATAATTTATTAACTTTTCTTCTTAGCATTTCTTCTGCATTTAGAGGATAAAAGAAATCACTATGTATACGTATGTGCAGCTTTAAGTGGGCTGAGTGACATACCTTGTGGTTGATGGGGTTGTTAGAAACCAGAGACTGTGAATGGAAGGATGTGGAGACAGAGATGAACAGAGAGCTTAAAACTAATTGTAAGTTATCTGAACAAACGTGCAGTTTCAGACTTTCCATCACCGTTTGGGTTGTTGTGGGGGTTTTTTTGAGAGAGAATTACATTAGTAATGTCTGTAACTCAGTTCTTGCAAGAAAACAAAAAAGCAAAAAACTGACATTATAGTAAAACTTGCCTTTCATCTATCCCAACACTTTGGGATGCTAGAAGAATTGACATCTGGAAAATAGATTATCAGGTAATAAAAATAAACCTATAAGTTGTTTTTTAAACACCAGTTATTATTAGAAAGTCACACTATTTTGAGCAATTAGAGAAGTTCACTGATAATACTGCAGTTTTGCTTCAACTAGGAGTTAATTTCTTTTCCAGACACATGGCTGTATTTTGCTGAAACTCTGATATCACCTACACAGAGTAGGAAATTAGGGAAATAATCTGTCGTAAATGTCTCTTTGACTTTGTGAGGTTCACTGCACAGTCACGTAGTTCAATAAAGAACTAAAATGTGTTTGTTGACTCCAAGCTCAGCTGTTTCCAAATAAATGTTTGTGAAACCTCCAACTTTAATAGCCTCATTGTACCATCCAAAAGATGTGCAAGAGAATGAATAGATGACCTTTCAGATAGAGAACAAGCTGTTCACCATGTCTTTTCATTTACTGAGACAAAATACTCTTTTTATGCAGAGATAATACTTTCCACGATTTTTAACAATGTTGGGTAGAATAAAGAATTTAATTGTTTTGCTTCTGAGTGCGAGGAGTTTAACCTATGTGTCCTTAGATCAGGACTCTTTCTAGACCAGCAGTGTTAAATGCATTGAGCTGGATAGACTTATTTTAATTTTTTAAAAGACACTGGAGGGATTTTGAATCCCATGCTCACAGGGTGGGATGTCATTAGCTATCCATCCATGTTTATCCATGTGACATCTGTCTGTGAATGATACATGGATGAATTCTCATTGCCATTGTGCACTGCAGCTATGGGATCAATAATATACTGATAAGGTCCAAAGCTGCTGTAACAGAAATTGGTCTAAATGATTGTGAAATTGCAGTCTTGCTGTGGAAGACTGCTGGGATGCTCTCAGTTGCACACTTGTACAAAAGCACTAGCTTGGACCGGAACAGATCACAAACAAATAGTGAGAAAATCAGGATACGAAAATCAGGGCTCAGCCTTATCTTTCTCATGTGAGGTATGGTTTGGCCCTTTAGTGTTTGCAGTTGTAAATCCACCACTTAAATCACAACTTAGTATAATTGGCGCTAACTAGTACCAGCTAGTTACACTGGTAAAATATTTTTGCTCTACAGTACAAGTGAAATCACTTCTGTTGTTGTTCAGCCTCTGTCTGTGTTTCTATTCTTATCTGAAAAAAACGGAGCTATTCTCTTGTTAAAGGGAGCACGGCGTATTTGCTGAAATAAAAAGAAATACAGTCAACAGGAATCCCTCAAAACTTGAAGAAAATCTTCCTATTTGGGGAAAAAAACACCAAAACCAGAAAAACAAACAGAAACGTTTTTATTTTGTGGTTAAAAAGAACAATAAAATTTTCTGTTTGCATAAAAGAAAATATTTTGTTGTGTGAACCAAATACGGATTCAGTCCTAGACCATGCATAATGTATAAGTAGTTTACTAAAATTGGAATCAAATTTGTTTAAGAATTTTATAATAATTTCATTTGGAAGGGAGCTGTGAAACCGTTGGGTCCAACTCATGCTGGAAGCAGATTCAGTAAGACCAGGATGCTCTGCACAGGCAAGCCCTGAATATAGTGATGTCGGAGATCTGCAGGTAACCTGTCACAGGGGTTGAGTGTCCTCACAGGAGGAAAAAATAAGTACCTTGATCTAGACAAATTTTCTTTTGTTGCCATCTCTTGTGGTTGCCCCATATTATTTTGTAGCACACCTCCAGGAAAAGTCTGGCTTGGTCTTATCTCCATTCTGACACTGGGGTTTTGAAGAACACCATGAGATTATCTTGAGCCCCGTCATCCAAGAGCAAACCCAGTGCTTTCAGCCCAGTGATGTGTGCAGTAAGGATTTGGAAAAATCCTAAAAATAGTGTGACATGGAAATGAAATGAATGAAAAAGTTACACTGAAATCCAAAACTGGCCATTTGTCCTGAAAACCTGAGGTGCTACAACTTCAGTGTTTGGGGATGGTCTGTTAGCGAGTACCTTCAGCCTGGTTTTGTAACACGGATAGAAACCAGGAGGAGAAAAAAACCTTCATTAATACAATTGAACAAACCTTCGAGAAAACTTCCGAGCACTTACAGTGATGCCCACAAGGCTAACCAACCACCCAAAGATTTGAATATATTTATTTCATGGTTCTCAACTACTGTGCGTAGATGTCAACCACAGCTCATGGCAATCCTAGGTTTTTTTCCTATTACTGAACGTTATTCTTCTGAATTTCCAGAACAAGCTAATGTGTGGAAAGGCTGCTTTGCATGCAGCTGAGCTAACCAGGATGGCAGTATTTGTTATAAAGACTCTTTCTAACTAATTCCTGAACTATTATGAATTATTTTGTGCATACTTGTGCCTGTTGGTGCTTTGGGAGCTGAGAATGTACTTGTTAAATAAAGGGACTGATCTCTGCGGTGGCAACACACTGTTAACTTTTTGAAACTTAAAGGTTTATGTATTCTGTATCCTTTGGGACTTTTTTTTTAAGGGCGGGGGTCCTGTTCCTGCTGTGCATGGTAACAGGGGTAGATACTCTCTTCCTGTTCTTGCTAATGTATTGTACCTTGGAATTATTTTTGTCTCCCTCTGCAGAAACTCTCCTGGATGACTTCCTTCTCACGTACACAGTTTTCATGACGACCGATGACTTGTGCCAGGCACTTCTGAGGCAATATCCTTTTACTGAATGTTGTATTCACAGAGGTCACACACTTACTCGTAGTTTTATCTGTTGTTGAGCCTTACATCAAAGTTACATGCCAGGTTTTGAAACACATGCCTAACTCATAGCAACAGTGCAGTTTTATGTCAGTTTTTGTTTAAAGATAAATAAACCTTTATAACTGTGACAAGGTAGAATTTAAAGTGGGGTTAAAACCTCCTCAGGTTATGTTAATTCATCGATTACCTACATGCACAAAATACATTTCAGAATACACAAGGAGAAAAGGTAAAGAATTTTGCAATCTCTGCTACTTTTATCATGTAATACTGGATATAAGTCTTAACTCATTCTGAGATAAAAGAATTATTTTCATGCATTTCTAATGACTTCCATAAGCTACAGAGCTATGGATCAATGTTTGAATAAACTTGTGGCTATAAAATGAACCTGCTTTTTTTTAATTTTAATTTTAATATTTTTCCCATCTTTAACTTTTGTGGTGAAAACATAATTTTTTTTACCTCAAAGAATCATGAAGGGACAGGAACAGTGTACAAAGTGGATATCATCTGACATTTGGTGTTTCTGCCTTCTGAATAGAGAACAATGGTAGAAATAATCTTTCACTTTTTTAAAAAATTTTAATAGTGTTCTACAGATAGTGTAATTTGTGCAGGCAAAAAGAAACTGACTTCCTTTGCCTGTTTTTTGTGTTATTGTTAATGATGCTTTGCCCTCCTTCCCACAGACATTCACATTGGCATCGGTGTGCAGGACAAAGGTTCACTCTCAGTTTTGCAGAAAAGATATGACTGAACATTGTAGAATTCCTTTTGAATTGATTTTACTTTTATAGACTCACTCACCTCTCTAATCTGTCAGGGAAAAAAATCCTGTTGGCACAGAGGATGAACTGACATTCCTATTACCGAGAATTTCATTTCCAAATGTTATAAAACTCCTAAAGCTCCAGATAGGATAAAACATTTAAAACTGAGGAATGCAGTGAAAAAAAATCTTTTATTAGCAAATGAGATTATTGCACAGTCTTTGCCAGCAGTTAATTTTAAACTTTCTTTGAGATCTTATTATATGTTCCTTAACCTACTGCACCTATTGTGCTAAGAACCACCAAGGGAAAGAAGATGACTCTGATGTGTCCTGTAGGAAGAGAAAAGTCTTGCATTTGGTGTCTCAGTGGACTTCTCTCTACAAAGACTGGTTACATGAAGATGAACATTTAAAACAATTTTTAAAGGTATTGAAACTATTTCCATGATGCATTTCAGCACTGTTTAATTGCATACTGTCTCTAAAAAGCCCCAACAGCAAAATCTATAAAATATATTTTTTCATACTTAGATCTTCTCTATGAAATCTATAATATAAAATGATTTACATGTGTCTTCTTTAAATGCCTTAAATATAGTCAGTTTGAACAGAAATCTTACATTGTCAATACAGTCAACATTAAAAGCTTTACTTTAACATATGAAACTTATGGAACTCCAGTGGTCTCTAGAAAATGGGAAAAGTTAGGAAGGTAAGAAATAAAACTACAGAGATGTGGAGGTTCCTTGGACACACCAATTATGTCTGTCAGAACAGGGTCTGCAGTCGGAATCCAGAGGATCGTGGACATGGAGAGTTTTGAGGTGTCTGTAAGAGATGCTCCTTTGACTGAGGAGTGAAATCCTATTTCACAGTCTTTTCTGGATGCACATGGAGAGCAGCATAGCTTTATATATTTTTGATAAATAAAATTTCTTTCCTTACTTGTTAGCAAAGTTCTTCTCATATTTCTTTATAAGTTCCAAAAGCTCTTATAATTCCCTTGTAAATTTGAAAATAGTGCTGCTGTTGCTAACCTAAAATCTATCTGGTTACTGGTTTTTTTCAGTATATTGTTTTTCCCTGCTGGTTGAAAGATGAGAGTATTTTAGGAGACTTTCCACTTTCCCTGATGAGTCTCTTTGTCTGAGACTGGAGATCTTAAGGGTCTTTTATCTTTTCAGTCATTCGCTCAAGACAAAGGCATGAAACATTGAATGAAACGTGGAGAAAATCTTGAGATTCCTTTTTTGTTTTGTTTTGTTTTTTAAGTTGGGCACACTGCATGTGGAAGCAGAGACCTTAGGATTTTTGCTTTTTGGTACTAGATGTGTATTGCTGTACTGGAAAGGGGGCATCATTTCAGGCATCAGTTATGTCACACTGAGTTGCACCTGTCTGGATGCAGGGCTTTCTGGCCACGGAGGTGTATGACTGTGCAGTCTCACAATTTCTCTTCTTGAAGCTTGTGTGCAGTAGTAAACAGCAATACTGTTAATGATGGTTGTAGTTACATGTGCAAAACCAACATACAGGGTCGTAGGCTAAAATGGTTCATGCAGAACTCTGTGATTGTGGGGGCTAAAGCAAACCTGGTGACTCAGCTCATACATATGATCCATGTTTTCTTAGAAGGGAAAGACACAGATCTACGTGCAGATTTGGGAAAAGTGTAGAGAAAATATTTCCTAGAATTTCAATCATGACAATGTCTTCTCCCAAAATTAGAAATAAGGTTTATTTATGTATTAGTTTACAACTAGGGAGAGTTGTGGGAGACATCAACTCAGTTCAAAATGCATGCAAATGTGAGGAAAGGTAAAGTAGAATATTTGCCATTTTAAAACTCTTAATCTAATGAACCTGTTATCGTTTTGGATAAGTGGTAAGAGTAATAAGTTTGAGTAAATAATTTGGATAAGTAATAAGTGGTGTGTTGTCATGCTTCAGAATGTGTTCTTCTGACCTAACCCAGATTTCATGTAGTAGCCACAAGTGGTGTTTTAAATTTTCCTGTTTATAGACAAAATAGTGCAAGCATTTTGCCCTCTCACTTGGTACACAGTACTAAGTGTTTCTCCAAAGGCAAGCTGAATATTGGCTGGTCTGGAAATTTAAACAAGAACATTCTCTCCTTACAGGTTTTGCATGAATATAATGCTAAAACTTGTTTTAGTAGGGTAGTGCCTGAATTGACTCAGACCACTGATGTAATGCCTTAGGTTTATGTTTGAGTTGTCAGATGTTTGCAGATACTGCTTTATTTTGTAGACGATATACAGAAATGTGTTAGATGATGTGTATGAGTATCCCATTCTTGAGAAGGACCTGAAAGAATTTCAGAAGATACTTGGGATGCATCGCCGTCAGTAAGTATTGATTATATTTGTGATCAAGTCTTCTTTTACTCAGAGTGTAATTTATTTTTGTTGCCATCTTTCTGTAATTCAGTAAAGTGATGAGTGATACAAGTGGCATATTCCGTTTTGCAAATCATCTCTTCTTTAAACTAAAGCTAGATTATTCAATTTTCTCTGATGTTTATTGGGCAATGTTTGTGATTCAACATTCACTCCCATCAATTTCATTTGGGATTACTTGCAATCAGAACAATAGTTTGTGGAGAAGCTGGCAAAAATACCTTCAGAAACTGCAGTCTGTGACTTCAGATGGTACCTTCATTCTCTCTGCAGTACTGAGAAGCAAATCACTTGGAATAGTAATCTCGGTGTTATTATTTTGCTAGTAGTTATGGCATCTATAAAAGATATTTAATTGGCATGTTTTTCCAACAAATGGAGGTCGTTTCCATGGTTCGGCTGTTGGGGGAGTGGAAGGAGCTGTGCCGTTTAGGGTGACCCCAACTGCTGTGTTTGCCTACTTGGAACTGCTCATGGGCTGACAGTGTTGCTTTTCACTACATCGATTATGCATGTCAAAGGAAAGTTCTCTGGCTGAGCCAGATGCCTTTAGTTTTTCCTGAAGAACCTTTGCAGCCTTTCTGCAGTGACCATTTAGTGTTAAAAATTTTCTGATGTTGTAAACTTTATTGTAGCTAAAACTTCCTTTTCCTAAGCTTTGGCTGGAAAGAATAATTGCGATTTTCCTTTTTGTTTCAGCACTGTAGATGAGTATTCACCTCATCGAAAGGTAATGCCAACCTGATTATTGCTGATTGCTAAACAACCTTCCATCTCACTTTTTTTTTCCCCCTCTGCCCTCTTCCCTCTCTTTTCTTGGCTTCTTAACTGAAAGTGACTGGTGACCAAAAACATGACAGGATATATCAGTGAGGTTAGACTTGCAATGCTGCTTAAGGAACTTTTTTTTCCTTTGAGTGCATCTTGGACATCAGCAGTGTGAGCTAACCTGCAGTGGCTCTGACAGTATTAGCATCTTAACAAGATGCTTTGAGATGTCAAAATTCAGGAGAGGCCTGGGAGTGTGTCCCCACCGAGCTAGAGGGGTGTAGCAGGCTGGGCAAACCAGGCTGAACACAGGCATTGACATGGATGTCAAGTAAACAGAGCAAAGGGCAGATTTGTTGTGACAGGGATAGACAAAAAGAGGGGAACGTGAATCTGTCTATTTAACTGGAGGGAGAAGTTGCAGCCAGAGAAAGTTGGCATACAGACTGCTCAGAGGTGAATTGCTGTGCTTGTCAGTTTTACTGGGCTGAAGTTGAAGTGTGTAATAAGCTTAAAATGTTACTGCAAAAATGTAGAAGGCAGAACATGAGATTGTAGTGAAATTGCTAAATAGGCTGATTGGTACATAGGAAATGTATATAAGAATAAGTGTATAAGAAATGGGCTCTGAAAATGAATACAGAAAACCTTGAATTGTGCAGGCTGCTTAGCCTTGGCATGTCCTGCTTCCTTCAAAATCCCCACCTTGGCCATTATTTAGTAAGGCAACTCCCAGTTTACTGCTCCAAGAAAGGGTGGGTGTACTTCCTATACAGAAACTTTTGGCCAGATGTATGGGTTGAATACTCTATTCTGTGAATTACTGCTTTGTAAACAGCAGGGATGCAAAAAATCACTGTTGTCTTTTTTTTTTTTTCCTCCTCTTTCTTTCTTTTTTTCTTTTCCACTTCCTCACAGAATAAAACCTTTTTCCACCAGTTCAGTGTAAAGGAGAACTGGCTGCAGCAAAGAGGAACCATGAATGAAACAGAAGAAAGTGAGTATAAAGGAAAAAGTGGAGGAAAAGCTCAAAAACTATAAAATTGTTTCTCAAGGACTTCAATATAAATATTCTTTAACTGACACATAGCTTTTGAACAAGACCTTAGGGACACAAAAGAAGAAATATTTGGCTGTGTAAGTTTACCTTCTTCCTCCTGGTTTGAAGGGCTCAACCGTGCCATGGTATCTCAAGGGGTTTTTTGCCCTGTCCGGTTCCTCCAGCACCCCTGTCACAGTCCTGTGTGCCTCCCAGGTGTGCTGGCAGCCTGTCCACCAGGCATTACTTCTGCTCCATTTCATGCTCTTGGTCTCTTGACCTATATCTCGGTCGTGAAAGGTGAATGAATAAGCCTGTCACATGAAATGGGCCAGGATCTGCTAACTCTGGGAATGTGTCTTAGCTCCTTCTCTGCTCAAAAACATCTCTGCGTGGAGTGCAAGGTGCCACTTTGCTTTAATGTCAGCCATTTCAAGAGGCAATTTCCCTCCATCACTACTAATGCTGTAACGCAGTGAGGCTGTCACCCTCCTGTAATGCCTGAACGAGGAAGGAGGCAGAGCGGAGAACGCTGCGTACGCGAGCAGGGAACGGCAGAAGGACCTCCTGCCTGACAGCCTCGCTCTTTGACAGTATATCTTCATTTCTTACTGGGAACAGAACTCTGGAAGTTCACTTGAAGTCAGTGTATTTTTAGTGCTCATTTGTGACAGAACAAAAACTGAGCTTGTTCTACGCCAAGTTGAAAGACTTGCACAGTACGTGCTGCTGATAGATAATCCTCTTTTTGTGCTTCAAATGTAGGGGGGTTTGAGGTTTATGTTACCGAGGCTTCTGCTAAAAATATTATTTGTGGATCAGAACCCCCACACTCCTTCTTTCAAAGCTGGACAGAACTTGTGGGTGACTGGAAGGGAAAATGTACTGGCACAAGAGAGGGGACAGACTATGTGACTGTGGTGGGACAGTCACCAGGACAGGACCCAGCAAGGCCATTCCTGACTGAGTTAAATTGCTTTTGTCTTACTCCCTGAGAGCAGGAGCCATGGACTGTGATGGGACTGAAGGAATGAAATAGCCAGAGTGAAGCTGGGGAAGGGAGAGACAGATGCAGAGGGTGGACATCTAATCCTGTGTGGTGGAATGCTGTCTGACTGATGGTACTTGTGGAGGATGGGTCTGTCCAAGCTGCTTGGACCAGCCATGCCACTTGACTAGAGATGTTTTATCCTCTATTGCAATCCTTACCAGGGCAGCTTGCAGCCCATGGCCACTTCCTCCCATTGGCATTCCCTCCATCACACAGAGGAGCAGCACGGGCTCCTGGAAGAGATGACATGGTCCATCCCAAGAGATTCCACAGATAGAACATTGGAAGGGTGTGAAGGGGAGAATCACTATGGTGGTTGTGCTTGAGCACCTGACCTGGAGGTTGATTTAATTCAGTATTAAAGAAAGGATAGATCAATACCCTATTTGTAAATTAACATTGCTGTCATTGTCCCTTTGCAAATGACAGAGAGGACATTTCAAACAAATTCACTGTAAGCAAGGTGTGTCACTCTGCATATGGAGTCCAAATATTCCTGTCAGATTTTTTAAAATTTATTTTTCTACCTTGTAATTTAAAGTGCAGTTGGATATCTCTGTCTTCATGAGGTGTATCCATTCTGATGAGAGATTCTGCCACGGATTGAGCATCTCACTTACTCTCTGTCAGTAGAGGCAGGTTAAAAAGGAATTATAAAATCAAATTACTTTTTTCCCCAATACTCAGTGTTAAGTTCCTCCTTCATTCTCATATTCATTTTTTCTTTACTACAACAGGAAAAACCCCCCTATTCTCAAGGATGGAGTTCTTAACTGCTTCTGGCATAGGCTTCACTAATGAAAGTGCCCCAAAGCCATGAAGATCTGTAGGACAAGCAAAGAGCTATTGCTACATACATCTGTCAATAAAAATAATGTTAAAAAATGCAAAAGTTCTAGAGAAGAAAAGTTTTCCTGTATTGGCATGGTAGCAGCCTGTCTATAATAAGAAGTGCTAGAGTAGAAGGAAGTGGAAAGTTTAATTAGGCACTGAAGTGAGTGTGAAACAAAGAGCTGTGACAATTCTGATTAGTAGATGTAATTTGCAAAATATTTATGCAAGTCTGCAGCTCAGTTTCTTCCGCTTGAAGTGTGGCAGCCGTATTTCAAAGAACTAGCTAGGGCAAACTCGGCAAAAGATGTAAACCTAAAATTCTGGCAGGCAGAGAGAGTGTACATCCCTTTTTGTAGCGGAAAAATGTAATCGCTGAGCTGACCACAGCATTCCCAGAGCCGAACCAACTCAAGGACCTCAGTGGAAGTAGTGAGCCCAGGGAATTTCCCCAAACCGGTCCCATTTATATGTGCTGCTTGTGATTCAGGAAATGAGTTGTCAGAACTGATTGTATGGCTGTTTGGGCAGTCTCTGCTGGTGCTAAAATACTCTGGCAATGCAAGTAGTTTAGATGTCTAGACAGATAAGCTATCAGGAGTGCTTGAAAACCTGGGAGCACTGTTCTTGCAAAGCTTCCTGTTCCAGGTGGAAGTGGAGGTCCAAAATAATTTCTGCAGCAGATATGAAAATATACTGAAAAGATAGTGATTTATCTGAACCTAAAATGAAGGGAGAAAAGATGGCGACAGCTGAGTTTGCAGAGAAGATAGGCAGTGAAGGAGGTTACCTGTGACAAATCCTCAGGGTAGGAAGTCTTAAATAGATGTTGCTGTGGGAGTCTGTGTTTCTGTTTGCTTGCCTCTCTCATTTCCCACGGACAGGAGGTGGGGAGGGGTAAAATGGTGATGTTTATGCTTAGTTTCATGTCCTTTGTGTCAGGGTGCAGTGACTGCCCTTCCCGCAGCAGCCAGGCAGCTGAGGCGTTGCGGTGGTGGGGTCTGTAAGTTTGTTCCTTGCTCTGTTCAGGTATCTCTGCCTACAGCTGAGCATGTCTTTCTTCCTTTGTGCAGTTTTCTGCCGTGTGTATATAACAGAGCACTCCTATGTCAGTGTGAAAGCTCAAGTGTCAACTTCAGCTCAGGAGATACTGAAGATCGTGGCAGAAAAGATCCAGTATCCGGAGGAGGAGTTGGCGCTGGTGACAGTCTCATTCTCTGGTGGTAAATAACTTCCCTTCGTCTGATTACTTACCTTTTATTGCATCAGGTAAGAGTGGGCTGACATTTTCTGATGCAAGGATACAGCTGTTCCTCTATGGGCCCACAGCTGGGTGACCAGGGGAACAATGAGGAGCTGCTTCCCAGAGACTTGTTTCCATGGCAACAGCTCTTTCTCGGGTACTGTGGGATGTAGCATCTCCTGACTGGGAAGGGAGTGTAAAGAACTCTAAGTCTCCAGCAGTATTGCAAGGTTTTATTCCTTTTCCACAGATGAATCTCCTGCTTTGGAATTTAAATTAATTTTGAAGGCAATGAGGCATGGTTTGCTTTAAAAATATAGAAGGGAATAGCAAATACTATGTGCATCGCTGTTTCCTCATTTATGGCATGAGTAACAAATACTCTTGAGGAGAAAGGAGAAAGACATATTTGCACAATTGAGATACTGAGAGCAATCTCAGCAATATTTTGTAAGCAGTCTTCCTTACAACTGACATTTTTTGCCTATTGTTTTAGTGTTAATCATTAAACAGGAGGGCTTATTGTCTCTTTTAAGAAAGACTAGAGTGATCATGGAGTGATACTAGGGACCAGCCAAAGTTCCAAGATCTTCTTTGGTGTCTGGCAGGTCTCAAGCTCCTTGGTCAGATTGTTTTGATTGTCGTGGTGTTTTTTGGAAGCAATTTAACTAGGTGCATAGAAATGTGAAGATGTAGGTGCAAAAGGACTAAGAGTGTATAATATCTTGGCAATATTCTCAGATAACATTAGTTGGTGTTGACCCCCAGACAAAGGACGCATCTTTTAAGTTATGGCACTCATTGCTACTTCTTTGTCAGTCTAGTTCGATGAAATACACACAAGTGCTGGCTTGTCCTGTTTATATCTTTGATTCAGAACTGGAAGGTCACATTTCTTTCCCCTGTGCTGACCTCAATTAAATAAATGTATTTTTGAGTGCACTGGTGTGGGTGGCAGGGAGATGGTGCCTGTGCTCTGGTTATTGAGAGCCTGGGCACGGAGCAGCCATTGGGAGCATTACACGTGGGTGTCCTGGCCACCTACTTCGTTTTCAGGCATACTCTTTTTGCCCTTGTGTGTGCCCAAACTCACCTCCAGTGCATTTCACAGCACTGCAAAATCACTGTGCTGCTGTTGTTTTTCAGGTCTTTCTCTCCTGTTCAAGGGCAGGGCACGTTTTGCTCTGATAGCAATAAATCTGGTTCTAACTGCCTGCTTAGCTAAAGAAAACCAACCATTCATAAATAATGAAACATACTATATAGGTTCCCAGGAAAGCCACAAAACAGAAGTGGTTGCCACGTGGTTGTTCAATGAGAAACAGTAAATAAAATGCAGGTATAGTAAGAAAGCCATTTGTACGTGCCCTTTATAACCCCTAAAATGTTATTTAGTTACATTGCCTGAGCTAATTCGAAATACAACAGTTTCAGTGTCTTTCTTCTTATGCATCCTGTACTGCAAGTAATGAGCACCAACCTGCTACGCTTTTTCTCCTGCTTTGTGTTTTTGCTATTTGTGTGACTTAGAACTCTTGTCTTCCATCCACGTGGAGGGCAGCAGTATGAGCATTGGAGAACCTGTTTTTATTGTACTCCAATAATGGATAAGCAAGCTCTTAATTCAAAATTACCTTGAAAAAATATAATGATAGTTCAGCATAATGTATCTGTGTATCAATGGGTAAGTGAGCATGGATAAAAGGGAAAACTGTCTGAAATTATGTTTGGCTCTCAGACTCCTCCTGGTCCTGCTCCTCATGGGCAATGCAGAATCCAGGGTAGCTGTCAGTGTGCCTGTAGTAGTTTTGGGTCTACCACGTATCAGGTCTCCAGAGGATTACTTAGACCCCACAGGAAGTGACAGTTTTTGCAGGGCAGTTTTTAAGCTGTGTTTAGGGTTTTGCTTTATTTTTCCCCCCACCTTTCTATAGTTCATTCAAGATTCTTGAGAGCTGAACCAGTACTCTGGAGTGGAGGAAAAAAAAGTCCTTTCTCTTTGCTACTAGTGTCCTGCTCTTTTACTCAGCTATTTCCTAAATTAATTGCTCTAAGTCTAGAAGGATTACCACCGTAAATACTGCGTTACAAAGGACTTCTCAGCTCTGCTCTGTGGGGTGAATTTCATGGTGTTGGGATCCTTTAAACTTCTTTTCCTGTTGAATGGCTGTAGCTACTGATTTAATCTCCACCCCTGGTTTTGTCTCCAGTGACACTCAACAGCGCAGTCTGTGGAGGCTGAGACACTCTGCTCTAACAAAAGTCACTACATTTATACTAGATACACTGGGTTGATATTAAATGTTCTGTAAGGCATAGGAAGCTAGACCAGATGATTTCAGGGTTTCTTTCTGTTCTATGTGAAGTGCAGTTTGAATGCAGAAGCAGGAAGCTTTTGTGCTCTAGTCCATCAGAGATATCTTGCCTTTATCTTGCCTGACCAGGGTGGAGATGATGGGTCCCCACAGAGACTGAATTTGATGCTTAGTTACCTTCTAAAAAGTTGATGTGGCTTCACGAATACAATTGTACTTTTATTTCTCATATACGGCTTTTACCCCTGTTCTGAAACTTCTCTGGGTTTTTTTGCTGTTTTTACAGAAAAACATGAGCTACAACCGAATGACTTGGCTATCTCAAAATCTTTAGAGTCATCCAGTCGTATGTTTGTATACCGAAAAGATTTGACTGATTCTTTGGTAAGGATTGGTATTGCATATTTACCATTTTTTCTTTGTCTGACTCCAAATCAAAATTTTAGTATTCCTCTCAGAGGACTTTTTCAATGCAGAATTTATTTTTTGCTTCCTTAGTAAAGCTTACTGAGCTGGTCTATTACTAAAAAAAAAAAATCTTTCATTAACAGCAGTTATTTGACTGAACAGTAATGGAATTTGTTCATCAATTTTAAATAAACCAAAGCTTCTGTGCAGCTTAAATCTTTCAATCTACATCAACCTGGAAAAGCTGACCTGTGTTTGTACCAGAATGGATGGGATGAGGATTATTCAGGGCTTCTGTGACTCTTTCCTCTCCACCCTGCCTTGCGCCTCTGTAGCACTTAAGAGTGGCTGGTGCATAATGGTGAACAAATTCCATGGAATTACTACATGTGGAAATAGATGACGTGTGAGTTCCACCAGGCACATCAGTGAGACCCCTGTGTTGTGGCAGCCACGTGGTCAGCTGGTGTGTACCACTGGCGGTTTGTCCTCCTCCTTCCTGCTGCCTGTCTGTCTCTCCATCCTCTCGCTGGGGCTGGGAAGGTGAGCGGATTGAGAGGCAGCAGATCTCTCTCACTCTCTCAGCCTTCCCTCTGTCTTCAGAAACCAGGATTGCAAACTCCCACCCTCCATGCTTTCCCAAAGCCCCAGTGAGGCAGGCACAGTCAGGCACTTTGCTGTTTCAATAGTTTTCTGCTAATTATGCAGATGTTTCCAGGAAAGAGCAGGGACTGTATCACAACTGACTTCTACATGTTGTCAGTACCTCTAGGATCTGTGCATTCATCCTCAGGATGAGAAATGTCTATTTACATTTTGTTGGATCAATGTGCCCTGAAGAGCTGACATGCCACTATCATTGTAATCTGTCATCCCCATTATCTCCGGCGTTCGAGCCACCTCTAAAAATGTGAATATTAAGGGAAGGTTTCCAGCGCAGACAGGTGACAGCCAACCTAGTTTCATCAGTTACTTAATGAAAATTGCAAAACTTGCTTTAACTGTCAGAAATACAGCACCAAAGTAATAGCTTAACTGGTAAGAATAATCTTTCATCTTGGCAGATGGTTCATGTGCCAAGTTTCAGACCGATGAGGTTAAAAAAGCCAAGAGAAATGCAAAACTTTGAAAATCCAAGCTAATAATGTAAATGTCAAATGACCCTGAACACCAGCAGTCCACAGTAATATACTAAGTAACTTTTATGAATCTGAATCCACACCGTTTTACTCTTTGTTGATTACATTTGAGGTAAATTAATCATAAAATGTATGGATTTATATTATTTGTAAAGGTGGACTGGAGGGCAAGTTATGTGTATTTATTGTAAATCCACTGTGTTTTCAGAATGATTCCTTTATGTCAGAAAATTTACTAATATCTTAATTTAGATTTTATTTTCTGATAGTTTCAGGGATTTTATTTTCCTTATGCTATCTGCTTGGCCAGTGTTTTATATTCAAGGTTGGGAGAGGGAGAAGGCCTCAGTCTCCAAAGCAAATCATTGATCCTATTGACCCATTTCCCATTTCAAGCTATTTATTAAATAGGTTATAGCTCCTTCATTTTGATTAGTGGGGAAAAAAGCCTTCAGAGTGCACTTAGAGAAGATTACTTACTCAGCTCTGTTCGGTACCTTAGTCCAGTAACTGTTTCATTGCAAAACCTTTGGCATTTCTTGAGGAATTTTTTTTGCTCTTGTCTATTCATTTAGAATCCATTTTCTGAAAATGAAGAATTACAGCAGAGATCTGTGAGGATTTTGGGAATTAACACCTGGGATCTTGCCTTAGAACTAACAAACTTTGACTGGAGCCTCTTCAATGCAATTCATGAGGTAAGAAGCACCACATCCACTTCCAGGTGTGTTACTGTCATGCAGCATTGTGCCATTGTGATGCATTTTGGAGCACTGGTATTCCTGTGTGCTTGGTTCACTGTCATGACAGCATGATTTGGCAGCTCTCAGTAGTGGTGACAGGTCCAAGAGCTATCTTGCAATCCTTGAGACTGAAAAGAATTGTCAAGGGTTTGTAACTTTCCTGTGTTCGGGCATCTCATATGTTCCTTATATATCTGATGTGTTTTATTGAGATTTGCCTCAAGAGAGTAAAAGGCCATGATTATTTTCTAAAAACCTTCTCTGTGAATATGTTACATATGCAAAATGTCTTATGCACTTGATAGTGTTTCAGTAAATATGGGATTCCACAAATAGCTGTCTTTCATATCACTTTAGTCACAAAAGAATTCACAGTTTCAGCAATTTAGATGGTCATATTACTGTTCTTGTTAGACTTCAGTGAGATGAAAAATACTGGGCAGGCTTTATTAAATGGGATAATGGTGCCCTTCAGGGCCCATTGGGTTGTTTCAATGACTTCGATAGGTTCTGGTTTGAGTTGCTGAGTAAAACACACAGTTAACAGTAGAAAATCTCTCTTGAAAATACCATTCACTGAAAAGCCTGTTGGCTTTCTGAGAAAATGAATGCGCAATTCCCTTGCTTTTCACCGGAGGCTTTCCTTTTCTTTCATTTTGAGTTATTCAGTTTAGACACTTTAAATTTGAAACTGGCCAAGTTTGGGGTTTTTTTTCAAGAGAAATCAAGACCCACCCCTCCATTGATTAAAAATTGGCTAATACAGAAACAAGTTTGAATAGAAATTTTTCAGATTCTGCAGTGGTTTGATATGCTTGCTTTTTCATACTGGAACAGAAGTGATGAAATGCAGAAATAGATTATGTCTTATACCTGTCTATAGCCAGAAATGGAACCTTGGGAATTCTAAGAAGAGCATATCTTGCAGGATTTCCAGTCCACCTGCCTTCTGTAATAAGTCTGTAGATTTTGCTAAGCCAAACCTGAATCATTTGTGATTGGCTCATGGATAATGAAAAAATAACCATTTGTGACCAGACCTTGTTTCAAAAACATACTTCTGAATAATTTCTAGTTCATTTATATTTAAATTGTTTTTATATCCCTGATGATGTTGTCAATGTCTTCCAGCAAGAGCTTATATACTTCACGTTCAGCAGACAGGGCAGTGCTGAAAACACTGAGAATCTCAGTCTTCTGCTTCAAAGATGCAATGAGGTCCAGCTCTGGGTCGCCACTGAGATACTGCTCTGTAGCCAGCTCTGCAAACGTGTACAGCTAGTGAAAAAGTTCATCAAGATTGCTGCCCAGTAAGTTACTAGCATTGCAACAGGAATCCTTGAATTCACGTGGTTTGTTTGGCAAGAAGTAGGTGGAGAAGCAAGGAGAGAAAACTAATTCGTCATCCTGTGTTTCGATAGTGTAGTAAGCATATCTAAATAAAACAGTCTGTAGATAACAATAGCAGACCCTGGTCAAAACTAGACACGGTGGAGTATATGCTGCTGAAATCATCCCTGGCAGCTTAGCTGCTGTGTCTGTAGTGTCAGCTGCAACATCCCTGATAGTGCAGAGATAGCTCCTTCCTTAGCTGAGATAACCTGAGCACCATATGACACAAGTATTTTGGCAGCAAAACAGTCACACAAGAGTATATAGAAACCAAAACACTTTGTTATAAACTTGAAAATCCTACCTCTAAAGAGGAACCTAACTGCAATAAGCTGTTGCCCCATGTAATCCTCTCTGGACTACTCTTTTACTTATTGGAGGGGTAGGTTTCTTCATGTATTAGATTTGACAGTCTGCTCTTCCACTGTTACTGAATAGTACTGGCATTTATTCTATGCCTTGCAACAGAATACAAATATACACTATACACAGAGATTTCTTTTCTCTGTAATCACTCTTTGTCTTAGTAACCAAGGAAATGGAGCAATTTAAATATGTACAGTCATCCTCGTCACTTCTCTCTTCACTTGTTGGTCTTCTGCAATATTTGAATATGCACGTTCATGGAAAATGTATAATTTGTTCCCTTCATCGACTGGGTTGATTTAATTTGCAAGGCACTTACATACAAAGGACTGTTCTCTGCTGAAGCAGTGCCTTTAGAGAAATTAATTCTTCTAATCTAATCTAGTGTAACTCATAAATGTGATCTGATTTAGTTTGCAAGTTGTGTGGTATCCAGTAATACGTTCATTTTCTGCCATATCAATGGCCAGGTTTGGTCCAATTACATAAAAAAATGATTGGTTCCATGTGCCTTGCTTGGACCACTATAGCATTAATTTGCATCCCAGGAAAAGTTTTGTGTCTGTCCTCCATGAACAAGAATATATTTGTTACCAGACTAAAACGTTGCTCTATTTTTATTCATTCTATTCTTTTAAGTGAAAAGCTAAAGTTATGGAGACTAAATACAGTTGTCAGTAAACAGTAGATAGGTTCTCTCAGTGTATTGCCGAAGCGCCCATCACTGGAGAATGTAGGTGATGAAATAAGTGAGTGTGTAGTTTTCACAGGATTTTTTTGTAATCATAAAAGCTGCCTTCTAAATGAACACACCACTGTATCTCATCAGTTCTGGAAGAGTTGATGAAATAGGAACAGTTAGGGTGGAAGGATGATGTGCTAAGCACAGGACTCTCATCATGAGACAGGCCAAGCAGCCTTCCTGGTTTTTTTGTGACTAAGGCAGAGGGGTAGGGAACTATGAACAGCTCTGGCTGCTCCCTGTTCTCTGCTCACAGATTCAGCCAGGAATCTTTGTCTGTGATTTTCCTCTGCTCAGGAAAGCACCAGGACTAAGGTTTCATGTTCATCATCTGTGTGCTTTGCTGTTGAGGAACACCTGAAGAAAATGAAAGCATTTTACACAAGTGTGTCAATATATAAAAGGGAGACAGAATTTTTGAAAAACATATCCATATGCTTCTCTTGATGAGTAGTCTAAAAGAGTAAACAAGTGGTTCAATAAAGAAAATTAATTAGCATGTTATAGAAATTAACATCCTGGAGAGTTAAAGAAGCAAGTCAATGTAAGGTTAGAATAAACAAATTATAACAGCAGCCTTTTTGCTGCCCAAGCAAGCAGTGGCTGACCATAAGAGACATCCCGTCTGTCTGCAGCTCGCTGTGAGGAGCGGGGCCACCCGGCAGGCAGTTTATGCAGGCTGAGTTGGACACCTTCCTTGGTTTGAAATGAGTTGCCTTTGGGAGCTGCCTGGCTTTAATGATAAAAAGAATCTAAGCAACAAAGTTAGGATTAACTTTAAGACAGCTGAAGTGAAGTGAGAAATACACTGTCCCAAGATAGTACACAGTGATAAGGGCAGGCTTTATAAAATTTGTAACAAGTTCTGGTGATTTTCCAGGCTAAGGCCTTCGCATGTACTTTTCCCTGATGATAAATCCCGGTGAAGCCAGTGGATTCATTCATACTTAAAATTATCTTAAAAGAGGATTCCCACTCTCACACACAAATGCACCCATATATTTGTATGGTCTTCAAAAATCTTCAAGAGACAGGGCAATACTTTCGCTTTAAAAGGACTCAGTATTTCAGGATTTCAAGTTTCCTAATGGTCTAGAAATAAGCATGGTCTGATTGTATATAGTAAAATGTCAAAAAATAGAGGTATCAAGCCAATTCCATCGGGACCTGTACTGTAACCAGTACTAGCTGCAGCTGGTTTATAGGCATATGTAAATAGAACACTAACCACGTTTTCAGACAATAAAAATGATGAGGGATTGCAAATGCATTGGAGGATAAATAGAAAAAAAAAAGAATTATCTGAGGAGTCTAGTGGCATGTGCAAAGAACAGTAGGATAAGATTTAATTTAGATAGATGCCAAGTAATTCAGCTACAGAATGCTAATACTGAGCTGAAGAAATAAATGCATGATTGTAAAGAACAGCACTGTGACAGAGGTCCTTGGGTGATAATAGATGACAAATTAAAAGACAGGACAAAATGTGATGCTGTTCCAAATAAATAATTTGCTGTTTGTTTTATGCTTGTGTAAGAATGTAGAACAGTAATTATATTTCTTCTTCCCTCCCCACTGTCTTACTACTTGAGAAAGTAGTGAAGGAAATAAGGAAACACATGAGTTAAAATCAATTACAAATAATTCAATGAAGGATAATAACAATATGGAAAAGCAGATTGCAGGCCACAAACACAAAGAGAAATTGAAGGAGCCTATGTTGTACAATTTACAGAAAAGATGAAAAAGAGGATGAAAATATTTATTATACAACAGAATAGAGGTCAAGGAATTATTCTGTATGGTAAAGGACAGCTGGGAGTAACTTGAACATTGAAAAGGGAAAATTACTTTTGACAGCAAAGGGGAAAAAATAGCCTGCCAACAACGGGGTTGATGAGACGTTAGAACGTTTTCTAAAAAACTTCTTAGAGACCCCATCACCTAGACTGCAGGTGGTTATGAGAGGACATTTAATGAGTTCATTATGTGGAAGATGATTGTATGTTAGTGCTGAGGGTTGAAATGAGACTCAGTAACCTAGGATACGTGTGCATTCCATTTATCGCTGATTCTGAGTACAAAAAAATCATATTTTTATTCCTCAGTTGTAAAGCCCAAAGAAATCTGAATTCATTCTTTGCAATTGTTATGGGTCTCAACACTGCATCTGTCAGCCGACTGTCTCAGACCTGGGAGGTAAGACACATCTTTATGTCTTTTAGACGCTGTCAAAACCATTTTGCACAAAGGTAGTATACTGGTGAATTACTTTTTTTCTAATTATTGGTTCTTCATGCTGAAATCAAACATAGAGGGAGTGTTGGTGGAGAAAATTCTTTGTGCCCTGAAGCCTTAGATACACAGCTATTAAAAAAAAACCAACCTAAATGTGTCCTTTCAGAATTTTAAATAAGAACAAAGCACGGAGATCTTATGCTCTTAAAACAAAATAAATTATTCTGGCATTTTAAGTAGGTATCAGAACAGAAAGTCTTACAAAGGTGCCTCCAAACAAGCAATACCTTATTATGGAATAATTCAATTTAAAAGCCAAAACAATAAAGTAGAAATAAAAAATAAACCTTCATTAGTTGTCTTTCATAAGTTTTTTTTGCAGCTGCTCGTCTTGAACAGCAAAGTTAGGAAATGAACCATGAATAAGGAGCATACTGGAGAACAGAGATTATTTGCTTAAGAAGCTACTGGTTGCAACACAGAACATGAGTGTGTTCAAAGGAGGGTCCCACTGGGATCTGTATTTCTGTTGTGGGTTTTTTGTTTCCATCCAAGGGGCATCCATATAGCGTCATAGTACCCATATTGAGTGATAGTATCTGCAAGTTTACTGTATCTGCTGATGAACCAAATATTGGGGAAGGCGTAATTGAGCAGGATGGGTTGAAGCCTTATCCCTCCTTCATGCCCTTAACACCACAGGTGGGCAGTACTTCAAAAATATCACTCTGTAGTGCAGAGTGACAGAGAAGGGCTGTGATCTTCTGCCTTGGAGATACTCTTGAGCACCAACAGCTGAGACCAGAGGGCCATTAGAGACTTACAAACCTAACTAACACTATCCAGGGCAAAGTGTCCCCCCTTAGCTGGAAGCGTGCGTATGGAAACATCACTCGTATGTCTGTGGCTGTGACGCACAGAGAAACAAGGACAGTGACTGTTTACAGGGACTCAGGCAAGGAAGAGTGACTTAAATAAGCGGTAAAGTAAAAGTTTTAGAGAAAACTACATACCTGAGGACGATGATACAGAAACCCCTTGCCTCTGATATCTCTAAAACACCTCTCTGGGGAACATTTGCCCTGGCCTCCTCCTGAGAGTTGCCTTCATTCCATTTCTCTAGGCTTTGGTAGGAGAGTGGAAGAGACCAACTGTGGTCTCAAAGGCAGTGATACAGATCTCTCCTGCACAGAGACAGAACTCTGCTCTGTGCTGAGGCCTCTGGAGATCATGCACTGCTGGTGGACTTCTCTCAGGAAGAGCAAAATATGTTGCTTGTCGGAACAAAGAGTGCATCTGCATATGTACCACTGTAAATATGTCATGTTTCTGTATGTAAAATATTTATCAAGTCACATCCTTTCTTTTTTTTATTTGTAAAACTTCATTGCACTGGAAGTTTCAAAAGCAGAAGGTTATTTGCATTAGTAATGTGACTTCTAGAAAGTAGAGCAATGTTTTTAAATTAATTATAATACTTACACATGTAAATGAAACAACCTAAATTTATGCAGTCATTTAGACACGAAATCATATTGTCTCTGCACTTGATTTCTTAAACAAGTAGTATGCTCCCAAGCATATCCTACTTTTTTTTTTTCCACAGTATCCAGTGTTATAATGAGCCTCACTTTTCCCAATTTAAGATAGAAAAACATGCAATTGCAGTTCCATTTTCAGTCATTTTAGCATTTTAATCATACACATCCACTTAATCTAATTGTTCTAAATCTCTTTTCTCTTAGTAGTGCCACTGTGGCTGTCAGAATCTAAGGACAAAGACAAGACAGGATTTGTACTGAGGGGATCTGTTTTACTAGACTAACTACTTTGGCTGGAAAAAATAGGCAGGCTTTAAGGTCCACACAACATTCTTCAAGTCTGAAATACCAGCATGAAAATTTAAATTGCAAAACAATTGCTTTGAGTGTAGTGATGTGAATCCATTAAAGCATCTTAGAGACAAAGGAAGTGGATGCTTGTGGAGTAGAGCAGGTGTTGGCATGAGGGGCACGACAGTAGTTTGTGCCTGGGCTCCCTTAGAAAGTGTTTTATGCAACTCTCTGTGGGATTAGGATCAGATAGCAGAGACAGAGCAGTCAGTTTATTAAGGAAATGTCTCACTTTGGCACCAGTGTGTGCCAGTGTTAACCCTGTTCAGCACTGGTGTGATGTATAAAACAGCACTGTGACACCTGTTAATTTCTAGAACCCATATTCTGGAGGAAGATTGATTACAACAAAGGATTTAACCTGCATGTGATCAGTTTCTGAATTCTCAGCCAGTGTTACTGCTTCTAGCTTGATATGGATATTTAGGTAAATGCAGCAGTCATGGAAGCTGGGGAAGAAAATAAAAACAGCTGCTAACAAGCAGTTTCCATAAAAGAAGGATGCAGGTCCCCAAGACGAGGCTGCAGGGCCCAGTGCCTTGCTGGCATTGCACTGAACATGGTCTGTAATTAGGGCTCTGGGAGCTGAGGAGCTGAGGTTAACTGCATGCTGGTGCTTTCAGCAGGCACTTCTCCCAGAGCAGTCTTGTGGAAAAAAATGCCTCAGCATTTTTCTGCCTTAATCAAATTCTCTTATTTTTTTTTTCTTCTCTGTTTTCCATACTTCAGAAAATTCCTGGGAAGTTCAAGAAACTTTTCACTGAACTTGAAAGTTTGACGGTAAGTATGGTGTTGACAGCAGAAGAACATTTCTTGCTTTAACTGCCTTCCTTCTTCCTAATTTATTTGAGTTTTCCTGTTATTGTCTGGAGCTGGTCTTGTCATGTCAGATCCATGATTTGCTGAAGGCCACGTGGCTCTCCAGAGCTCCGAGGTGGTCTGCAAACATGAAAAGGAAAGAGGCTCTGTTCCTGACAGAGGGAGGAAGAGCAGAGGCAGGCAAATGTAGTGTCAATTCACCAGCATCAATTTGGGAGCTGTTCTTTGCTCTGGTAGCTAATCAGCCTTTATCTGAAGCAACATGCTGCAGATCAGAAGAAAAAGAGACCAGCTCAAGTTTTAAAAAACAAATGTCAGAATCTGAGGCTTGAGGGTCTTTGTCAGCATTATCAAAGCAGAATAAACAAATGTTTCCTCTGGCTGTCATGGAAATAGGTGCATGGTAAGATCACTGCCTGGCACAGGGAGCAGGAGATCCAGCCTTCACCGCCTGACACACTTCTGTACTTGGAGTTCTTTATAAATGAATGGATTTTAAAGATTCTCTCTGAGCTCGAGTACAACAATGTTTGTTTACATTGGAAATTGAGATTACTTTTTGAATTGCCTACACAGGGCCACTGAAACATACTACCTTATTTTCTTTGAAAGTCTCCAGTGTGCTCCATGGATCTTAAAGCAGTTTTTGTTGGGATTTTTTGTTGCTGTTTGGTGTTGGTTTGGTTTCTTTAAGAAGAAATTAATCAGCAGTACATTCTGGGATACATTTTGTGCTATATAGTAAGAGATTTTGCTAATAGAAATTTGTGGGGAAATTACAGAGCAGTCCAAGTGAATCTATTCTGCAGCTTCCTCTCAATTTAGCACTGCTTCATCTAGAGGAACGTAATTGCTTTTGTTCTTCCACTGTTTATGTTTCCTGTTCAGTTTAGGATGTCAGCTAGCTTAGAAAACCTTTAGCTACCTTGTATCCCAAAGAAACCTTTTATATCTAAATCATGTTCAGATCATAAGCCCGTAATGGATTTGGAATTGCTCTTTTTATAGCCTATTGATTTTTCTGTCTATTACTCAAATGGTTTTGTAGGATCCTTCTCTGAATCACAAAGCTTACAGAGATGCATTCAAGAAAATGAAATCTCCGAAAATCCCCTTCATGCCCTTACTTCTGAAAGGTAATGTTGAAGCTTGGCTGCTCCTCACTGTTAATTAAAATAAGTGTAAGGTGATTTTTCCTTCAGATGCTCTTAAGATGAGTATGTGACAGATATAGTGGTATCGACAAGTTAGTACTTGGTCTAGATAATAAACAACTTCCTTTTAAGACAGGGGGAAGATGCCAATTTTCACACAGGTCTTAAAACTTCATACTGTCCTGTCAAGTGTGGATAGAGCTGTGTGCCTTTGCTTTGGTCACATCCTCTTCAGTGGAGAAGTGTGACCCTGCAAGGCCCTGGACCAGTGGCCATGGTCATACTGCTGCTCAGAGATGCCTGTTGGGAGATGCCTCCCCGCTTTGCTGGGATGAACCTGCCCTGGTGCCACCCTGAAAGCAGAACCTGCCCTGTCTGTCTCTGCTGAGAGGAGGGGATTTCCAAGTCTCTTATAGGTCTGAAAGAGATAAATAAAATTTTACTATGTAAAATATTTTTTTAAAAATATGTCTTAAAATAAAGTACAACTACTTGCTAATGCAGTGAGCTAGGCAGCTAATTAAGTGGCAAGTATTTCAAATATTCCGTTGTCTTGGAGTCATTAATTGTTAATTGCCTAGTCTTTGAACATGGCAAATTCATTTGTTTATTCCTGTATTCTGAAAGTGTTCTCTTTAGGCTGTTTATTCCAACCTGCTGCTGCTGTGAAGTGTTTCAAGGCAGTTCTCCAGATCAGTTGATGACAGTTTGGGAGCCACCAGACACTTCCCCTCTTTGCACACATCAAAGGAGTTTGCATTAATTCAGATGGATACAATCATCAAGGATTCAAAATCAATATTTTTTAAATGTTCTGGAGTATGTCTTGCCTGCAAACAAAGGCAGCAAACATAAGTCACTTGTAGCAATGATGTTTGCACAGCACTACAATAATGGTGTATAAGAACATGCACCTAGACAGTATTTGTATCTTTAACTTGTTTTGGAGATAGCAAGAAGACTTTGAAATTAATGCAGTAATGTCATTCAATACACTAGTCCATAAAGAGATGTTGCCAAGGTTGGTAATTCCCAAAGTATTGCACAGTGCAAAGGAATGTATTCCATGTCAAGCATATTTGTATTAAGGCCATTTCCAAGACCAGTAAAATAGGCATGGTTAGCATAGAAATCATTAATAACTCAGCAAATTGCTGTATTTCACCACAATAGGGACAAAAGTAGTTTCAATTAAAAAACCCGAAAAATCTTAAATTATGGAAAATAACTTCAGAGTGTCCTTTTAAAAGTTAATTAAATTTAAATGCAGAGCTCTCACAGCACCCAGACACAGCTTTTGAAATTCAGGCAGATTTTTCAAATGTGTAATAAAATACTGTGATATACCCTTATAACCTAGTTCAGATGCAATTTTCTGCTCCACTGAATTTATCTAGACTCTTAGTTGTTGTCTGCAAAGCAAATTTCTGTTCCTTCTGCCCTCAGAGATATACACATTGCTGTCAATGACTTAAAAAGCTGCGTGGAAATTTCTGCTTCCAGTATAGGTTTTTCATTAGGAGCGATGGACAGTTTTTAACTGCACTGATACAGACACAAGTACCGCCTGTGTCCTGAAGTCGTGTCCTTGCTGTGTCCCTTTCCCTGGGTGCCCCAAAGCAGCCCAGCAGAGGAGGTGCAGAGGGTAGTGCTCCCTCCTCTCCCTCTGCTTTTTGGGATGTAGCCCAGGGTTAGGAGAGGTGCTGGAGGTGTCTGCAGCATATGCTGTGCTTTCTGCATGTCCAGGCTGGCATTCTGCCTGCCCCAGCCCAGCCACCCCGGAGCTCTCCATCACCCCCATAAGAGTCCCTGCCCCGGGTTTCCAGCAGCATTTGAAGCCGTTTAGCATTTCAATTCCAAGTAATTACAAAATGCCCCTCAGGCACAGAGCGAGCCTTTGAAACCCAAGGAGATAAATCAGGTTGGCTGTTTTGAGGGATGTTGAAGATGGAGGCGGATATGGGGGAGGGAGGCGGGAGAGGAGTGTGACAAAGCATCTCTGCAAGTTTCCAGTCGTAAAATCCCCCAAAACCACGGGGTCCGTGCGGGTACGAGAGGGAGTCCTAGAGAGCACAGGAGAGCTGCGGAGGTGCACGGTTAGACTGGCGGGCTGAGGCTGGCTCCTCTGCCGAGAGGGAGCCTTTACTGTGCCATTTACTGTGTGCCGTTCTCCCGCTGGCGTACACGGCTGTGGCTTTTAAAGAGTAATGGTACTGGAGTGCCATCTCATTCCTTCAGCATCTTCTCCTCGTGGATCTCCTGGGCACCCTCACATGCAGGAGAGAGCTGGTGGGGGCATGGTTGTGGTGCTCCTGCCAGTATTTTCAGTAACCTGGAAGGTGAACTATTGAAGTCAGAGCTTGCACTCCCACCGGGAATCTATTGATATTCTTGGTACTTCACGACCAAGATAGGTCTCACTTCTGACCTAATATGCATTAGAAAAACAGAGAAAATGGCCTTGAGCTACTGTTTTAATTGTAATCATAACATGGCAACATTTATTTTGCCTGATATTTCCTCCCTCCAGTTCATTACATTCTGTTCAGTTCTCTTCCTGGAGCCAAATATAGACCTTTTCCTTTTCCTCTGACCTTTTTGTTGCCTTTGCAAATTCCCTCCGACAACACTACATGAAAGTGTTTTTTCCTAGCCGTGATGCTTATTTCAAGGCTTTGGACTTCACTTTGGTGTCTTGTGTTTAACCTCTCTGGCTGTAGCCCATGTCTTTGGGGAGGACTTCAGAGTCCTTGTGTGCCACGGAGAGAGATGAAGGGGTGGCACAGCCGGCTCCAGCATCGAGTAGCTCTGTCCCTGTGGAGCTTCAGGCTCAGGGACAGACCCGTCCCAGCCTGGGCACAATGGCAGCTGTGGCAGAATGGCTGGATCAATTCTGCGCGGTGTGGAGAGCAGACATGCTGTGCCCGGCCGTACCTCTGGATGCCCTCCCCTGCTCCCAGCCATTCTCTCT
The DNA here is from genome assembly GCA_013398955.1 of Callaeas wilsoni. NCBI lineage: Eukaryota > Metazoa > Chordata > Aves > Passeriformes > Callaeidae > Callaeas > Callaeas wilsoni. The sequence continues at coordinate 52,055 of VWPU01007034.1, forward strand.
ATGTAATGCATCCCAGAAGTAGCACAGACCAGGTTTAATAAGAAATCCTAGCTCCCACTTGAAAATACTCTTCTTAACAATGTGTAAATATTGTCATTATCTAATATTATCTCTGCATGTCATCATTAGGCCAGCTTTTGTTTCAGTGTTACGAGATATTGTGTCAGTTCTTAATGGGATACTTTCCCTTTTTTTTGCTTTTTGTTGCTGTTTAGTAATTTTATTTATTTGCATTTTAAAAAAAATTGTGAATAGTAATTGTTTTTCTTTTTTTTTTCTTTCCAGATGTAACGTTCATCCATGAAGGAAATAAAACGTTTCTGGATAACCTTGTTAATTTTGAAAAGCTGGTAAGCTTATTTTGTCCTTCCTGTTTTTCAAAACATTCGTGTTCTCTTCTTCCCTTTGCCTTCCTTATCTTGTAAGACTAAAAGGTTTTCTTCTGGCTGAACCAGGAAGAAATAAATGGGGGTAAAAAAGAGCAAGCAGGATGAAACAGCCAACAGTCTCTCTCCCCTGCCCGTTTCCTCTGCTCCTCTCTTTTCTCATTCCTTCCTCCTCTACTTCTGTGTAAAATGGCTAAACCAGTAATAGCCATCATCACTGCCACACAGTCCACTCTTCATTTGTACGCAGTGAGATCAATTCCTTTGCACCACCTCGTGGGCTGTTTCTTATGAGTTAAATTCTCCTGCTTCAGCTTTCTCTGAATTATGTTCCTTTTTTTTTTTTTTCTCAAGGCTTCTCTAGTTTATCACTGAAGGAAAGATTCCTCTAGTTTATCACCTGTCAGTGGTATTGCAATTTTAGGGATCTTAAATGAAACTTCTTGGTCTAGGTTAAATGAGGAAGAAGATAATGCCTGAAATATGAATTAAACTGACTATAAATATCACTATTGTAGCTTTTATGCATAAGGGCACTCGATGATGTATTTTTGGCCACATTCACTCTAGGCATCATATGACATCTACTCTGGCGTGGTATTACTGAGAAGGGTTTGAGTTGCCTAATTTGCATTGGGTTTTGGTGGTTTGTTTGGTTTTTGTTGTTTTTTGGTTGTTCGGTTGGTTTTGTTTGGGTTTGGGGTTTTTTTTTTAGATAACATTTTCATGAGCTCACTTGGTCTGTTCAACCTGGAGGAGAGACCTCATTGCAGTTACAACTTACTCCTGAGGGGAAGAGAAGGGGTAGACACTGATCTCTTCTCTCTGGTGTTCAGTGACAGGACCTGAGGGAATGGCCTGAAGTTGTGTCAGGGGAGGTCTAGGTTGGATATCAGGAAAAGGTTCTTCACCCAGAGGGTGGTTGAGCACTGGAACAGGCTCCCCAGTGCAGTCACAGCACCAGGGTTGACAAGAGTTTGAGAAATGTTTGGACAGTACTCTCAGGCACATGGTGTGACTCTTGGGGGTGGTCTTGTGTGGAGCCAGGAGTTGGACTTGATGATCCTTGTGGATTCCCTCCAACTCGGCTTATTCTGTGATTCTGTGGCACTGAAAGCCAAAGTGTATCTCTCTGAACAGTGGTGGAGTAGAGAAGCTTGGAATTTTTTTTGTTGGCCTGTAGTATTTGACCAAGAAACCAAAATGTTCTTTGCAATTCCTCCAGGTGTGCCATGGGACTGTTAGTCCAGATGGCTGTTGTTGGTGAATTGTGCCCAACTATTTTCTCCATGTGTTTACACTTGTTTGGGAATGAATGCACAACCATGGAGTAATTAGTGAACCAGATGTTGAACTTATTTTCACATTCAATCATAATGTATGTTGTCTTTCAACTTGAAAGCAGATGTAGACTCTGACTTCTGAACCTGAGCTCCTTTTTTTCTTGTTTTCTATTTGATTTCTGTACCTTTTCTTGTTGCAGAGTTTACAAGAATACTGATTTGCATTTAATGAAAGGTTTTCTTGTCCCAAGTCCATTAACTGTTTGACCTTTAGGTGTTTGCATAAAACTCATTAGCATGTTCTTCTTCATTGCCTCTCAGAAGTACATCCAATTAACATGTAAATTAAACTAGCCCTTCATGCACTGTCGTCCAAACCAGCACATACACCTGCTTACCTAGAGCCATCCCCCCACTGGCCCATATATTTATTTAGTGAATATGTAGGATCTAGTTCTTGTCCAGTCTTAGCAGGCTGTGTTCATTTGTTTATTGTGTGGTCATGTACATGTTTAGTGTATGCTGGGTTTCCCGGGTAAGAATCCCTTTCCTTTCTGTCTCCATTGTGTCTCCAGAGGCAGTGGGAGCTTTGCTAATTGACTTCAGTGAGCCAGGATCTCACCTTTTTCATTCAAATGGATAATGGGCATTTTAAATTTGGGGGGAGGAGGAAGAGAGGCTGAGGTGATGGTTGTGGGGTGAGAGTTGTTCAGATTGACACTTCCTCCAAATTATCATTCAGATCACGCTCTCAGAAACATGCTGTCTCATGCAGCCCTGTACATATGAATGCAGGCAATAGTGCAAGCTTAGGAAGTGGGGGCTTAGGAGAGATTTAAATATCAATGTAGTGGAAACTCTGGCTGCCCACTGGTATTACACTGGCTCAGTTGGACGTTAAGGGATTTAGTCAATGGCCATGAACTCAAAAGATGCATCACATGTGATCACGTATACATCAGTCTGTGTCTCTTTTCTAATTATAAGGGCTTTGTCCCAAAGAACAATGTCCTCCTTGGTGTTCTGTACTGAACACTGAAGTGCTGAGCACTTTCTGGCCTTTGCTGAGAAAAATTAGGATTGACATTGACTCCTGCTTGATTTGGATCAAGCCACTGAACCTCACCTGCAAATTTGCTGTTGCAGAAAAAGAAGAAAAGAATTATTCTACCATAGCAGATTACTGCTTTGGGGAAGGAACTTGCTCGCTGTCATAAATGAGTAGAATTTCCACTTATGAATTTCAAAGTGAAGATGGTTTCTTGTGGCTTCGTTTGGATCACTATTTTGAAATATTTCATTTCTGCATTAAACATTTCACCTGAAGGAGGACTTGTCAGTCTGAACCATTATTTTTTCCAACTATATTAGTTGCTTTAATAAAAGATCTTCTTTCTCCCTACAATCCCTGCTTCTTTTATATTCTTACACCTCAGCAATCCTACCATGACTGAATTTGATTTGACATGAAATGATTGCAGTGGATACAAAGTTAATTCAAAATGTAAAGAAGGGAATTTGTAAAGAGAAGAAAAAGAAGTGATCCTTTGTCTCAGGAATGTTACCTAGCTTTAGCAAAGGTGAAGGGGTTGCAGTGGTTTATTTAACTGCATTTTGGGTAAGGTCTAATCTATAATAGTGTTAGATCAATATTTAGTATCATACCTGCTTCTTCAACTAAATCTGAAGGAATAAATGAAGATACAGTCTTACACGGTCACATCTCAAGATAGTTCCGTGGTATTTTCTGAGCTGCTTCACTGAAATGTGGCTTCTTCAGGTTTTTCTCTCCAGCCATCAGCTATGCCTTAGCAATGACATGTCTTAGCCACACTCCAGCAAACTCTGTTACAGGTCAATGGCCATTACCATTTTTGACAACACCTGCTTACCTAGAGCCTTCGGCTGTAAGGACTGTGTATGTGTAGCTGTGGGTTCTCAACCTCCACCCCCAAATATCTGTGCAACCCCAAGCCTGAGGCTTTGCTGTCCTCAGTGAAAGGAGTGCTAATGATCCCACGTAGCTGGTAGGCTGAAAAGCCAAAAGAAGTGTGTGTTACTCATCACACTAACAAATATACGAGCACCTGTTTAAGCAGTCAGGAGATAGCATTTGCTTTGTAGATACATTGGCTGACTTTCTGCATTACTTTTGAATCCCAGAGAGTTGAAACCAGAGAGAAATGCCTAATTAGGATACTAAACCCAGAGGATTTGGGATTCTGCTTTAAATGTTGCACAAAGAGGTTCTTCCTTTACCAGAGCATCACCTCCAGAAGCCAGTCTTGGGATGGACCCTCACAGTGACTGACTACAAAGGAGAGACAGCAAAGAGTTACAATGTGTGTGATTGCTGGGTCTCTCTGACTTCTAAAATCCAAATGCAGAGGGTGTTGGCTGGGAAACATCACAGTAACAGCACTGGTGGAAGTTGTAGTACTGCCAGTACTCACATTATTGATCATGACATCTAGATCATCTCATTAGAACTTCATTATAATCAGTGCAAGGACATCAGCACAAGAGATTGTATAATTTCATGGCAAATGAAGCACAGCGGGTAACAAGAAAAATTATTTTGATTTACTGATGAAAGAAATACAAAGTTTCCATTAAACATGCTCTTGTGATAAGCTTTTCTGTGGAGGAGCCTTGTAGGCCACTTCCAGGATGTTGAGAAATGAGCTTTTCTGCATCATTCTGGTCTTAAACATAGTCTGCTCAAGACAGTTAATCCTTTCCACCTCTGATAATTTTTGAGGGAGATGTGAAACGAGCATCAGCTGTTTGCATGAGCTATCAGATCATTCCTGCTAACTGCAATTTGCTTCCATTACTTATTAGATTTAGTGAAGAATTGCCTCAGAAACGGTCAAATTTTTAAAAAGTAATGGCTTAAGAACTTTGTGGGTACTATCTAGTGAAAATAAGTTCCCTCTACTGATTAGTAGTGAATAATCCCAATATTTGTAAACTGACGATCTGAGCCTGAATGAGAAACTGAATTTAAACCTTTTTCCTCTTCTGAATATAAGTGAACGTCCAATATCCCTGTAAGCACCAGGTTTTGCTAAAATAGCATACCTACAGGACAGTTTTACTTGGTACGTGCCTGTGGAGATGCCAGGGTGCTCGCTCTGCAGCATTTAGGCTCTGGGCTCCTTTTTTTTGTGCTGGTTAGGCTGCAGAGGACTGCCTGGCTGATACTGGTGCCTGAGTGTGGTAGGCATTACTCAAGTGTATGCTACAGGGTGTAGTCTGAGCCACAAAGAGGCTTACAGTCCAATTAGACAAATGTGGAGACAGAAGCAGAGGCTGCAGACTACACAATACCTTAGATAATGCTCTAAAGTTGGGGTTGAACTCCAAAGCACTCACCCAGTCCACAGGACTTCCTTGCTGCAGGCTTTCAGTTTAATAAAAGTCACTGGAACCAAAATGAGCAATTGTTGGGTTATTTTTCATTACCACTTTCTGTGGGTTCCTAGGAAGTTGTTCTCATTTAATCTGTGTGATCTCAATAAGACATCTAGACTAACCTTCTCTCATCAAATGGTATCACTAAGATAAAGAGCAAAGTTTCTCCTGCTGTCTTCATTTTCTACCTTAACTCAGTTACTTTTTGCTGTACAGTGTAGGGCAAGGAGATTTTTCGGGCTTTTCTAATGACAGAATCTGTCTCAGGTCTTTGCACTGATGTTTATTATTTTGTCTTTGCAGCACATGATTGCAGATACTGTTCGGTCATTGAGACATTGCAGAAATAACCAATTTGGTGAGTAGACAAAATTTCCTGCTTATTTTGCCTTTATACATCCTTGAGGGGTTGTTGGATTTTTGTTTTGGTTTTTTCCCCCTATTTTCTTTCCAGTTGCTCAGGTTTACTACAGCAGTAGAATGTGGTCAAAAACTATTTAATCAATGGGCAAGAGAGGGCATCAGTTTTGGAAGGTCAACATAGCAAAAACCACAGTTGAAGAAAACTTTGGTTTACAAAATGTTTCTAGGAATAGCTTCCAAATTTCAATAAATTACTTCCTGCAAAAATTGCCATCTCTTCAAAACCCTATGTAAGATCTGTGCCAGCCGCACTTAGTAATGGAGGCCTCTGGTGTATGTGCTGCTGTTACTGCCTTTCCTAGCTATAACGGAGTTAACTCAGTCTCCTGCCAGTCGGAGTGTTTTGGTAAGGAATTCACAGCTGCCTTGCCTTCCAGTAGCTAAAAGACAGTACTCATCCCCACAGCTTTTCACTCAGCACTTCACCAAGAGCAATTGTTTGCTTATTTGGGGCTCTTAAGGACGTCTCAGGAAACTGTAGAAGTCTTGAAGGTATGAAGATCCTGTGGGTTTCATGAAAGTGGTTGAGTAGGAAGAAATGAGGGGGTTGTTTCCTCTTCTAGGGGAAGCTGCAAATATAGCTGTGCCTGCTTTAGACACTGGAGGATCTATGCTGAAGGCAATGATCGCGAGTGCCTCAGCTGCACAGAGGACTTTTTTTGTTTGCTTTTTTAAATTTTTTTTTTTGTTGTTTCCGCCTTATTAGCCACCAGAGAATCCAACCCTAAGGGACCATACCAGAAAACTTCAGCCCTCTTTGTTCTGCTGTTTACTGAGGAGAAACCTTGTTTTTCTCCTTCTCAGTGTTCTTATTCTCTGCAGAGATGTTAAATACAGGAAGGGGACACAAGAATTACTTTAGGAAGAGATTAGTTTTTAAGCCAAACCCACTAAACATGTCGTTTATTGAGGCCACTAAAATCTCTTTTTCAAAGAGAAGTTCAGAACTCTGCTGCAGCCTTAGGGAAAATAGAGTTGAATAATATCTTTTTTCCACTGACTTTTCAGCAGCTGTCATCATTTACTCCAACAAAAGAATAATAATTTTAATTACAAATACAGGTACCTTGGAGAATAATAGGTACTTTTAAGAGTTTTTTAAAACATTTGTTCTATAGAATTACCACATGTGTATACAGTATTACTTTTAAACAAAGCCTGCTCAGTATTATTGGTTCTTGAGTAACTTTATGTATATATGTATAAAAATATATATAAATGTATGTAAGAGAGGAGGGGAGTGGAAGGAGCAAGATGTGCCTTTTTAAAATTCAGGTACTGAAGGAAATATTGATTAATCCAAACCAGCCTCTGTAAGTTAAAATGTATCCTATTTGGCATTATGAAAAGTAACATTAGTTCCTGTCAGTGATGCGAGGGTTTTTTTGTACTTTCCCTGCACATCTTTCATCTCGTTTTTGCCTTTTTATTTTTCCAAGTGATTTTGTAAGTCTTGCAGCATAAATCCAAGGTTAATACCTGAGATTTATCATATAATCTGGTAGTTTGAAGTAGGCAATTGTTATTTTATTTTACCACAGACTTGATTTATTGTGAAGCTGGCATTTAAAAAGCAGCTTATACAGACATCCCTGTAGGCACTATTTTCCCCCTAAAATTCGTTTAGGCATGAAATGAATTCACTGAATATTTATTGAGACTTTATGGACAGTTTCCTTTTCTAGTGGGCTTATTTTGCTCTCAGGAATGTGAATCTTTCTACTGCATCAATTCCCAGATTGGCCTAAGAGTAGCAGGCATCTCACTGCGGGAAGGAATTTAAACAAAACTAAGCAAGGAATATTATTATTGTTTATGAACTGTATCATGTGTATTAAGCTTGCAGGCCAAAGTGTTTCTGGATTAGAAACTCTTTAGGTTCCAAGTAAGACTGAAATACCTGTTTAATGGAAATAACATTTATATCCTAAATCCTGAAAACAAATAATAGCATTTCCAAAGTGAGGAAAGGCAGCCTTTATCTGAGAAAATAACAAAATTCAAGCTTTTGTCTTGAATTTTATGAGAAATACGGATGTTTTTCAGTACGTTCAGCACAGCTGCTGGGATCCTATTGCCTCAGAACAAAAAGGTCGCGAATTTATCACACTATCCTGTTCTCTCCAACATTGCTAAAGTTAGATGGCTGCTGTGCAAGAGCTCTTTAAAACAGCTGCCCACGAGCCCCATTAGCAGCCACATGCAGAACTGGCTGCATTCACATCCCATGTTACCCACACAGAATCATAGAGATGTCTTCAGAAACAAGTGGGATTGGTGATTCCTGGAAACTTTCTCATATAGCTGGAGAGTGTGGAGAAAAGGATGATAATGAAACACAGGAGGGAGAAGAAGTGTGAGAGTTAAGATAATTGGTTCAGGGAATTTTGAAGGGTTTTCTTTTTCAGTTTATGGTAATATTATTAAAAATTCCTTGAGGACGTGGACACCAGTGGAGCTTTCCAATCTTTGCTCTTTTGCCATCAGTCAGCAATGCTGCTTTCTCTGCCTGTCTTGATGGATCTTGAGCTTGGCTTTCTTTTTTCTATTTCTGCTAGTACCAGCCATACTGGAGGGTTTCACAGGCAGCAAGTTCCCACAAGCCCATTTTGAGCATAAAGCTTGTAACAGAGAACAACTGCTATTCAGGCCACCCTTCAGTTTGTCTGTTACGCAGCTAATTCCTCTTGCTGCGTAAACTCCCATGAAATGACAGCATGACTCCTGTCTCTGTTGGTAGATCAGAAATCAAAAGAATAACAGATCAAAACGTGGGGGCCTGTCAGAGCAGCTTTGAAGAGCTTTCGCATCCATCTGCTGCACTGTCACCTTTCACCAGCTCTGCAGAAAATCATCCAGGGCCTGCTGTCTTGTGGACTGTGTTAAAATTTTTTAAAAGTTGCAGGCTGGGTTGCCCACCCCTGCTCAAGGTCCCATTGTGCTGCCAGAGCAGCACAAAGGAAACCTTGAACCACCCTTACAGGGGATGAACTGCCTGTACTGCCAGCAGAACTAAATCTTCCTCTTGAGAAGAGTCAGATTCTTGCCATCCTCATGTCTCCCTCCTTTATGCTGGCTGCCCAGAATTGCCTATTTCTTTTTTTCTTCTCCCCTTTTCTCTACCTAGCTGTTACCTCATGCATTGCACTTAAACAGCAAGTCCTTTGGATCCCTGGCTGTCTAGCACCTGATAGGTGGCACAGCAGTGACTTTGTGACGCAGGACAGAGAAGCAGCAGGTAAGGCACAGCTTTCTGATCCATCCCCTTTCTCCTGTCTTGCAGGCAATGAAGTTCCTTCGAAAGAGCATCATGAGCTGAAGCCATACATCCACCACCTGCATGTCATCGACAACCAGCAAGCTCTGTTTGAGCTCTCTCACAGGATAGAGCCGCGAGTGTGAGCGTACACAGCTTCGCATAACCTTGTAACTGCAGCACTTTGGATTAAGTGAATGTTTCTGCCAAGCATGTTGCTTCCCTACATGAGAAAAGTTTACTGAGTTTTATCAGTAGCTCACACAACATGCGCAGGAAAATCAGGCAAGAGCCGGCAAAGGAGCTGCTCACAGAGTTGCAGGGCAAGCTTGGTGCCATTCCTGCTGGTCACTGGGACCTGAGGGAGTGGAGCCGTGTCCTTTGAGCTCAGGAGCTTGGTTTCTGTGAAAATATTGTTTGGTCCAGTGTAGCTTTCAATGCAGATTCTGCCAGTATTAGAAAGAAAGGAATCATCATGTCACAGCAGCAAAACATTTCAGCAAGCAACATGCCACAAGGGGGTTGATTCCCAGTTCACCACAGTATGTACCTCACTAATTCAAGGCTGCCAAAATATTGTTGCCAAAAATAATGTGCAATCTGTGCAGCTCCCATGAGTCCACTGGAGCATTGTATTTGAGATATGTGAGCAACCTAGAATGGATTGTGCAGTGCAACCAGGTGAAACTCAAGAGCGTGTTGTGATGTGGAGGTCAGCAGTAAACAGTTCAGTCTGTTATGGCTCCTTTAAGAATATGCTTTATAAATCACACTGTAAGAGCCAATCCATTTCTGTTGCAATTTATGGACACAATTGTTTGTGTACTGAAAACGTGTTATTTTCTTCCTTTTCAGTTATCTCAGATTTAGCACTGGCTCCTGCAGGTAATGTGTTAAAAATTATTATAGCAGGAGCTTTGTTTTCTGCTTGGATTACAGCCTCTTTGGTATCTATTCAGAGGCAAATGCCTAGATCCATCTACATTTCTAATTCCCCCCACTGGAAATACCATTTCAGTAAGTAAAACTTCACCTAAATTGCACATGCTTCTAGTTCTTAAAGAACAGAAAGGTGCACCTCACAGAGTACCAGTATAATTACCTACATACACACCAGGCCCTCAGCATCAGGGTCCCTTTACTGCTTTTGTCCCTTTCACAGCCCTTCCCTAGACAATTCTCATGTAGTTAAAAGTACTGCATCTGGGCCTGTGCTGAGGCAGCATTTCTAAAGTCTTGTCTACAGCTGACCTGCATCTCGAGCACCGCCATCACCTGGTTTCTAGTGCTGAAAAGTTGCCCTGAAATGATCTAGTGAATGGCATGTGTTCGTGCACTGACTCACGGTGACGGTCCCTTTACAGAGCAGGGAGGATACATTGCATTGCTTGCCCATCTCTGTTGTATGTTTTCCACATGAGGAAGACTTCCAAGAAAATGCTCCTTTACTGAAATGTGGGAATACTGAAGTAGCATGCTCTTCATCATTGTGTTATCTCTGGTTTAAAGGGATTTTTTAAAAAGCAGCTTTAACAAGTAGTCTGTGGGGGAATCTGTAGAACGTATTCAGTTTTCCCATCTGTGAAATATTGTATAGATCTATTGTAAAGGAAACAGATGTTTCAGAAATGTATTTGCTTGTACTTTGTTATTATCAAATACTATATGATTTTTTTTTTTAAGAAAAAAAAATCTTCTTTTTACCCAGTAAAAAGAAAAAAAAAATAAACTCTTGCTGGCCATGGAGTAAAAATTTCCTATGTTATTCTGTAGATGTGACTGCAAATATTGTAAATAACTCTTTTGTGCAAACAGACCAAAACTGTTCAAATGAAGATACTAGCTGTGGTGGGCTCCATTTTGCAGTGTAAGAACAAAAACCAGATACAATTTGTTGTTTGTGTTTTTGCAGTTCTTTCTAGGGCTACAGCACTTGGAATTCCCAACCTAGCCGCATTACCTGGATGGTTTCCTGGGTTTTGAGCTCCCTCTTGTGAAATTTTGTTTTTATTGTGGCATTATTTTTAGGAGCCTGTATGTGGACCAGCCTGCATGCTTCAGCTCGTGTGGTGGAACACTCTAGTCCACAAAGTTGTTCTGGAAATCTGTAGGAGAGGGAGCATTCAAAGGTATTCAGAGTGAGAAGCTGGGGCTGTTTCTCGGTTCACTGCATTTGGCTCTGTGATAGTTTTGCTACCATGGATGAAGCAGCAGCTGTGTTGGAGAAGAATAAAAGACAAGGAAATGAAAGACGGGGGGGAAAAAAAAAAGAGAAAGATGACTCTGTGGTGAGGCTTTAATTTAAAAGCCTGATAGACCTACCTGGAATACTCCTCACTCTGCCAACTCAAAATGAACTAAAGGGATGGGTTAACTCATACCAATAGGCTTTGAGCCAGCCGAGGTGTTGGCTTTCTGCACTGCTGTAATTTCACACTAAATCAGGTGTTGTCTACCCCTTGCAGCTGGCATAAAATCAGTCTGAAGGCACACAGCCAGCGTTAACCTTGTTATCTGTGCTGTGACTAATTAGACCACTAGTGACAGCTTTACAAACTAGTTTTTATAGTGGCCTGTGTAACTTGGATTTAAATTTCAGGTGTCAGGGTCCAAAATGGCTGCATCAATTTAATGCTGAAAATAGGGCCTTAGAACTGTTACTGTAAAGGAAAAGTAAATAGCCCAAACCTGTAGCTAATGCATCTAATTTAGAAAAGGCCCTTCAGAGTCTTCATTCCACAGGTGAAGTATTGCAGAGCTTTGCTGCAGACTGGCAAGCAGTTTGAAGGTGTGGAGGTTGGGAGAAGAACTAGAAGTAAACTCTGTGTTAGGGAAGGGCAACACTATACAGCTTCTGCCAGAGTCCAGCACTGGTGATATTGTGTGGGGTTTTTTTACATCCTTCAATAGTGGAATTAGGTTATGTGGTATAAAATCTATAAATCTTGTAAATTCCATTTATCACAATCACATTTAACACCTGGGGTTAAATACTCTGCATATTCTTTTTTTTTAGTACGTAGGAGGAGTAATTAGAACAAAAGAAAGAGCTGTGTCACTTTATACCTCTTTGATGTGGGATTTTGTGGCAACAAATTTAGATGTTTCTCTAACACAGCTTTTTGATTCAAGCATCATCTTGGATAGCAATAAATTTCATTTGCATAGCAGTGGCAAAAGAAAGGGTGTTATCAGAAATAAGACCTGTGCTGCTGTAAAATTACAAAGAAAGATATAAATACTAAACATTTTAGCAGAGTAATATTTATTTGCATAGCCTATTTATTGTCATCTTATACACTGTTAAACGCTGGGATGAAGTCAATGAGCTGAGGTAAGAACACCTGCCTGTTCTCTCTTGAGTGCCATAATGGTGTCAGCTTGCATTAAAGGTAACAAAATAGAAACCCCCAAATCAAGGTATTTACCTAACTTCTCAGGGACTACAGCTGGTAGTTATCCACCATCGTGAGACCTGGTATGTATGAAATAATCTGATTTACCAGAATCAATGTTGCCAATGTTTTCCTTTGCATATTTCATGCTTGTTTGCTTCTGTACATATTATTGTGTCGTGTATTTATGAGAGCTAGTAAGCAATAATTTATATGTCAAAATGGCCAAGCAATACAAGGTTAAAACTTGTAGAAGCAACTGTTATGTTTATCTTGCATTTTCCAGTGTTTTTTAAAATTGCTTTTCAAAATATAAAAACTACCTTAATGAAGTCTGGGCTCTGCGCCTTTATGCCTACCACACATACTTATTGTTCCTATGTGGAATATTTTACTTCCAGTCATTCATTTCCACAGACCCTCCCTGCATTTGTGAGATGGATGCAGACTCACACAGAGGCTTGGGAGCCTGACCCCTTTCAGAGCTGCTGTGTCTGGTCAGTGGGACTTGCTGGTACCAATGTTTCAAAGCAGGAATGATGTTAATGGGGCCTCAGCTGTGCCCTGTCATCACAGCACAGCCAAAGAGGGGCCTCGAGCCACCTTGAGAAGTCCCTGTGGGAGAGGGGAGGAGTAAATCTGTCTTCATATCCTCTGGAGTCTGCTTATTGGCACTTGATCCTCTTACTGAGGACAGCAAATGCTTTGCCCTGTCATCAGTCATTCCCGATGGTGCTGTTTCCTCTGCTTCCTCTGGCCTGGTCTGCTGCAGGAAGGTAGAGCTCAGGATGGGCTGCAAATGCGCTGTAAAGCAGCTGAGGCTTGCCCTGTCCTTCCTTCCTTTCCACTTGCAAACCCCGGGAACCAGCAAGCCAAACCTGGCTATTTGAAACAGAAATAGCGCTTGGTACTTAGAGCATGATGTCTGTTCAGAGTGCTTTACAAATAGGCAGTACTTAATCCTGAGTGCCTGCACCTTAAGTAGCCTTGAGCCTGACCTTAGAAGTGTTTGTTCTAGTGTTGGTATACAGACAGGGTGAATTCTAACCTTAATATTTAAAATAAGCCTGAATTGTTGACATCCCTGTGTAATGATGTTTAAGGATACGTTACAGACAGACATACTTTTCCAGATCCAGTTGCACAATCTGAAGAATTTATGGTCTCGGCTGTTTATTACTGTCCCTTCATTGGCTATCACTGCTCTCCACAGTGTAGCCCAGAAGCCTGGGAGAGAACCTCCAAACATATTGCAGTTATTAAGCCACACGTGGCTATGTGCAAGCAGCTAACTTTGCAGGAAGGGCTCTCCTTCCCTCCATTGCCCTTGCAGGGAGACTTTGACAAGAAGAGCGATGATACCTTTTAGGTGGTTTGCAAATGGCAGGGTGTGGAGCTGAGGTCAGCTGCCTTACAGCTCTAGTTGTGCTAGAAGAGCCACAAGAAGAGGCTGCTGTGCTGTGGCTGTTGTCCCTTGAGACCACCATGCTAAAGACCACCTTGCTGTTCAAATAAGGGCTCTTCTATCCCTCTCCAACAAAAAGAGCTCGATTGGCAAAAGCCTGCAATTTGAGCTGCTCAAGGGACTCTGAATTTTAACCAAAGTAATCAGAGGGGCCTGTGATGAGCCATTCCTACAGGAGCTGTGTGACCCAGCAGGTGGGAACAGTTGGCTTAGGGCCTGCACAGCCCTTTGTGCAGAGCAGCACTGACCTGCATGGGGACAACTGCTCTACCCCAGGTAGATGTGATTTCCTCTTCTCAGGAGGAAAAAACCACTCAACCTGAAAACCTAACCTCCCAAATATTTGCTGTGTTTCACGTTCCAGCAGACTTTCATGCCACCTAGAGACTCGGTCCTGGAGTCCTGCTCTCTTCTGCTATGGGGTGGCAATTGAGTTACACAGCAAAACCCAAAGAAGGTAAGTCTTCTGGCTCCACTCTACAGTATCCACCATTTCACACTGGAGACTTGTGGGACAGCACCCTACACTCATGGGTACAATAATGCTGTGAAATGTTTGTAGTGGTATCAGAGTTAAAAGAATTGAGCAGTGTCGTTAAAGTCTGGAGAACTGAGGAGGCCTGCAAAGGTGGGCCAAACAAACAAATGTTGAAGAAAGGAGAGCCATGGTCTCCTGCATTCTCTCTTGTCTGGAAGAAGGTCTGATGATGGCCTTGAGATTAATTCAGCTGGTTAGAGCATGGTGCTAATAATGTTAAGCCTATGGGTTTGATCCCAGTAGGGGCCATTCACTTAAGAGTTAAACTCTGATGGTCCTTCTGGGTCCCTTCCAACTCAGAATATTCTGTGATTCCATAAGACCCCTGTAAACACCCTTGAGCAGCATCTGCCTCAGAGCCTTTAAAAGTATGACAATGGTACAGACTGCATAATTTTAATTTTCACTGCCCATTGCAGTGGTAAGCAGTTGCAGCTAGTGGTCTCCCCAGGAGGTTTGTACTACCACTTACTTGCAGAGATGCAAATCCATGCAATTTGGGAACTGTCTGGACTTCAGCATGGCTTTTTCATCTGTTTCTTACGGAAGGGATGGAAAGTGGCATTGCCAGGAAAATCCAGAAACGCCAGAGGTTTATGTCCAAAAAGGAGATAGAGGAGTCCTGCAACTTTATTCAAATAAAGGGAGACAGTCCACTGCGGCACATGCCCACGGGGTTTTCTCTCTCAGGGTTTCAGAGAGCGCAGCCTCCTTTTATCCTCAACTCCCGGCCACATTGCCCTCTTCCTTTCCCCATTTGCTGAGGTACTCATAAGTACAGCCTTCCCAAACTGCCTACCACGTATTCCCCCCTTGAACCTACTATGTTACTGCAAAGTTCAGAAGTTCAGGCTTGTGCAGACCCTGGTCTGTTTCAAGAGGCAAGCTGTCTGGGCTTTGCAACAAACTTGCAACCCAAAGTTAGTGGAGACATTAAGATGACTTTCAAAGGCTTTAACACCCATGCCTTCACCCATCAAATTCTTTGTAAAGACATTTGCTTTCCTCTCAATCCCTCCTCTTCTTATTTCTCAATTTTTTTTTACAAACCCTAATTATTATTAACTTAACCCTTTTTTTAACAGCATGGAACATTTGAAACACCCCCTCCAGACTTTGCCACATCTAGTCCCTGCCCCAGGTGTGGCGAGTAAATACAGAGAACAAAGTGGACAATGACAGTTCATATTATTCCATTAATCACTAGAGGTCCTTGTCTGTGGCTGCTAATAGCCAAAGTCTCCCATCCTTCCAGTTGAGAAGTCCAAATCTCAGAGGCTTTCGAGACCTTGACCTGAGTATAATGGGTCCACCCATGTTCAGCTGCCCTGACGGCTGTCTGCAGTCCTGTTTGGAGGTTATGAACAGCAAAGTCCAAAGGCAGTGTCTGTGCTGACTGGGCTTCCTGATCAAGTCAACCCAAATGACCTCAAGTAACCAGGCACTCCAATGACCTCAGGTAACCCCTACCAGGCACTCTAATGATGCAAAGTAACCCCAAATGACCTCAAATAACCCCTACCAGGCACTCTAATGACGTAAAGTAACCCCAAATGACCTCAAGTAACCCCTACCAGGCACTCCAATGACCTCAAGTAACCCTAAATAACCTCAAGTAACCCCTACCAGGCACTTCAATGGCCTGACGTAATCCCGAATGACCTCAGTAACCCCTTACCAGGGACTCAAACGAGCTCAGGTAACCCCAAGTGACCTCAAGTAACCCCTACCAGGCACTCCAATGACCTTAGTAACCCTAAATGACCTCAAATAACCCCACCAGGAACATAAATGACCTCAAGTAACTGTAAATGACCTCAAATAACCCCTACAAGGCACTCTAATGACCTCACATAACCTCAAGTGACCCCTACCAGGCACTTCAATGACCTCACGTAACCCTGAGTGACCTCAAGTGACCCCTACCAGGCACTTCAATGACCTCAAGTAACCTAAAATGACCTCAAGTAACTCCTACTAGGCACTCTAATAACCTCAAGTAACCCTGAGTGTCCTCAATAACCCCTGCCAGAGCCTCCAATGACCTCAAGTAACCCTAAATAATCTCCAGTAACCCCTACCAGGCATTCCAATGACCTCAAATAACTCCAAATGACCTCAAGAAAGCCCTACCAGGGACTACAATGACTTTAGGTAACTCTAAATGACCTCAAATAACCCATACCAGGCACTCCAATGACCTCAGGTAATGCCAAATGACCTCAAGTAACCCCTGCTAGGCAGTCAAATGACCTCAGTAACCCTAAATGAGCTCAAATAACCCCTACCAAGCACTCCAATGACCTCAGGTAACCCCAAATGACCTCAAGCAACCCCTGTGACCTCAAGCAACCCCTGAGGTTCTGCACCCTCAGCTCTCAGGGAAGAGCACTCCACAGCTGCACATCATAACCAGGCTGGCAGGGATGTGAAGAACACTCTCCCACAGCTTCCCTTCCAGCCTGGTCCCTCCATTCATCTTCTTCTCGAGGAGCAGGCTCCTCAGCAGCAAGATCTGAGCAAGCCAGAGAACTCACCTGGCTCATGGTAGCCCTTCGATTTGCTGCACACAGTCAGTACAGAGTCCTGAACTCGGTTAATAAAACTCCAAAGCAATGAATTTTGTTACACAGAGAAGAAGTATAAGACAACTCAGTGGACACAAGCCAACTTACTGTTCATGTCTCATTCTTCCTGGCCTCTCCCAACCCTGTACAACGTGTTTAAAGGGAATGGGCAAAGGCAGCTATGAAGATAACACACACAGTGGTAATTTACATACGCGCGCACACACACACACACACACACACACATTCACCTACAGTGGTTGAATAAAATGCACATGCTCATCTTTCCCAGTTATCAAAAGAATGTTTGAACAATTGTTCCCCCTTTGGCATAAAATTCAAATCTGTTCCCGTGTGTACTAGGAAACACACTTCTCGGTTCAGCAAGAGCTCCAGTGTGGTGAGCCCCCAGTACAACAGCAGATCCTGACACCCTTAACAATCAGTTTCTAATGTTCTTTTTTACAAATGGCACATTGATTCCTTCCCAATCCCTGTCCTGGTGGCCGCCACCTTCTCTTTGGTCCTGGGGCTCCCTGCACTTTCTCCAGTCAGGGGTTGTAAAAACTGTGCCATTATCCTTGCCTGTACCTTTACGTTTTCTTCATCCCTTCTCTCATATCTTTTATATACCTGAGATGCCTTTCTAAACAATTCCTGTAAGGGCCCACTTGGCCATCTCTCTGGCCCCTGCTCCCGCTGCCTATGGGCTCTTACCCTCTCACAGCCACCAAACTCTTTGCAAAATCACTCGCCTCCCCAGTGACTCAAACAAAATCCCCTCTTATATCAGGCCAGGTTTTGGTGACACATTGTCTCTTACACTGTATACCAAAGCAGGTTGCAATACCTTACACTGCACACCAGAGCTGCTCCCCATCCAGCCGCAGTGCCCAGACACCCCCCAGCACACCCATCCAGGCCCCTAGGCTGCTCTCCCAGCACCACAAGCTCTGTAAAGCACCAGGTCCCACGGGCTGGCACAGTCAGCGGTGCTACAGGGACAGGAAGGTGGACAGAACGTCCAACAGCCTCATGGAGCTGGGGGCCACTGCAGCCCCTGCCGTGGGGGTGGCAGCATTGGGCACTGCCCAGCGCTGAGTCCCGGCTGTCCCACAGCCCCGGCTCGATCCCGTACCTTCCCCACAGGTCCCCAGCCCATGCCGTCAGTCCTGTACTTTCACACCTGGCCTCGGCACTCCTCACCATAGAGAAACCTCCTTAAGTCCTGAGTAGCAAGCGGACAAACCCAAATCCTCCGCCCTCGTTCCACAATGGCCTGGGGACGAGTGGAGGTGTAGGAATAATACCTCCCTATTTTCCCTCTTGGAAGCCAGGAATACAAAAGACTTGCAGCTGGCCCTGTATTAGACTGCAGGTTTTGAAGATAAGGCAGAGAACTTCCCAGTCCTCACTGTTCTTTCCTTATCACATAGCCTCTTGCTGCTATTTGCTTTTACCATATTTCTCCACACACCCCTTCAAACAGTCCTTTCCTAAACTAACATCATATTGCCCTCTCTGGATGTGGGTTGCTGAGATCCTTATTGCCCCCTCTGGGTGTCCATGTCCTTAACTGCCTCTGGGAGAATGTGCAAACCATCTCAGCATTCTCCCAAAGGACCCTTCGGAGGTATTTTGGGATTGTCATCCCTACAGTCAAGACTCTTTTTGTGACTTTCCTTTGTTGCCTGCCCTGGGTGTCCCACCATGTTTTACTCCCCGAAGTTGTACTCACCGGTGAGATTTGCTGAGACCCTTCTCGACTCCCCCTTACCACCCCCTCTGGGCGTCCATGTCCTGTGGGCTCTTTACAGACTCCCTTGGTCCTCCTCTCATCTGTCTCCTGGGCAGTCTCAGGAACCCAATCAATCGCCCGGTGCCGGCCAGTGCCGAAGGGAGATGGTCACCTAAAAACTGGGTGAGGTGTGCCTCCAGCTCCTCTTGCCATGTGCCATCCCCAGACTGTAGAAAGATCCCGGACAAATTCCCAGTTGTCAGGAAAATCCAAAAACGCCAGTGGTTTATGTCCAAAAAGGAGATAGAGGAGTCCTGCAACTTTATTCAAATAAAGGGAGACAGTCCACTGAGGCACACGCCTCACTGGGTTTTCTCTCTCAGGGTTTCAGAGGGTGCAGCCTCCTTTTATCCTCAACTCCTGGCCACATGTTGCCCTCTTCCTTTCCCCATTTGCTGAGGTACTCATAAGTACAGCCTTCCCAAACTGCCTACCACATATTCCCCCCGTGAACCTACTATGTTACTCCAAAGTTCAGGCTTGTGCAGACCCTGGTCTGTTTCAGGAAACGAGCTGTCTGGGCTTTGCAACAAACTTGCAACCCAAAGTTAGTGGAGACATTAAGATGACTTTCAAAGACTTTAACACCCAAACCTTCACCTATCAAGTTGTTCCTAAAGACGTTAGCTTTTCTCTCAGCATGATCTTGAAAGCCGTGGAAAACTTCCTTTACTCTGAACAGTATTGCTGACCTTTTCTAGGTCCAATTTTCCCAGAGAAAATCTCAGGGTAGAGGCAATCTTCCCCATTAAGAAAAATACAACCATCCTAGAGAAAACAGGCAGCTAAAACCCAGGGAAAAACTCATTTTAGAGTTAGGAAGCAGAAGAGCCATTTGGGAGATCAACCAAATGCAGCAGATGAGAAGGAAGCTCTTCCTTTGTATTCTCTGCATGGGTCTGATTTATTGCACCTGGATTTTTGGCTGGTGAAGCTGTTACTTTGCAGAGTGAGGTGGATAGTGCTGGGTTTGCACATAAGTAGGGCTGATTCCTAGCGAGAGGTCTTTGTGGGCTGCTCTTTACCGTCCTAGTGCCACTAGTTCCTATTCCTAAGGTTTCACCTTCCATCTCTGTGGTAAGGAGCCAGAGTAGACCTGGGAGTGCTAATGAATAGTGAACTAACATAGCTGAGAATAAAATTTGATTGGAAAACCAAACTTTACCCTTTTTAGCTGAAAATGTGATTCAGTTGAATACATTTAGAGAAGTACATTAGCAAGACATGAAGATGCCTTTCAGCAGAATCAGATCAGCTAAACCACACTGAAGGACAGCAACTGAGGTGGGCAGCCTGCCTTAAGGAGATAGGTCTTGAAAGACGGTTTGTGCAAGGAGATGGGCTATAAATTTCTTGGTCTTTCAAACAGATTTTCTTGCAGAAAGTTGTCAGGGCTTCTAAAACTTGCAGCTTTTTGTTCTGTTCTCCCGCTGTTGCTAACACCAATTCATGTCCTTTCCTGTCTGCAGCAGAGAAAGGGCTGGTTCAGTGTGACCACTAGTGCTCCAGATAAGGTTATAAAGAAAAACAAAGGAAAGGAAAAGTCTTGCCATTGTCCCAGCTGAGTATGGGGCTGCCTCTGTAGGAAATGAGTTACATGGGATAGCTACTTAGCAGGAAAAAATGGCACTGGCAGAACTCATCTGTTTAACCTAAGTGGTGAAGTGTCCCTTGAGAGATGTACTGCCAGCCGTGACAGATGGCTTGAAAGCAAAGAGCTGTGGTTTTTTGGAGGGGAATTTACTAGCAAATGTAAACAGGGATATTTCAGACCTAGAAATGAAAAAGGGTGGTGAGGATCAAGCCCCAGATCAAGCACCTCCTTGGTAAGACATGGAGGCTCCTGACAAATGTTTGTGAGAGCTCTCTGTAACTCTAGTCAGAGGTTTTGTTTCTTCGTGAGCAATGAAGCTGTTACTGAGGTCACTGTGGCTTGCCCCCAGCCAAGCGTGGCTATCGCTGGAGGTTACTGTGGTACACTCCAGTATCTGCTGAGAAAGTCAGCTCAGCAGCTCCAGGTGACAATTCTTAGGCCATGAAGCCATCAAAAGTTTGAAGTCTTCAAGTTATGTCAAGCAGCTTGGAAAAACTTCCATCAAAACAAGGCCAGCTGCTGTCATAAGTCTGTCTCCCTTTCATTCAGAAAGACTGTATGAAGTCAAGTTGAACTTGTATTGATTTCCACTGGGTTTTAAAAACCCAGGATATCCAAATGTCTGCTGTCAGACTGAGTCTCTGGCTACACTGCAAAACAGAATATAGTCTCTCTATCCAGTTTGGAATACTTTAAAGCAGCAAATAACCCTGAACTGCTTTATCTGCTACTGATGCTGGGCTTCATACAAGGCCAATCCCTCTCATTATGGTGCAGTGCCAGAAGAGGACCAGGTAGACTGCTGGGTGTTGAGTGCCCTGTCACACACGCAGTGATGAAAATTGTTGTGGCTGACACCAGCTGCCAGCATTGAACTTGACTGAAGGCTACAGCTACGTGCTCCAGCTTCAGGGCACATTGTTGGTTGGAGGCCACTTTTTAAGTCCAAATAGGTGATGATGTGACAGTAGGAACTAGAAGAGAGGCATAAGACAGGATGGAGAAGGAACTGAACAAGTCCAGCACAGCAGAGGTAGAAGAGGGAAGTATTGTTAAGGAAAAATGACATGCAAATCTAAAGAAAACTCACATGTGTCTGAAATTCATTTACACCCTTGTTTACTGCTTAGTTGATGAGGTTTACTTAATTTTAAGTGAGGTAATTCACTTTGCTTTTAAATTGGAGCTTCTGCTGAAGAGTATAATGTAGTTTAGTCAATCAAATTTAATTCTGTGCATTTTGCAAAGTTGATTGATTCCTCAGAGCAATTTGAGTGACTCCAGGGAAGCTGGTCCAGCTTTGTACAAATGCAAATGAGGAAAGACTTCAGCTAAATGTTAATGTTTTCAGAGGACATTGAGAGATAGTAGTACAGTGAAGGTTGGTATAGTTTCCCAGAAACAACCAGACAAGAAACTACTGGAGCCACAAGTTACTGTAAGACAGACAGGGTTCTTATTGGGGACATCTCTGCAAAGAGTACATCAGCATCCTGACCAAGTAAAGGGTTTGATTGCCTTGTGGTCGGCTGGTGTCAGCTAGAACAAACTTTTCTTGCAGTTAACCTGCTTTTAATGGTATCTTCCCTTTCAAAAATTCAGAATGCCATTGACATCTAGTGGTGAAATCCTGTGCCCAGAAAGCCAGTTTATTGCATCAAAACTGCTGGCATGACCTTGAGGGACTGCAGAACATAATGCAGCAGTGAGAGGCTCCTCTGTTATCTGCGTGGTCCACTGACCTCATTTTATTAGATTTGTTGACTCAGATTCCCATTTAAGTGGACTGATGGGATTATCTGTTCAGCTTTTTTTGTCCATGTTCTACTCTGGATTTAACTTTCAGGCTTTATGATGAGAGTGCACATTCACTTAGGACAGATGCTAATGGGAATAAAGACTGCTGCCTTCTCATCTGTCAGTAGTCCCTGGAGTCAGCATCTCATCCAAAGCTGTTGGCTGTAGTGTGAGCATTTGGTGTGGGGCAGCTTCTCCAAACATGCTGGAAAGTTGTCTGGGTGTGCTTGACAAAAGCAAGCAAATCCCCAGCCTTAATGGTGTGAGGCTGAATTCACTGTTTAGCCAAAGGATGGATTTTTTGAGTCCAAGGAGTGGGTTTTCTTCTGAAGGTGCTGTTGTACAAGTGCTCCTGACAGGCTGGTGACAGCGTGTGGCTCTGTTCTCCATATCAGTGGTACCCCCAGGAGCACAGCTGCAGCCAGCCAGCTGCAGCTGCCACATGGTGTCACAGGGAAGCTGCAAATAGATAAGACAGGAGCATTTTGTAGTCCTATAAAAGGCAAGCCTCCTCTGCATAGTAAACCTCATATTTCAGCTACATACACAGCATGGGTATTTGTGCTTTACGCTACCATTGGTGCAGCTAATGAGTGCAGCTCACTGGGGGTTTCCCCAGACTCACTGTGATATTGCAGCTATGGTTGCAGTGACAGCCTGGGGTCCATAACGGGGACTGCTGACACTTGCTCTTTTGTGGACTGGGGAAGAAGAGTGCTCCTGGACAGAAGTGAAAAGTACTGTCAATAGAACTTACGTACTGCAACTCAGAGGGCTTTGAAGGCAAATAGAAAATGATCACCAGTTTAAGGCACCAGGAGGCAGAGAGGAGTTGCTGTTTCAAGGAGAAGAAGCCTCAGAAAGAGACAGGGAGAGAGACACAGCCAAGGTCACACGGCACTAGAGCACCATCCAGACTGAACCTCACCCATCCTTGGGCACTTCCAAACCATTGGTGCTTCCCCTGTGCCTGCTCACTAAACCAGTTATACACTGTAAAAGAGCCAGTGAAGGCGAAAGAGGCAAGAGCCTGATGGAGACAACTGGAAGCTGAAGGGTGGCAGGGCACAGCCTCCTCCTGGATGGCTGCCCACGGCCTCTCTGTCTCCAGAGAACTGCCCGATTTTCTGCTTGGTGGAGCAGCCGTGGTGTTGCTTACACAGGCTCTCTGTTCTATGGACTCTGAGGCATTTACTACATTGTTTTGAGGAAATCAGTGTGGCTTGGAAAATCTTCTTAATCGGGGTGCCCATCCAAGATGGTGAGCTTTCTACAGCTGCTCCTCCTCTGCTGCCTTGTTCGTTCCCTGTGCTGGCTGACAGTGGCTGGATAAGCGTACTCCAGGGAAATGAGGTGGTTTTATGGGTAGGGAAGGTGACTTGCACAGAGATAGATGAAGCAGTCCACAACTGCAAGCATGGAGGAGGCATTTTGGAAGCTGGAGAAAGGTGCTACACCTTTCTTAGGCTCCTTGGAGCAACCTGCTTCAGTAGACACAGACTCTCCTCTTCCTGGGGGCTGTTCCCACTGTGGGGCCTCCTCACTGGCCACAGGAGGCACATTTCCAATCTGACCCTTTGTGTCTTCCTCAATGGCTTGCCACTGACAGTGGTTTATTCCCTGGGTCTCTTATTCTGCCAAAATACCAACCAGCTCTTAGTACTTTGGGCTCTAGCAGCATTTAGCTTATTTGCTTTAGTTTTCTTTTATTAATCACATCATTGAAAGAAGGGAGGCTACGTTTTATTCCTAGTTTGCAGAATCTCAGGCTGAATGCCAGTAAACGCATACTGTGGCCAAAGAACAGGTAACTTGACCTAGAAAATTGTGTCTTGTCTTGTGCACATGGCTGCATCATCAGTTGATTGACAGATTAGGGAACTATGTGCCACTAAATTTTGCTTTTGAGCTGTGTTCTACTTGATGCCAGCAGTCACTTCTGGACTTCACAGACAGCACTCGTGGGAGAAAGAACTTACAAGTGATACAATTGAGGGGAAAGAAGTGGTTTTAACCTAGTTTCTAAAGAAAAATGACTGATTTTTTTTGCCCTTTCTTATCCCTTATTACATTTCTAGGTACTTGAGACATATTTGACCAAATCTGGAAGAGTCAGGAAAGGCTCAGAAATAAATATATGTCTGTGAGGGAGCTCAAAAGGCAGCTGGAAGAGATGAGGGGAGGTAAAACAGGAGGCTGCAGCACTGCTCCTCATCCCTGTGGTGCTCTGTGGCCAGCAAGAGGCCAACTCTTCTCTGATTCATGTCAGTTCTTGCCCAATGGAAATTTTGCTGGTCATAGGAATCAATGTGTGGGCACATTTGAGCAAGGTACCATTGGTGAACCTTACTTTTCACCCTGGAGGTTTAGTGTCTGGAGGTGCTAGCAAGGCACTGATCCAGGGCCATAATCTGGTTCCTGCTTTTACCACCCTAGGCAAGCCTTCTGATGTACCTTTGGTTCACATCATAGCCCTTTCCCCCTGCTTTTTCCCAGTCCTGTCTTTTCGTACACGCTGACAAGAAGTGTCTCAGGCAGGAGAGTGACCATTTGTGAGCTCTGTACATGACAATGATTTCCTAATGCTCCTTCTACCCCATTCCTAACCAATTTCTACCAGTAAAACAGCAGTATAATTAATTGTTTTTTTAATATTTAATGGGGAGCAGGAGTAATTTTTGCTTTCTTCTCCCGTGGTTTTTTAAGTCTTCAGACATAGTATGGAGAGGAGAGCAGTTCAGGGCAATATAAACTGAACATCTAGTCCTATTTCTATCCTGAATATTTTAGGGTGGAAAGACTAATGTTTGACTACCTTACAGCATCTCTTCTGAAGATCACTTAAGGAGTGTAAGCAAAGTGCTTTAGGAAGGAAGGAGCTGTGGTGGTCCTAAATGTTGTTTGGCTGAGCAAGACAATTCGAATATGCGATAACGGCACCAACCTGAGGCAGAACTGCTTTGCACAAAGCAGATAATAGTACAAGTGTATTTTATAATGCAGACATATTGGCTTGTCTTTTAATGTACAAAGAGATGTTCCTAGCTGGAGTAAGCTGGGAAGGAATCAGATCAAGCTTCCTGTCTTGATTTCAAATATATAACATGCAAGTGATCTTGAGTAATATGAACTGAAGTTTGTGTAGTGGTTGGTTAGGTGTTTTTTATTTGTTTGTTTTTGTTTTTTTTATTTTGTTTTGTTTAGATGAGTGTTTTTGTTTGGGGGGGGTTTGTGGGGGTTTTTTTTGTATAAAAAGGAACAAAAAGACAGGAAATATCCCATCTCAGCTCAGTGTTGGTGAGTGGAAGAGGAGTCTCACAATGCCATCTAGGGGCTCCTTTGCTTGAGAGAGGACTACCTATGCTTAAGTCCCACTAGCTGGGAGCTGGCAATGCATTTCAACTGCTCTCACCTGGGTAAGAGCAGTTCCAAACATGGATGATATCTGTTCAGCCCCTCTCATATGGCAGAGAGCCTTACAATATTATAGAGGTATGCTGTCAAAAGTTATAGGCACTTATGCCCAATCTGTGGGAGATGTCAGGTAAGCCCTGCTTTTGAAAACCATATGGATCAGTATTCACTATTTCATTAATCTGGCTGCAGACAAGGCAAGAGTAATTTTAGTTCTGGCAGGGAACTGGATGACACTTTTCTCTTTCTCCACTCAATAGCAGCATCTTGAGTGGCCCATTTCTCTCCAGTAAAGGTGGTCTTGACCTCATTCTGCTCTTGTTTCTATGGCATGGCTTCACATTTGTTTTGCTGAAAGCCTGTGTAGAGTGAAAAATCATTTGTAGGCGAGGTAAGTGTCTATGGCAGAATTTGATTTGGGAAAATGGCATCATCATAGCAGGTCAATTGAAGCAACAGTGTTGGAGCAAATGCATCATATCAAATATAGCTATAGCAACACCAGTAGCAGGGATGATGAGGCCTGTGGTGGTTCAGCTGGAAGTGCGCAACATCACAGTAATACATGGGCATTTGGATCCTGGTTCTTTTCTCAGCAACCACAGTAGAAGCTATTTTAGCCTTTCTTTATTTTTATACGTCGGTGACTTCCTCTGCTTTAATTCTGTGAGTAAGATGTCAGGCCGCCTTCAGAAAGGGGTGATATTTGGGGTGTTTGTGATAACCAGTGTGACACTGCTGAACAGGTGTAACCAGAAGGTTCCTGATGGCTGCCAGGCACCTTCCTGGGACCATGTTTGTTCCTGGGAGCCTCTATATTCCCCACACCTGTGTCGCGATCAAAGCATTACCAAGCACAGGCATGTTGGACATGGCAAAAGAGTGCAGATAACATTCTATAACCCCTGTCACACCCTCTCCAACCTGCTTTTTATTGACACTTGGTTTAAACAGAGATTTTCCTTTATTGCCAGTGATTTAAGGTTAGATTCTGTGAGATTACTCACATGCACTTGATTAATCCTCCTTAAAAGGAAGCGAAGTGGAGGACTAGCCTGTGATATTTGCCTATATGTATAGTTAAATTCTCTGTCAGGAAATATTTAACCTTGAGCTTAATATGGCATAGATTGAAAGAGAATAAAAAAGATTAATGTTCTGCAGTGACTTGCAGCATGCTGAACACTACAGAGAAATTTGTCAAATGTCACAGCACAACAATGACACCTTCTGTAAAACACTAGAAATGTCATGTCTTACTGCTTCGGTTTCTTCACTTGGAAATCCCTGACCTATACCTGGCAGAGGACTGAAACAGGCATCTCTACACAAAAGTCCTTTCCCTACCAGGGCGTACTCAAGCTGTGAAAACCATTTTGGCAATCCTATTCCATGTTTGTTTGGGGCTTTTTTCCTATCCTAAAGCATGCTTGCCCAAATGAGTGAGAAGTTGAATACCTCACCTGAATTGCTTCAAGATCATGGCAGCATGCATGGGGGGCCCAGCCCAAGGTTAGAAGTACTTCTAAGCCACATATTAAAAATATTCCACTGCATTGTATGTCCTAAATGAATTTGTTAAAAGGAGAGAGCACAAGAGGGAGCCAGACTCTGCATCCTGCTAAAGGCTCTTGGCTGTGTGTTGGGAAGCGATAAGGGGAGTCTGGAGCTTGGTCCCTGTGCTCCAAGCTCAGTCCGTATTTGTTCAGTGACTCCTGCACTAGGTCCTGTGGACACCAGGTCAAACTTCCAGGACTCCTCAGCCCCAGGTGATGTCCAAGGACTTGGACCCCAAAACCAAATCTCATGTCTTTCCCTCTGACATCAAAGGAAGTAGAAGAAGAGCATTCCATTCAGGCCAGGCAGGATGTGAAGAGATGTACGATATGATTTTGATCTCCTTCTCAGTGAGGAGGAAACACAACGCAAACCTGTTTCACCTCTCCAGCCACTACATTCTCACAGTGCAGGTGCCAGGTGAAGAGCACTGGCACTTCTGGAGCAGGTTTATTAACTCTCTAACAGGAGCACAGCTGCTGTGGGGTGTGGGGGTGCAATGCCACTCGCTCTTCAGCAGGGTTCCTGAGAGCAGCTGCTGTGGGGGCATGGGAGGCATGAGCCTGAGCCTTCAGCTTCCTGCTCCCCGTGAGGTCAGCACCCACACTGCTCAGGAGATGCCCTCCCCAGTGTCTGCGGCCACACACGTGTCCTGGCTGACAGCCAGCACTGACTTCGGAAGCAAGCCCTAACTTTAAAGCATCTGGGACTTTTACTGGCACTGATTTTAGCTGAAAATCACTCTTGCAGGGTATGACAGAGTTGAGAGCTGAATTTCTGCCCCTTGAACCTCAGACCAGGGTCTTTACCACAGGTCAGCTGTTCAGTTGCCTCGTGCATCCTGAATTAATCCTCTGCACTTCTACTTTCTGTAAAGGCATCATGCAAAGTCCTTATCTCCCATTTTGCTGGGTTACTGAAAATGGCGTGAAGCTCTGTTTAAGCTCTGTTTAAGAGCGGAAACTCATCTAGATTCCTTCACATTTGGTGCAGTAATTATCAGCTATCTTGAGGTTAACCCAAGGCTTCAATGTTTGAAAAGCTACCCACAGGATGTTACAGGGTGAACACACACCAGGATACAACACAGGGTGGTTGTATGGTGGGAATATGGGCTGTATAATTCGGGGTACACAACCCGTACCATGCAGCTCTTCCAGCACACAGGCATCAGAGTGTCAGGGGCAGCTCTGCTCTGTTAACACCATTTCTTCCACACGAAACTTGTCAAAAGGTTTAGACTAGAGTCCCTAAAACTTCTTGCAAGTCAGTAAGTGCTTTCTTGTTTTTAAGAGAGCAAAACTAAGAACTTGGGCTCTGCTCCGTATAATATAGCCTCAGGAATTTTTTTCCCTGTGTAATTTGACTGACTACAGTAGTGCTAGTTCAGGTCTTTTTTGGTGTTTATTTTCCAGATAATACTCCTGCAAGTGACAGACTGCACAATTAAAATGTAGATTACTTCACAATTTTATTCATATGCATTAGAATTCTGAAGGCTTTGCACCCTTGTGCCTCAGGTAAACAGGTGCCCCCTTGCACATCAAGTAGCATTAGTTGGGTTTTACCTTTATTTCAGTGACCTGCACCCTCTTGTGCAGTGTACCTGGTGCGATGAGAACTAAGCTGAAGGAAAATTGAGAAGAAATCATTGTTTGAATGGTATTTCATGTTAACGTATCAGATGCAGTGTCGGGTGTAAGTTACTGCCATGGCTGCGACCTGAAACTTTATATGGGGTTAGCTTTAAGTACCAATCCATAGAAATTTGTGTAGGTGAGTTAGGTGTTGATCAAGTCTCTGTTAGCATCAGTGACACATTTACATTTCAGTATCTTTTGGATTTCACGCTTTCACTGCTGAAATTTAGTTTTGGAAACTCAAGGCTCTTCCCACTCCCTGGCTACACCGCCCACACCCTGTTGGCCCATTCCCTCCTCCAAGGTTACTGGTCTCCCACAGGTGGTGGTGGATGCCCAGCCAGCTCTAAGGGCAGACAAGGTCCTGGGCAGCATGTCCCACACCTGTTTGGCATCTTTGTTCATTTTGTTTTGGTGTGGTGGTGGCCTCAGTTGAAAAACATTGACAATGTTTGCATGCCAGCTTGCTGGCAAGGTTGACATTCCATTTGGGGTTAGCAACACCTATAACATTCTGAATTTTCCTGGACATGCACCGTATTTACATCTAGACATGTATATCTCCTACGTCTCCTAACCTGGCACACACACAGGCACTCACACATCTCTTATAGAGAAAGGGTGAGCTATTCACGGGAGCCCAGCCGGGGTGGGTGCTGGGGCTTTTTGTTGGTGCTCCACAGGGTGCCTCATCCCTCAGCAGGGGTAGGCATCCACTAAGCCACACAACCATAGAGCACAGTGTCACCTAAAAAAGAGCATTAATTAAAGGGTGTCAGGAGAGGAGAAAAAGAAAGGGTATTTTTTGCGGAGAGGAGGAAAGCAAGGACAATATATTTTCTTTAAAGAGGAGAAAATAAAGAGATATTTTGCTGCCATCTCTAATTTTTGGAGGGAATTTTCCTTCTAGTATTGCATATCAAACCTTCTGCCCATTTCCATGCAATTTGGCAGGGCAGTGTTTGCAGACAACACTGGAAATTGAACTGCTCCTTTTGGTTTATTTTCCATGCTTAATACAGCACAAATCCTGCTACGTGCTTTCAGATCAAACCTGCTGCTCTCTAAAAATGTCACACACCAGCAGTAGGGGAAATCTGCAGTATTTAGGTAAAATTATGTCAGTTTTCAGTAGAAGTGATGGATTTTTATTTATTAGATGTGATAATGGAAAAGCCTGTATATATGTGCAATATATATACATATATACATCTTTAAGAGAAAAAAAAAGAATCAAATTAAACAAGTGCTTTCTTTTTGTGAAGGGCCAGGATTGTTACACAGCACAACAAGTTTGCTAAAGAATACTGTCAATTCTATAAATTAGATGATTTACTAGTAAATCAGAAAGGCAAAACTACTGGGATTAATGACCCCTCTGAACAGTGGCAAATACAAGTGCTCTCTGCACAGAATTACTTCATTGAGGCTGTGCTCATCTCACCCAAGCAAGCTGTTAAGGGCAGCCCTCTGGATGCCCTTCCCCTTCCTTTGGGGAAGGAGGGTAACAGTGAAAGAGTGTTTGTTTTTCTTTTCCTTCCCCATCTTTGTGGTGATGCCTCTCACACCTCCCCAAAGCAGCAGGTTTTTGCAAAGTGGTTTCAAGATGTTCTGTGGGAGTGCATCAGGATCACAACCAGTTCTGCATTTTTTTCAAACTTTTCAGATTAGCTTCTTGTTCCTGCTTCCAAGACTTTAATTTTTTAAAAAATGCCTACAGTGCTGACTACTGGGGTTAAAGCCAGGCAGCAGAGTTACCTTTTGCCTGCAGTTTCTGCATGAGGACATGGTTTTTTTCATAAATAGGGCTGCAAATGCCAATGATGCCAATAGGGCTAAAGTTAGGTTTCCATTAGCAAAATTCAATTTTTTAAAGTAAATTTCCCCTCTTTCTATTTCTCCTCAGCCCACCATTATAAAACCACTGAATTGCTGAATACTAATTTCTTTGTTAAACACTTTGTTCTGTGAACAGTGAAATTAATGAAAACTAGTTTTCAGTTAATTAAATTGGCAATTTCCATGTTAATTTCTCTATCTTCAGTCCTTTCATGTCCACTACAACAGAGCCTGCATCTTTCCCCCATGTCCCATTTTATTCCCAAACTCCCTCTCCTCTGTCCTTGGCCCTGATTCTCCCCATGCCAGTCTTCCCCAGGGCTCAGCACCCTCAGATCATCAGGTTATGTCCATCATGGCTCATCTCTGGGTGGGCAAAGGCTGGCCAGGTTGTCTAGTTTGACTCCAGCTAGGAAAAGTCCAATGGAAAACAGGCAGATTTCACTCAACAGATTTTCAGGGAAAGAGGGAAGATGATAACCTGGGACTGTTTCTTCTCTCCAGCCCCAACTTTTCAGAAAACGTATGATAAATGTATTATATATACATATATTGTCAAATTTAATTGCAGTTGGCTGTAGAACTCCTGAGATAAAATTGGGGTATTGAGCAGTAACTGAATGTTACAATTGCATCAGTCTTCCTTCTTTAGAAAACTCGTCTAAAATGGCTTGGGAAACCTGAGCCCCACAGATACCTGAGCATGAGAAGAACATTTTGAGATCTCCTGGTGCCATAATGACTGAAGAAAACAGATGAGTAAACCGGGAGGGGTTGCTAATGTAAGACACAGGTAACAAGGAAAACTTAAGGGAAACAGGTATCCTGAAAAAAGCCTGATGAGAGTGAAAAGTAGCATCATAAGGAATGGGAGAGGAGCTCAGTCTACTTTCATCTGTCCAGAAATGCACATCTTTTCTATATGCATTTGAAGTTGTGTTTAAGACTGAAATGACCCCCAACACATTTTAAGTCCTAGTACTTTCCCAATGGTAGTGCAAACCAGGAGGCAGTTTCTAGGAGAGATAATAAATACACAAGTATTTGCAAATTAGTTTTTATAGATTTCTAAAAACTTTTGGAACCTTTCAAATTTCATGTAGTGCTGTGCTAGGAAATGGAATTGATAAAACTCCACATAACCTTCAGGGAAGCTGGGGTAGCCAGTCTGAAGAAGAGAAGGCTCTGGGGAGACTTTGTAGAAGCTGTTCATTACCTATAGAGAGGTGAATTGGGATTTTTTACAAGGGCATGAAATGATAGTACAAGGGGTAATGACTTCAAACTGAAACAGGGAAGCTTTAGATATTAGGAAGAAGTTCTTCACTGTGAGGGTGATGAGGCACTGGAACAGGTTGCTCAGAGAAGTTCTGGATGCCCCATCCTTGGCAGCATTCAAGGCCGGGTTGGATGGAGCTTTGAGTAACCGGGTCTAGTGGAAGGTGCCCCTGCCCATGGCAGGGGGTTTGGAACTAGGCAATCTTTAAGGTCCCTTCCAACCCAAACAATTCTATAATTCGGTGATTCTCTATGTGCATTTTGGGGAGCCGTATTTTTCTCCTCAAATGGTAGCCCTGATGAAAGCATTTCTCTGGGGTATTACACTGAACTTTTTATTAGTAGTTTGGAAATACGACAGTGAGACACCTGGCACAGCAAGAGAGTGGAAAAATTGTGTGAGCTGCACATCAAACAGGGACAGGGTCTTCCTGGCATTTATGTCTGTGCTAAAATATTCCTACTTTTCCCTTTTGTTGTCTCCCTCGTGAAGTGCTTGGGCTCAGGAGATGCTGCTTGGGT
This sequence comes from Callaeas wilsoni, assembly GCA_013398955.1. NCBI lineage: Eukaryota > Metazoa > Chordata > Aves > Passeriformes > Callaeidae > Callaeas > Callaeas wilsoni. The sequence continues at coordinate 84,224 of VWPU01007034.1, forward strand.
GGGAATTTGGGTCGTGATGGCTGGCTGAGCTATGCTCAAACAAACATCTGGCCCTTCTGATATAAAAAATGTGCAGCATTTCTGAATCTTTTTGGTGATATAGCCCCAAATGTGTGAGCAGAGCAGAATTCATGGTGCTTTCATGGTGGGAAAAGTAAATGAAGATGGGCTGTGTTGGATAGCGACAGACACATGCAATTGCCCCTTGCCTTGAAACCAGTTTCCTTTGTAGGAATCAAGGCTGTTTCCTACGTAGCCTGTGATCAAAGTGGGCAATCAGGTAAAAATAAATTAGGTTTTCATCTCTGTTTCCACTGACAATTTGAGGGCATTTTTGTAAAATCCTTCTTAGCAATGCTAACAAGTCCTTTCTCTAAAGATTTCGGGGAAGACACCTTTCCATCCAGCAATTTTTTGGCTGTCTGGAGGAGACACATGCCCTGTTGAACATTCCCTGTGAACACACCTTAGGAGGAGGATGTCTTCTGTGTTGATGTCCTTTCATCCTCGAACCTCCTGCGAAGACAGACAGCAGACACTGAGAGGAGAATCAAATAATCCATTGCTTCCTCTCTTATCTGTTTGCAGGATTAGTGCAGTAGTAACTCTGTGACAAACTTGTACCATAGCAGCTCTACATTCAAACACTCCTAAAAACCTCTGTGGGGACTGAAAGGTTTCATAACAGCTAGGAACAAGCAATGTGATATTCCCAGTCCCAGGTGTACAGTCTGATTTGTCCCTTTTACAACCTTCTTGCTCACGACCTCAGTTTTGTGCAGCGCACTCTAGGGATGCTCGTGCAAAACCAGCCATAAGTAAAGACAGCTGCATATTTCACTAAAAGAGATGAAAGGGGCTGAAGGTGTAATGCCAAATGGACAGGAGCAGTGGGACTGAAAAGCTAAAAGCTTTTCTACCCAAGCAGCAATTTATCACTTGCTTACACAACTTGATGTTAGTAGGTCTTTTGCCGAAAATATTTCTTTAAATCCTAAAACCCTCAAATGCTTCACATTATATGTGTTTGTTAGTAATAAAAACACCCAAGAAAGTGTGGCAGACCTCTTTATGCACTTAATTATGTAGCTAATGCAAGTTTCCTTAATTTCCAAATCTCATCTGCATAGATACAAAGATCACAGAACAATTTGGAGGCTCGTTCTTTAACCAAGGGAAAAATAACAACAAAGGGAATAATTAAACAACAAAAAGTATTTACAAATAAGATAGCATCTGACAGAAAGCCATGGGGGGCATCTTCCGTCGTAATTCTTCTTTTTAACAGCAGTATTTAAAAGAAAATGGAGAAAGAAACAAAAGTCACTAGGAAATATCTGAGCATTGATTTTTAGTTTGCAATGCTGGTTTTAAAGGCTTTCAAAATTATTTTTACCTCATGTTGTCCCATTTTATCATTCTCTATTCTAGAAAAGATTTAAAAGGTTCTTCAGAGATGCAAGATGTGTAAAAGGTACATCATTGTGTCCTGCAACATTCTGTTGCAATCTGTTCCAGATATTAACAAATATGTGGATAAACGTATATGCAGATAAGCACTAAATTATATTGAATGGCATGTGGTCCTCTGTGAAACCCCATATTTGTTGCAATAGGGATATTCATGCCTTTATTTTCTCTGAAGAAAAAGGATCTGAATGAGACATCCTGTGTCAGAAGTTTCTGGGCATGATAAAGAAAAAATGCATTAGAAAGAGGCAATGAGTATTATTCCTCCTTCTTGCAATGACTTAAACAATGAACAGCAACTCTGGGAAAACCGACAAACAAAACCCAAAAACAACTGTTGCCGAAATGTTTGATTCCTTAAAGGCATCTTTACAAACTGTAGCACTAGCTAGATACCATGTGGAAACTGTACAACTAAAGTGACATCAATAAATAGAACCAAGGCAGTATGTCTTTAGCTCACATGAACACTTCTGAGGTTATAAAGGCTGGTTGCCTAAACAGCCTTTTGAAGCAGAGTAAGTTTTTGTAGATATTTCTCAAATGGATTTAAGATTCATTAGTGGTCCACAAGCCTCATTACAACATCGTAATTTTTAGTTATTCCAACTGCAAAATCCATACCCTAAATATGTTGAGCTTCCATTTCCAGCTTTCAGATCTTATTGTGTTTGCTACTTTTGTTGCTGCTATTCTACAGGGCATTGAGCATATTCATGAGACAGAAATCCATATCTGATTGTTAAATGCATAGAAACATGAGGCCCTAAAAAGTCCCTAAACTAAAAATGGGTTTGGGCCAGGAGATTATAGAGATAAGTATAAATTTGCTCTGTCCTCATGAACTCTTTTCCAGATGTCCATGTCTAGTACTTTTGGAGAGAAGACATTTGTCTGAACTGATGTTTGTTTTGATCTGTTCTGGCTGTCCTTGTAGTTCTCCTGTAGATATTTACACAGCTTGTTAAGTAACACATTAGGTTTTTATCTGCCCCTTGAATACATGGATTGTGCTCTCTGGCAGATTCGACTGCAGGGCACTTGTTTGATCATTATGAATGCATCAACAGGGGTCTTATATTATAAAGGAGTTGTAGGTAGTGTGTCAGTAAGAAAAAAAATCTAACTTCTCCATAGCTCTGTGAGAGCTCTTTCTTGGAATACAGACAGGTCACGTCAGCCTTTTGCCAATGGTAGTATGCTGAGAAGACATCTACATTTTAACTGTCCACCAGGACTCCAAGGTTTTACTGTAAGCTTGTGTTTTGCTGGACCATATCCCTATCCACAAAGACATGCTGCATATTTAATTTCCAGGTTTATAAATACAAATGCATACATTCCTTGCTTGTCCCTGCTTCACAAACGACCCAAAGTGCTCTGTCTCCATGAGCTCAACTTTGTACTCTCTTTGTCTCAGAAGGAGGCTGTGGAAGGTGGTCATCCACTGTGACGTGCAAAAGCTGCCACCTGCTCCCACTGTGTGTTTTTACTGTTGGAGGATGGATCTGTGAGCATTCCTCATCTTCAGGCTCTGAATTGTCAATGACTCAGAAACCCACAAAGCTACTTTGACAGACAAGGTCAAAAGGGTGTACCCTTTGACAGTTTGATCCTCATTAAGAATTGGCTTTGCATTCTAATTATGCAAATATTTCCGTGACGTTTGAGAAATACCTGTGGGGTGACATATATGCTGGAAGATGAATGAGTGCAGTTCTTTCTTATCTAGGCTCCTGTCAATGGTACATGAGCAACTTAAGAAATTTGTCTTCTGTCTTCTCATTAACTGTGATTGTAACTTCTCAAAGCCTTGATTTGGGTTAAATGAATGTATCTATATTCTACCTTTTACTGTGCTCTTGGATTTTCTTGGTTTATTTGCCTTAAAATATATCTGTTTGAGCTCTTTTTATTCCTGTGGTTTTTTCAGCTCTGAAAAGTAATTTTGAGTAAAGGATGGGAAGAATATACTTAGGACAGACGGCTCTTCATATTCATGCTGAAGAAGTTAATATAATAAGCTTGAAATTACTTTTTGTTACCTTCTCAGTGAGATATGGACAGCATGTAACTCTGAACTAGCATATAACCACAACAAAAAAAGACCCCAGTTCATCTAGCCACTTAGGAAATGGCTTTAGCTACTCAGGGCCTTCATTTAATATTAGCAAAATTTTAATGATAGCAGATGGCATTAGTTTTGCACATTTGACTTTACTGGGGTTAATTTTTATACTTTTTTTCTTAATGTAAGTGTTAAATACATTCAACATTAAATATTTTAATGCTGGTGTTGCTGGGAAAAGTATCTCATTAAAATCAGTGAAAGGCATTTTGGGCACAGAGAAAAAAAAAGTAAGTTCTACTTTTGCATATGTATGTCTTCCCACTATAGCTATCAGAGATAATTTTGCTTAGATCTGCATAAAATATGCATCTTTGGGGAACTTTTAGTTAAAGAGCTGTGTGTTCTGTCTTGATAAGCACTGGGTATGTTATGTATGTTTTGGGTTTGGTAATCCAGTAGTCATTTCCATGATCCATACAAACAAAATACCCAAACCAATAAGGTAACTAAACCTTTAATTACTGTAATGTATGTACAGAGCATTTCTCCTCCTCCCTACTTCCCTTCACCCAAACCATCCCTCATTCCCCTGGGCATCGTCTGGTTGCTAAAGCATTGAATCCATCACAGTGCACTTAAACGGCTGCGGGAAATTTGTTTTACAAGGCTGGTTTTAACTGAACTACCTGCTGTGCACCACATTGCTACTGTTTGTGAAATGAATGATGGGAAAAGCAAGTCTGTGATTTCATTTGTTCAGACCGATTAGTCACACGTTGCATATGGTATCATTTGCTTGTCACTTAATGACTGACCAGCCTGCCTGAATCATTAGTGCGGCAGTGCAATGAAAGGAAGACATAAACATAATGATGAGCTCAAGGAAGTGGAGTGCTGTTTTACCTAAAAGAAATGGTGCGCAGAAATCCAGCACAGCTGCAGGTGCTCCGATGACAATGTGGGAAGCAGTTAGCTTCCAATTTAGCAGAAAATTAAGAGCGAAAAAACTGTTATTTGTGAGAGAAGATACTCATGGCAAGCAATCATCCATGCTCTATACTCACAAGATGAGCATTCAGCTGTCTTTGTCGTGACTTAAAACAATTGGTATCTTGGGCAGCATTCAACACCAGATTGGTGCTTATTATCTGCAGTTTATTCTTTCTTGGGATATTTTGTAAAACCCCCCCTTTATTTTATGGTTAATTTGCTTGCTTGAATGTAAAGCCATTTAAGCTGAAAAATCTGGATTGGGGTTCATCATTGTGCCAGTGCTCTGAGCTGTGTGATGCAACATAATTGGCAATTTTAAAATTCATAATCCATTTTGTTTCATGCATATACTAACAGACACCCTACCACCCCCTCTCTGCAAACCAGTAAAAAAGCACGATTGGAGCATGTGGATTCCTTCAGTGAAATAACAAGAATCAACAAGAGATGAGTTTTTATAAAGTTAAATAATGGATTTCCACTAGTCAGGAGAATATATTTCCCAAAGAAGAACTATGGAAGTATTAATGGATCTGAAATATCCTCATTCTTAGCTAGGCAAGGCTTCTGCCAGCTTTAGCAGAGCTTCACATTGCACAAAAATACTGGAAAATCTGAAATTTTTATGTATGCCATTTTTAGTGATTTTGGTAGCAGGCTACTGAGACAAAACATTGTAGGGCAAAAGGGACTGGAACTTGGCATTAAAAAGGAAAATGCAATAATTTCTTAAATGCATGGCTGTTTATACCAATGCATATTGCTATTTGTTCAGAAGAACTTAAAATGTACTTTTTCTAATTGATGATAAAAGGCAAACCAGGGAAAATGCAGGCCCTGAGTACTTCTGTTAAAAGCGTTTTGTTTTTTCTCTTCAGTTTTATGTCTGGTCTTTGTTCCTGGAAAAGCTTTCACTTCTCTGGACTTGCTTACAGGCCTTGGAGGCCAAGGGATTTTCTATGTCTCACCCACTTACCAAAATGTATGGCACTGGCAGAGTTGGTCATTTTTTTTAAGGTTTATAGCTTCAAGAGTAACTTGAGTTTCTACATCAAATTCTGTCTTGCCTGAGCTTGTGATTTTAGTACTTCCTTGTGCTCCATTTTTATTTTCACCAGCTGGCCACAGCCAACACTCAGCTCCACTTTATTTCTCTCTGGCTAATGGCCAGCGCCTTGCCTGCCAACACTGCCTGTGATCCGCTGGTTCCCCTCCACCCATTTCCAACATTCCTGTCAGCTTGCGTCCTCTACTTCATTAAGCATATCCTCTGGTTTTTCAGAAATGAAGGATTCTTTATAATGCTGGGACAGAAATGGTCTGAGTTCACCAACCCCAGAGTACCAGAGCTGCAGGATTTGCCACGTTGCACCTACATGAGAAGAGATGACGCTGAACTGTTCTCCCAGTAGGACTCTGCTCATCCTAGAGTGAAAACCTTTATATCTGAGGAAGTTAATTTCATCAGCAATTGATAATGGCATTGAGTGAAAATTTTTCACTGGGTATTGTATAACCCTTGTTCGAAGACTTAAAATATTTTTCTGTTCTCTTCAGTTCAAATCACTAGGTCTATATGCTCTGAAATTCTCTGTTTTCTGGCAATCCACCAATCTGTTCTTCAATGGGAAGGTGCTGCAGCCTTAAGCCAAGTGACCTCATGTGAAAGACGGATACAGTCACTAGTTCATAGAAACACAGAATCATGGAATAAGGTGAGTTGGAAGTGACCCATGAGGATCATCAAGTCCAGTTCTTGGCCCTGCACAGCACCATCCCCAAGAGTCACACCATGTGCCTGAGAGTGTTGTCCAAACACATCTTGAACTCTGTCAGGCTTGGTGCCGTGCTCTCCATTTCCCTGGAGAGTCTGTTCTAGTGCCCAACCTCTCACTGGGTGAAGAACCTTTTCCTGATATCCAACCTAAACCTCTCCTGACTCAGCTTCATGTAATATCCTTGAGTCCTGTCACTGATCATGAAGTGAAGATATCAATACTTGCCCCTCTGCCTCCCCTCACAAGGAAGTTGTAGGCAACAATGAGGTCTCCCCTCAGCCTCCTCCAGGCTGAACACCTCAAGTGGCCTCAGCTACTCCTCACAAGGCTTCCTCTCTCCAGACCCTTCACCATCCTCGTGGCCCTCCTTTGGATCCTCTATAACAGCTTCATGTGTTTTTTAGATTGTGGCACCCAAAACTGCAGACAGAACTTTGGGTGAGGCAACTGCAGTTCAGAGCAGAGTGGGATAATCCCTTCCATTGCTGACTGGTGATGCTGTGCCTGATGCACCCCAGGGATGATTGGCCTTCCTGGCTGCCAGGGCACTGCTGATTCATATTCGCCGTCATAGACCAGGACCTCCAGGTCCCTTTCCTGCTTCTCTGGAAGCTCTGCTGTCCAGCTTCACATTCTCCAGTCTATACACACAACCCGGATTGCCTTGTTCCAGGTGCAGAGTCCAGAACTTTCCCTTCTTGAACTTCACATGATTGGTGATTGCCCCGCCCTCTCATTTGCCGAGGTCTCTCTGCAGGGCCTCCCTACCTCCAAGGGAGCCAACAGCTCCTCCCAGTTTTGTATCAGCTGTGAACTCACTAAGTATCCCTTCCAGTCCTGTGACCAAGTCATTTATAAAGATGTTGAAGAGCACAGGGCCAAGGATGGGGCCCAGTGCAACCCCACTAGTGACAGGTCACCAGTCCGATGTCACCCCATTCTCTATAATTCTTTGTGCCTGACCCATGAGCCATCTGCTTACCCATATCCTGATGTGTTTATCCAGCTATGTGCTGGACATTTTCTCCAAAAGGATCCTGTGAGAGACAGTATCAAAAGTTTTGCTGAAGTCCAAAAGAGATCACATATCTCTCAACAGCTGAGCACTCGGAAGGTAAACAGAAAGTTGGCAATTACTAGGAAAGGAGCTATAAACAAGACAGAAACCATCATTTTCCTCCTCTTTAAACTGTAGATATGCTCACACCTTGGTCACTATTTGTCTTCCTAATTGGTCCACCATAGACAGGGCAACAGAAGGTGTAGAGAAGGGCAGCAGAAATACCAGAGACCAGGATTTCCATACGGAAAAGCAGCACCAGGGTGGAAAACAAGAGAGTCATATATGATCATAAACTGCAATTACTCTGAATTTCTCACCATACGGGAGCAATGTCAGACAGCACCTTTGTAACAAATAAAAGGTAATAGTACATTTTCGCCTGGCACATGGAATTCTCCTCCAGTAGTTGCTGTGGAATTCAAATATTACTGAGAAAGGGGATTCTTTTTTTTCTCATCTGTACATTTGGATTCGGAGTACATGAAGGATGTGTGTAATGTCGGCCCTCCTAGAGAATTTCAGCTTGCTGCTTTAAGAAGTTCTGTATAATCTTTCACATGTGCTTATGATTGGTTTTATCTCCAACTGGCAGTGGAGCAGCATCTCACCAGAACAGCATTGAGAAAAGAAAGTCCAGCTACCCAAATTTAATGAAAAATTTACAATAATGCTGAAAATCTGTCTTTGAGACAGTCATCCATAAGTACTGCAAGGTGAACTCTATAAAGTCTGGATAACTGAACAGTTGTTTAACTCAAATGTTAAAATTGTGGAAGATATAAAATATTTAATAGATGCTGGCTCGTGTTGAGTTTGCGAGTTTCATGCATTCAGATGGTGAGGTGCAATCTCTGCATCTTAATTGATGGCAACATATTCACATTGACAGCTGCCTATGTATAATGCCTCATATTTAAGAAATGTGTTTATAGTTGATTTATTTACTCATTGAAATGAGAATATCTTTGGTGGCAGAGTTCTTTTAAAAAAACCCAGTTTCTTTTAAAAAGTAAAGCAAAAGAAACATTGCAGACTTTAGAGAGCATCATTGAAATCCTTATGAGAGATCTGTCTGGCTTGGTCCATCACTTTTTCTCGTCACCAAAATTCACGTAGGAATCAACCAAAGCTACCTGCAAACCTCCCCTTAGGGAAAAAAAAAGGAGGGAAGGGGAAAGAAGTAATGGAGAAAAAAAAAGTTCAAGGAAAATTATTTTTATACTCTTGTTTCAAACTTTATTTGCAAATAAATCTGAATTTAATTCAAAATAAGTCAGTGCACCATCCCCATCTTTAAGTCTAATGGTAGTAAATGCTCAACAGATTTCAAAATATTTCTGTTTAACTTCTTTTTACTTTTCTAACCAAGGAACTATGAATGACATTATTTTCCCCTAACACTAAGTAGAAGCAAAATAGCTTCAGACCAACTTTAAGTATATTACATATCACCCCATAATCCATCCTCCTCTTGCATTTACACAAGTAAAACCAGTGTGTACCTTCAGAGCCTTGTTTTTCTTTTATTTACTTGATTTCAGAAACAAAAAGTCATATGGAGATAAACACTATGAGCCAGCATGGGGACCAAAAAAAACTAGAAAAAAAGCAATTATGCTGCTGCTGCTGGCATTCCTGTACAATGCTCAAATTGCAAGGCTGTCAGTGCTTCCTGCCACATTTTGGTTTTTTACAAGCCACTTTTATGTTCAGCTAAAAGCATTAGAGTATTTTGCACCTATTCCATATCCTGTACCCTTGTAATTCAAATATTTAGAAAAAAAATCAGGTATTTTAATAAACCTCGTGACCATTGAAAGTGCTATACAATATGAAATCATTACAGACATTATTTTTATATCCAGCACAATTTTATAGCTACATGGATATATCCTACTACGGGTAACTCAGGGAGTCCACCAGACAGTCTACTGGATGAATGTCAGCATCACCGAAACTATTCCCTCCACAACTCCATAAGATTGCCCAGAGAAGTTGTGGAGGTCCCATTCCCGGCAGTGTTCAAGGCCAGGCTGGATGGGGCTCTGAGCAACCTGGTCTAGTGGAAGGTGGCCCTGCCCATGTCAGGGGGTTGGAACTAATGATCCTTAAGGTCTCTCCCAACCCAAATAGTGTTATGATTCTGTGATAACATAGGAAAGTCCTTAATAATTGTGCAATCTGCTCAGTAAGCTGTTCACTAGAGAATTTGTATGGCACAAACTGTGATCAAGGTGTTGGGAGGCAACAGAGTGACCCTACTCTTGGAGCCCAGATGTCCGTCCAGTACTGTCCAGAGGACTGAAGTAGTCAACAGGGCCATAGTGGCCATTAATTGTGTCTCTTATTAGTTCAGGAAGCCAAAGGAAGAATAAGAAAAAGCTGGGAGATGAAGAAGGGTTGTCTAGCAGAGTGTGGCTGTCCATCCATATGGCTGGAATCGAAACAGGAAGAAATGCCAGATTTGTCTGGGACACCGGAATACTCTTTCAGGTACCTGAAGGAAGTTCTCTGAGTCTGATAAAATACTCATTATTGATGTTCTTCCTTTGACCACATCAGTGTAAAGGTCACAGCCACTCACTCATTTCTTTTGTGAATCCGGTCTTTCTTTTCTTTTAGGAGAACACAAGGAATTTTGTGAAGAGCTGAAAGGAATGTTTACGGTCAGGTGAATTTTTGGTTTATTTAACTGAGGAAAATGAAGTTTGATCCAAGCAAAGGTAATCTATTTTCACAGTCCCAATCCTGCATTTTTTCAGCTGAATTAGTTTCCCTTTCTTCTCTCTACATGTGTCCAGGACTTCCCCTATATATCCACTGTGGTGAAAACTAAATTGTCATAGTGGGAGAAAAGTAAGGATGGCAATCCTCTCTGTGCTACAGAGTGAGAGCATCCACAGCCTCCTCTGCAGCCAGTCTCTCCATTTCACAGGCAGAGTTTCAGTGGAGGAATTGAGAGGAAAAAAGTTGCCCCTGCTGTGGCAATGAAAAGTCAAGCGAGTCTCCAGGAAAGAATAGTAGTTCCAAGAGGGGATTTTCCAACAGAGTAAATTGTTTGTAGGAGTCCCATGGTTTCATTGTAATGGTCCCCGAGGCAGCAGTCTTCCTGGTGGATTGCTGTTGTGAGTCAGCCTAGCAGGAAAGCAAGCCTTGCAAGGAGGCAAGCAGTCATTAAACTCCTTAACTCTCACTCATTATTCAGGACTATGCTGATTTAACAAGACCTTCTTCTGTAGCTGTCTAAATTCTCACCTTTAAGAGTTTACTGAAAGAAAATGTCCCTCCTCCTCCTCCCTCAGATCATTTTAAAGTCACCAAATATCAGAGAAAAAAGCCTTTATTTTGCTCTCATGTAGCTGGCTTGTGCAGTGTTAATACTAATACTGATTCAGAAAGCATATTATGCAGGTGTTGCTAAAATATTTGAAATTAAGTGCATAATGTAAATTTTGTTAGTGAGAAATTCAGTGTAAATTTTTATTTTCTCTCTGTTTTTAACTTTCATGTCAGATGTCAAAGTAGAAGAAGAAAAGCAAATTAAATTATCTCTGAAATGAGATATTGAAATTAATTTACTTTACCTACTTGTTTATTTATAGCTACATATCTATCCCATATAGCCATATTATATTTTCTATTGGTGAGTCTGTCTGTCTATCTATCTATCTATCTATCTATCTATCTATCTATCTACTGTACTTATATACCTACCATTACACTAGCTCAGTAGTGGAGCTCTGCAAAAATCAGTGCTGTTTCAGCTTGCTGTCAACGCAGGCTGCATGGCTTCCTATGGAAAAACAAATCTGTCAGCACTTACATGAAAGAAACAATGTGTAGAGTCCTTAACCAGAGACTTTGGTTACAAAAATGTATACAGCAGAAAAATAAAGAATGAGATATGACTGGTGAAGTAAATCACTGAAAAGTGAGTTGTCTTCCACCTGACTAGATGAAAACACCTGAAAATTGCACTGAACTGAAAGAAGAATTAGTAAAGTTGTTAAGACTTATGAGGACAGCAAAGGGAGAAAATACCTGTTAAGTAATAGTGCAAGTGATAATTTGAAATTTATATTGTTACATGAAACACTGTATATGTTGCAACAGATGGCACACCAACTGTATTTGATGTGAATGTAGGGTTAATTACAGTATTTGAAAAAGCATTTGGACACCCATTTTTTGGCATTTCAATATGATGGGCATCAACAAACACCAAAGATGAAAATAATTGAGCAAAGCTTGAAGAAATGAGAAAATTGCAACAAAACCAGTAAACTTCAATATCTCGTTCACTGACCAATCGCAATTTCCAAATATGTTGGAAATAATCAATTTATTCTGATTGGTGAAGCATAACAATATATGGCTGTTTAGCTACTGGTGGGCAGCTTGATTTGTCAGCTATTTTTTGGAGAAGGAGAATTTGCACATGGCCTCCAAAGACCTGAATAATTCACAACTGACTCATGGCAAAGGCTTGTGACCTAATAGTTTTGTTTATTTTGATTTGCATTTGAAACACAGTCTGAATTTCTTGAGGAAATACGGATTTCTGGGTACAGATGTACTTTCCAATACTCAACTGCATTTAAGAATTATGGAGTAATTCAGAACAGTGTTATCATCAAAGAAAAAATTCAAAAGATAGTAGATTCTTTAACTCAGTCTCTTACAATATATTTAATTATTGTTGAAAGCAAATAATCTAACTTGCTACAAATCTAAACACGACTGATTTAAAACATTTCGGAGCTTCTTTCTACCGAACACCTACAAGACATAGATATGTTCAGTTTTAAGTCAAATTCAGTTTGGCAAACAAAATAATCAAATTCAGTAAACAAAAATGAGTGATATGAGAACTTGGTTAGGAATTCTTAAATGTGGAGATACAGCAGTTAATAGGGTCAATGTTGAAAATAGAATTCAGGGCCCAAAACCACTTGACTACTTGCTCAAAGACAATAAGGTGCTGTAATTACATATTTCGTTATTTGTATAGCATCACATCCTGGAGTTCTTTTCACCTATGCAGTATATGAAATTTGACACTTCTACAAGTGGAATGTGTGCTGCATATGCTGCACCAAAACCAAGTCAATACCAAAAGAACAATTGCATTGCTTCCCACAGTAATATGAAATGGAAAAGCATTCTCGCCCAGGGGGGTATTGGTCTCACAACCTCTCTGGATGAGTGCACAGACTGCAAAAGTGAAGCAGTTGCCATTTGTCAGGAACACAACCAGTTGCACCAGTAGCATCTGCAGGTGAACCGGCACTCCTAAGAGACACCCTGAGCCCTGATATGTGGTTCAGAGGTGTACCTATGCCATATATTCTCCTGCCAACTGCTGTCCCTGTTGGTCAGGCTAGGCTGTCCTCCCAGCTGGTTGGTGGTTGGCTCTAGCCCATGCCCAGCTCTCACCCAGCAGTCATAAGGGAGAAAGGTCTTTCATCTGAAGCTATGTTCACTGAAGTCCCCTGAAATGAGTCACCCATCTCAGGAAGGATTTCCAGATCCTACAGTGCAGCAGAGAAAGCCAGGATGCTGTAGAGAACAGACATGGGGAAGTCAACGCCAATTCACCTACACAATACAGCTGAGCACAGTAATTACAGATATGGTGTGCAGCATGCTTGTTTATTTGCTGCTTTATATCACACACTGTGTAACAGCCTGCAGGAATTCATTCTGCCCCTAATTCAGTCTTAATTAAGATTATGCCTTTATCTAGGTAAACAGCCAAAAAAGTTGAGAAAGGTGGGTGGAACAAATAAGTAGTGCAGTACATTAAGCCATTGCCTCAACTAGTATCAGTCAAACTCCCTCGTGCATCTAAAACTTTTGAATGGCAGTGAGAGAAAGCTCTGGGTATAGTGTTGAATCAGTCTGATTCTCAGCTTAATTAAACTAATGCTCATGACAACAGAGCATGGGTAGGCAAAGGTGTCAGTGCATGGACCTCTTGGTGTCTTATGACCAAGTCTTGCTCCAAGCAATTGGCTATTTCTTAAAGATGCTACTACTCATTTTTCAGATCATTCAGAAAATGGATTTACAGAAAAAATCAAGCAGTGAAGAAGAAATCACAGATGCTGAACATACCTGCTGATCTCTTCCTGGTAGGTGACAGTGAATAAATCAGGTAAGGCAGCCCAGATTTGGACTGACAAGCTGGAGCAATGTCTAATGGCACATTCATTCATGGCCCTGAAGTGAATCAAGGCTTTATCTTGGAGGGTGTTTCTGTTCTTAAATGACAAAACATATCCAAATTATATGATTGCTTAGAAAGAAAAAGAGGATAGGTCTTTTATAGCCCCAACTCTCTCACATTAGGAAAAAACAAACAAACAAACAAAAAACCTAGTACCTGTTCAAGCAAGTCTGTTTATATAATTGGTGATGCAGCATAGGCTACTTTGTATCTGAGCAGGTGGTTTGGCTTCCAGGCAAGGAAATAGAGGAAGCCAACACTTGTTTAACTTGGTGGGGCAATGACAAAAAGATACTTCAGAGAGACACTAGATTTTTTTTTTTCTGGAAAAGTGAGTGACTATAAAATATTCTTTTTTATCCTGAAGTCCCTACTTTATTTGGAATGATAGTCTGTAGTTAAAGGTAGAAGAAAGTGTTGTATCATGGAAAGAGCATTGTGCCATGCACGCTGCTCTGCAGCTCTTGGGACAATAGTGTAGTCCCAGTCCTAGCTATGGGACAATGCAGCTGTGCTGTAACTGGTGGCCACCTACACGTGGCTTTGTGACTCTGACTAATGCTGGGGACAGGGGCAGCACTGGCCAGCTCGATAATTCTGACCATGGAAGCCTGTATAAAGCAAGAGATCTTGGAAAATCTCTATCCCCAAGTATTTTGCTTTTCCAGTGGTCTTTATCTTATTTTCTTTCTGTCACTGTTTTCTTTCCAGTAACAGTCAGAGGCACACAACCTGTCATTATGTTTTGAGGCCATTAAAGCATTTTCAGCAGTACTAGGTAAATCTACCTATGATCAGTGATTTTAATGACCAGAAAAATGGTTTCTAGGGAAACGTCTATCGAAAGGAGAAAAGAAAAACATGCAGCTCATTAGAAAGGTTCACAGCATACCTGCAGAAGGTGAGGGTCTCTTGTGCATTTCCCTTACCAACTTCCTCCTTCTGAGGGGAAGAGGAAGCCTTTCCAAAGACTATGCATGGTTTGAGGGTCTAACCCTCAGCTGAGGCATTCTTCGTGATGGATGTTTAAAGAGGTGCCATTCTGAACAAGATCCTCTCTGAAAGTTTTTTTAATACAGGTCTTTTCAACAGTTATGAAATAGAGGGAAAACCAGATAGCACATGCTTCCCATTTACAAAGGATTTGACAGGGGATTCAATAACTTACTTCAGACTTTTTTATTAGTTCCTATTTGGAAGGGCAAGCAACTTTTCAAAGCAATAGGACAATATTTTTCCCTCCTGCTTCCTTCCCAGGTTACTCACCACCCTTTTCCCCAGTCAAATAGCTTTCACTGTGTATCACTGTGTCACCAAGGGAAGGCAACAGGACTCTGTCCAAAACTCTGCTGGCTAAAAGTAAGCAGTGCATTGTCTTCCCTTTGCAATCGATTTTTTTTTGTAGTGGTGATGTAGCCTGTATGTGTGGCAAATATACACCCCCTGTAATACCTCTTCCTGCCCACATGGTACCAACAGCCTTTCTCAGGAGCTTTTACTACCGAGTGGAAACAGTAGCGGAGGATGGACTTGTGCCTGAGAAAGTGGAGTTTACCAAGAAGCTGAGGTCAGTCTCTAGCAATGCCGCTGCTTTTCTGATTATTCTTCACATGTTCCTGTTCAAGCGCTCAGCTCGGCTGAGCAGGACAGGAATTGCAGCAAATCCTGGGCTTCAGCACAAGGCTCTCCCCAGACCTGCCTTACCAGCAATGGAGAGGCAGCCTCCACAGGCAGAAGCGCGATCATGACACCTCCTAGCTTCTGGACTGGAAGATCAAGGAGACCTTCAGCCATGTGAGCAGTCACGCTCCGGGGCAGCCCCTGGATGGGCTGTGGTGCTGCACAGCCAGGCTTGGATAAGGGCAGAGCTTGAACCCACCGAAAACCAGAAGGGCTGCAAGTTTGCTAGAAGGTGGCAGAAATCAGTGACCCACCAAGTCAGTGACCCATAGTGTGCGCCCACCCTGTCCCAGAACGCTGAAAGCCCTGGGACTCTTCAGCCAAGTTTAGATGGCTGAGTTAAGGATTGCTAAGCAATCCCCACTCTATTTAGCTTGAGAGAGATTAAATTATGTTTCTCACTTTA
Organism: Callaeas wilsoni; assembly: GCA_013398955.1. Taxonomy (NCBI): domain Eukaryota; kingdom Metazoa; phylum Chordata; class Aves; order Passeriformes; family Callaeidae; genus Callaeas; species Callaeas wilsoni. Next base: position 99,914 of record VWPU01007034.1, read on the forward strand.
TTTTAATGTATTTAATGTTGATTTCTATATGTGCATGAGTACTTAATTTGGCATAATTATTGAGATGAATTGCAGCTAACATTACAAGAAAATTGTAACTTGTCATAAAACAAGTGGGCCATATTATAACAGAGCTGCTACCACACAGAAATGCTCTGCTAGAATAGCTTAATAACACAAATAAATCCACACATCCCAACATGATACTTCTTTTGGGACTTGATTAATTATTAGGAAGTAAAATGGCTAACAAAGTAGCACATATAAAAATATCTTCTCACAGTAATAAGATTGTAAATTTTAACTCTATTTCATTACAGCAAGTGTAAGCAAGGATTACACACAATGCAATGAACTGAATGAATTAATATGCCTAGGGCTTTTGTTGCTAGAAATACTTTGCTCTGTATTATAATCAGTCATTGTAACTATTCTCAGCTGCAATTCAGGTTTCTTCTCACAGTTTATAAGAGACAGACAAGTGTTTGTGCAAAAGAGGCCTTCCAACAATTTTCATCTTCATAGCCTTTCCTACATGTCTGAGGCCTGACCTTCAGGATCTTTTCAACACATTAGAAAGATAGAGTTGCTGCTCTCACCTCTTTTCCCGTTCTTTTCTGACTGCTGTGACCCAGTCCTTGTTGTCCTCAGCCCCTATGCTCCTCCCAAGTACAGTGTAGCCACCCAGGTACGCACCAGGTCTTCTCATGGAGGTGAGAAACCAAGAATGTTGAAGACAGAGGCAAAGAATGTGTTAAGCATCTCTGCCTTGTTCATGTCCCTGCTTGTGAGGTGACCCTCCTCATCCTGTAATGCTATATTTACACTGCCTATTGCCATTAATATATTTGAAAAAAATCTTTTTATTATCCCCCACAGTTCTGTCCGCCTTCAACTCCAGTTGAGCTTTGGCCGTATGAATTTTCTCCCTACAATGGCAAGCAGCATCTCTGTATTCTTTTCATGTTACCTGACCTTGCTTCCACTGGGCATACACCTTCCTTTCTTCCCTTTTTCCAAGAGAAGATTCGTGTTCAGCCAAGCCAGCCTTTTGCCTCACCTGCTTGACTTTAGATGTTTAGGATTTGCCTGCTCCTGTGCCCTTAAGAGGTTATATCTAAAAAGTGACCAGCACCGATGGACCCCAGCACCTCCAGGAGGCCTTACTTACTAATTCCCTGAGCAGCCTGAAATCAGCTCTCCTCATGTCCACAGCTGAGGGTTTGCTGGCACTTCTCCTCTTATCAACAGAGATTTTAAACTCTATTGCTTCCTGACTCTGAATACAAGTTTTGTCATCAAATGTTCAAAAAATATTTCTCAGCCACCATAAAACATGTGCTTGGCTTAAAAGTCATGAATTTAGAAACAAAGTATCTTTTGAGCTCTTGTATTTTCTTTCAGCTTGAAAAATGTGTGTTTAATTTACTCACAGCTTCAATCTTTTCTACCCAGAAAGGAGGGCTGAAGGTTTACGTTTTTGTTTAAATAAGTGTTTTGCAGAGCAGTCACATTAAGCTATTGAGATACCACATGAAACAGTTTTCTGTTATAGAGTAAATGCTGAAATCCCCACAAAGACAACATACAAATTAATGGAACATGCACGAGTCACGTATTATAACTTCTTTGCTGTGACCAGTACAACTGTAGGCATACTGCTACTTTGGATTTTTTTTCTTTTGTGGGCTGATTTTCACCACTAGTGAGAGGGACAAGCACACTAAAACTGTGCTTTTTGCCAGGACACTTACAAAGTTTCCAACACTTTTACCAGAAAAATGGTTGCATGATACAGAGGAGCCACCCAAATTTACCACCTGAGGCTTTACTGCTGGGTGCAGCTCTCTGTCTACTCTCTGTCTACTACGATTGTGCCTCTGAACTCTGCAGATGGGGCTGCCATGGAGTCATTAGACCTGGACATTTGTCCAAGCTGTGAAGGACGCCAGCACTCTGCTTTGGCACCCTATTGCATGGGCATCTGGTCCTAGTGTTGCTAAATGGCTGATTTCAACAAGCCAGTCATGTGTCTCCACATCACTCATTTATTCCAGGAGTGGAGAAGGATAAAAAAGCATTTTATGACAAAAAAAGTACTATTATGGGAAACACAATCTCCTCATTCAGATGCCTTTGTATTAATGTATGAAAGCCAGCAATGCTATTAAAAAGATATTTTAAATTGGCTACATTTTATTTCCTGCACCTCTGGTATTAGCTTTTTTCTCTATATATCTAGCCAAACTTGCTGGAAATGCCATTTTATGGATGCACCTCCACCTTCCTTCCGTCACTGTTTGATTTTGTACCCAGGGTGAAAAACACACTGAGATCTGTACTTAATTTCACCTTTATGTTGTGGATGCATATACAGGCTTAATGCTGTGTGTATCTGTGTGTATCAATCTTCTAACAGGTTTAATGAAATGGCTGCTTATGCTGACTATCTCTCCCACAGCCGTGCTTTCTATTCCAGCTAGCCTTGGGACACAGCCATGCCCAGTACAGCAGGACTTGCCCCAAAGCGTTTTCAGGCTTAATAGACAAGGCAGGGGGGTAGTAACATGGTCCCTGTAACATAGGCAAAACCGGAGCTTAAACCACACCTCTTACCTCTTAGGCTGGATTTTGAACTACCATACTAAGTAGATCTCTAAAAATATCAATCCATTGTTGACAGGAAGTGTCAACACGTACTGTCATAAAAGATCACCTCCATCAACCCTAGTGGGGATTTGATGCTTCCAAGGCAAACCAAAAGAGACATGAAACAGCAACCCAGCCTAGGCAACTGCACATTGATAGGGATTTCTTCTACATTTAGCCTTTTGGAATCTGAGAATTACTTCATTATGCATTTTACCCTCATGTAATGAGAAAAAAAGGAATCACAGATGACATCAGGATGAATTTGGCTTTTTCTGTATTTCTTTTTTTAATTTAATTTTTTATTTATTTGTATTTTTTTTATTTATACATTTTGGGGCCCACTGGATATTCAGGGTACTCATACTGAAACAACATATGTAGTATATTAAAAGTCTTGCATTGTAAAACAAAGCTTCCAGAGTTCCCATCCAAGCAAATCGTTTCAGTAATACACAAGTATGTGCAAGCCAGGCCTGAATTAACTGAACTAATGATTTTGCTGGACAAAACCAAACCCCAAACCTTTAGCTGGCCTTTTGCCTCTGGCTCTCCACACTACTGTTTTCTCCCTTCCATTACTTTGAGCTGCCTTTCCCTTGCACCACAATACTGGTATGCATGAAAAAGATGAGCTGATTACCCTTCACTGAGTTTTCATTGCTCCAGGTGTCTGTCAGACACGGTCTGGCTGCAGCTGAGCAGGGTAAAGAGGCCCGAGCTTAAGAAAAAAAAACCCAAGAGTCCTTTGAAGCCCTCTGCTCTTAGAAGCAGTTCAACTGAAACAGGATGTCTGGTCTCAGAGCACGCCAGCAGTGCTGATTGCTGTCTGGTTTTCAAAGTTTACTCTAAAACTGTGCTGAGATATACTCAGCCAAAGGCAGGAGAAGACTCTGTCCCCAGTAATGAAGAGCTAAATGGCAGAAAAGTGAGAGAGGTGCTTTCCATAGTGAGGAGAGAATGATGAAAGAAAAGTTCTACCCTGATTTTAAAAGCCCTTCCAACTCCAAATGATTTTTATTCTTGTTAACAAGTGCACGCCTGACCTACAGTTTTATTCCTTTTAATTGACAATAGCTTACTCATGGGTGCAGAAATGCTTATGATAACTTTAGGAAAATCCAGCCTAGGTCCAACCAGACCCATCAGCTTTTGTCTGAAACTGCTATGCAAATTCCATGGTGCTACTGCTGAAGCCAGTAGTCACCTACAGCTGTGTGGCATCAAGCCCAAGGTAAGAAGCTTTGGCAGTGCCTGAGCCTGGCATGGCAGCTCAGTGTAGCCTCAGTACCAGCTGGGCTGAAGCCACATGTCTGTCACCAATCTGTCACCACTCTTCAGTCCTGCTTCCGACAATGGCCTGCAGCCTGGGGTCAGTGCAGAGAGTATGCAGCTCAGCAGGCCCTGGAGTGGTGTTCATGCTGAGCCAAAAAGCATGAGCTGTGTAGGAAAGGATGAGGGACATCACCCAAACTGCCACAGCAGTGGCTCAGTTCTGTTGTATTATCCAGGTTACCTGATTTTTCCCACTCCCACACTTTCCCAGAGAGGTAGCAGAATCTATACCCATGCAGGCTGACGTGCTGCTCTCTGGGATGCTACATTGATTCCTGATTTGCCCCAATCCCCCCACCATTCTTTTTCCTCCTTCTGCTCATTGATTGCTCAAATGAGTCTTTGCTGAAGCCAGGTTTGAAAAGTTAGTGCCAACCTGTTTTTGCTTTGAGCATCAATGAATAATTGTATAATATAATTACTTAAGACTGGCTGGGTGCTATTAGTCACACACAGTAGCATGGTTGTCTGGCACCCTGCAGAACTGGCAATGGTGACTGGAAAAAATAATAAAGACATTTATATTTTTATCAAGGAAAGATCAGCTGAATAACATACTGGTGATATAACACAATGCCTTGACTGTCAGAGAAACTCAGAAAGGTCTAAGTTCTAATGAAAAAGAGTTAAACCACATTAACATTCAGCAGCTGCGATGATACTGAAGCAAGAAAACAAAAGCTGTCTAGACCTTTATGATATGATCCTTTCTCTCCCTCTCTTTTTTCAATATTTCTTCCTTGCTGGTCCCAGATGCTACCTGCAGCAATAGTGTAGTATTCCTGGTTTTACTTCGGTCACTTACAGTGCTGAATTCTTCATCACATTCCAATACCTAATGCAGTATATGGCACACAAAGCACAAAGCTAAGGACTGTTCTGAGCCATGGTATTCTAACTGGAGATATTCAGAGGATTCTGGATCAGGTTTTTTAAAACAATTCTCGTTTGAGGTAAAATTAATTCAAAAAGCGACTCAGAAGCTTGTTGGAGTGGAATGATGTATAGTCTCAGATGAGCTGCAATTACCCTGAGCAGAGTCAAGAGTCAGATTTATGAATCCCTCATCAGAAAGAGTCTCCTGGGTTTTCCAGGTTGAAGGGTCAGGTCTTCAGCTGCTGCTTTCCCCTAACAGGGCACTGCTTGCATCTGGACCCATGTTAGCTGTTGGTTACCTCACCTCTCCCTTCCTAGGGAAGAGAAAGATGGTGACACTGGTGGGTTCCGCTTTATGCCACTGAAGCTTCCTCTTTTTCCCAAAGTGTGTGTGTGTGTGTGTGAGCACGTCTGGCATCTCTGCCCAAGGAGATGCATCCTGCACTGCACTTTCTTCCTAAAGGCCCCAGTCCTGGTATACACCTTAGTATTCAGAGATCCTATGGTTTTGGCAGTGTATGGGCTGGGGCATCACCTGAATCCATTATTCCTCTTGGTAAGGTGGCTGTAAGGCATGTAGTGAGATAAAAGGTCAGGCTGAGGGAATGAAAAGAAGGGAAAGCTGGGAATGGTAACCAACAAGCTTTGTATTTTTATTACATTGCACAGCTGTTCTCTTTGTCTTCCTAATGCTTTTTAAACTGTAAATTCTTTAATAAGCAGGACTTGCTTTCATTCTCTGTGTGTAAAGGGATACAGATCATATCTAAATAGCATGTATGATAGAGGAACATGAAGAGTCTTTAAGAGTATACAGTCTTCCCTGCCTTGAGATTATCCACATTTATGTAAAACAGGATGGTCTCCATTCCTTTTCTTAAGTTGTAGATTTTCCTACACATTTTGTTGCAGCATTCATCTTAGACATCCCTGCATTCGCATATACAAACATTTTGCAGATTACAAAATGACAACTTCTGCCTTTTAAAAATCTCTCATGGGAAATAAAAGTTCCCTATGCTACCTATCAGTGCACAGAGTCTTAGGCCTTGGACCTCAAAAATTAAAATCAATCTTGATATTTAAAATCTGAAAAGTGCATGAGGAAAATCTAAATCAGAACAGATAGGAAGAAAGGGTTAATTGACATGAAGACCAGCACAATCCTGACCATATTGATTGTAGTAAGGTTTTCATTAGCAAACAATTAGCAACACCCACACCAAATAAAATGAAGTTCTAAACAACAGGTAGTAATAACAAAATACGTTCCTTAGCTGAGAGTCATTAGAAGGTAGAGAAAGATTATCCATAAAGAGAGGATTAGTAAAAAGAGAAACCCCCGATGTAGCAAAGGGAGCCCCAGCAGGCCAGCTGCCTAGATTGAGGTAATAATCCCACATTTTCTTCAAAGAAATAATAAACGTAAAAAGAAAGATCAGAACCAATAAAAGAACCCCTTTGCATGATACAGTGTGCTAAGGATAAATGCATGTGCCTTTTAAACAATCATTTCTAACAGGCAAACAAAGAAGAATCAGCAGTAGGGTTCAGTAATATTTAAAGAGACCCAGGAACTGATAATGCCACTTTTATACCTGTGTAACTCCACTGGCTTCTTGATTTATACCAATCTAAGTAGGAGGAGAATCTGGATGTACACAGTACAGTACAGTGTGCTACAGGACAAATTGTTCACTGTTGTTTTTCTGACTGCTGAAGGGCAAACAGAATGAACTAATAGGTCTCTTCAGGGGTTTTTTTACTTTTTTTTTCCTTAGAAATTATTTAGATCCCGGTTATTTTCTTTCCTTAGTATTAATCATTGTTCCATCTGGTTAGTGCAGGGAAGAGCAGAGTGAAAGTTTGCCTAGTTTGAACCCCCCCGGAAGGTTTCCCATCCCTTCTGAGCAGCATTGCTATGGCAACAGGTAATTTGGAGAGAGCGAAGTAGTTCAGGGACCAGAGCCCAGGTACAAGGGACTCTCCTATCGGTAACCAAAGCGCTCGGTCCCACTGGGATGGCTCAGCCAGGTTTTCAGTATAATGAATTAGGCTCCAGCGGTCCGCTCTCCTCTCAGCTTCACGGCACCTGTTCTAGCAAAGCCCAGGGAGCAGCAGAGGTGTCCAGAGCGCGAGCATTTCACCTGGGCACCTCGGATCCCGGGCTTCCCCATGGAAATTCCAGTGAAGATTCATGCTGGGTTCTCACCCCTAGGATCTGCCCTGGCTGACATTTGCCCTGTGCCGCGGGCCGGGCTGTGTCCCGGGCCGGGCTGTGTCCCGGGCCGGGCTGTGGCGGCGCGGACATGGCGGCTCCCGCGCCGCTCTCCGGGCCCGCCGGCTCCTGCTGCGCGCGCCGGCTCCATCAGGTGGCGCCATTGCCGCGGCCCGGCCCGGGCCGGGCGGCCTCAGCTGTGGGCGGGAGAGCCGCCGTGAATCTGCCTTGTCTCGTCCCTCCTCCCGGGACGTTTTGTCCAGGTGTGTCTCAGGACATAAGCCGTGAAGCATAAACCAGCGGCAGGAGCCAAGAAATGGATGAGGGCACCTTTATTTGGGTGTACCTGAAAGGGAGGATTTACAGGGAAAGGTAGTTGAGGTTTGTGTCACGTGGCCTTGACCTGGAAGAGCAGGTTTGTATGTGACATAGGTCACTCGAAAAGGTGCGAAGAGGATTATCTCCAGCCCTGTGATATCTTCCTGATAACCCCCAGCTCTATCTGCTGGTGGTGTCAACTTTCTGTAGCTTCCTCAATCCCACGGTGGTGTCGGCGGCAGCAGCAGCTGCTAAACTGTCCCTGCCTGCTTGCTGCTGCCTTGCTGCTGGAGGTTTCACCCCTCAGCCACTGCCACAGAGCCTGTGTGTGATTCTGCCCAGGTCCAGGGCAGAGCCATCCTGTCGGCTGTGGTGACTCACAGGAGCTGTCAGGAACTGTAGCTACTGCAGCGTCTCATCTGTGGGGAAACAACTTCTGGGCCGAAGGTGGGAAATGAAGAGTCACAAACAAAGCCTCTCAAAGCACTCACCTGCATGCCAGTCCTACACTGCACCCTGTGACTTGTGCTCGTAGCGCTAATTCTGCACATGCATATGGTCAGATTTAGGAAAACATCTGCCAGATTCCTTCAGCTTCTACCACACTGAAATTGCAGGAGACTTGGAGCTTTATGTGCTCTCACAGCTCTAGTTTACAGTGAGGGACTAAATTAACAAAAGGTGCTAGTGAGGAAAAGTCACCTAAATACCCTTAGTCAATCCGTGGCATACAGAACCAGAAAACTATGCTGGAGGAAGGGGCAGTTACTAACAATGAAGTCAAAACAGGTCTGTGTCCTACCGCAGAGCTTTGGCCATGGCCCAAAAGAATGCACTGCACAGCCATCAACCTGCATAGCCCCCCTAAAGAGGAACAGATATTGCTGTGCTAGTGATGCTGTGCTTCAGGACTGTCCTTTCTGCACGCTCAATGAACCACAAACTTGGCATCCCAAGAAGACCCCAGATCTGGGTCAGCCTGAGATGCTCACCAAAATCTGCTCCAGGTGAAGTCTCTTTTTACATCCCCATTCAAATGCATGGGAGGAGAGGGCATGAGCAACTCCACCCTCGACAAAAGCTTATGCACAAGGCAAAATCTCCTGGAGATTTCCTCCCACTCTGCTCCCTCCTATGGTTCCTCCTGGAGGAGGGGGACGAGGCCCATTATTTATTTAACATCAGATTGCTCAAAAAGAGGTTTGAGCTGACTGTATAAAGAAAAGTAGGTTTCATTACCTATAGTGCTTCACATTTCAGAGGAGCTTGTATTGTTACACAGTTTGAATTGTCTGACAATATAATTATTATTATTAGTCCATAATGTACACTAACAGGTCTGGCGGTGAAAGGCTGTATATTAATGCACAGTAACTATGTTTCTCTGGAGGGGGTTAAACAAAACTGTAACTAGGGTCAAAGCTATGCCTTTGCCTCCATCTGCTAGAAACCAGGCATAGTTGCTTAAATTTTAATTACAAATTAATAAAACAAAAATATGGCACATTTTGCACTGGAGGGCTAAATGCTAATTTTGCAGCTAACCATGAAATATCTAATATTAGAAGGCTCTAATGTTAAAGGTTACTGTAGTTTGCCTTTGAAAATATACCTGATAAGATCCTTGAATTGGAACTGAACTAATAATCAAAAAAGAATGGCATAGCCCAGTGAACTAATTTTTACACCTTCTCTCTTTCTGCAGGTTCAGATAATTTCCTGGCAAGGGCTGTTAAACCAATATTTTTTTTGGTAAAGACTGACAAGTTTCTGGAGCTCTTCTATAGCCACAGTAGTTTCTGGGAAGAAGAGATAAGCCCTTTCCTATTTGCCAAACAAGGATGGCAAACAAAGCAGCATTCTACAGGAAGCAAAAGGCTTTTTGAAAAATGTGGTTTATTGGCTTGGCTCAAGGTAGTTGCCTGCTAGACTGAACAAGCAAATACATTTTATTCATATTTCTCTATAACCCATGTTTCAGTACAAAGCATGGGCATTAAGGTGCAGGTACAGAACTGGTTTCAGGGTGACTGGTCTGTTTTTTTCACAGTAAAACATCTGTGTGGTTAATAGTGCTGGAGATACAGCATGATAATAAATGCCCTGAAGGTATTCTTCCTACCTAGCCTCCAGTCAGGGAAGCAGTTTACAGAATGTTTAACTCTTGGGATACAAAACAACTGGTGGCTGTGACTGCAATGCACCATCCCTTCTGGGTCTCAAAAGCATATAAAACATCATGATTCCTGGAAAGAAGTTGTACCCTTCAACAAACTAGTGAAACGCAGCGAGAAATGTGCAGGAGGAGGAAGATGGTGGCTAGAATACAGGAGCTCAAGAGATGGTGAGTCAGATAGAGTCTTGAAGGATCTCTCTCAAAATACTAGTGAAACTTCACTTTTGGCAACACACTTATGGTTAGGCCAATTCAGATCTTAATTCCTCCCAGTCTGTTCAACATCCTGCTACAAATAATCTTTCGCTTCCCAACATTTTTCAGGTGCACACACACAACCCAGTTCCTCTGCTCTGGCAGAGTTGGAACTCATGCTGCTTTGCACTGTGCCAAACATCTGAGGCAGCCATGACATTCTTTGCCATTTGAGACCACCTTGTGCCCTCACTGCTCAACAAATTTTGCTGTAAAAAACTAGTAGGTTTAGTAGTAGTAGAACCTTAGCTCTGCAAAGGCCAGAGGGAAAATGTATGCAGTAGTGATGTTGCTCCATCACCCTAGTTATCTTGAAGAAATCTTCCTTTCTGACAGGCTCTCACATGAGCACTGACAACCTCAAATCACAGTTTTGCTGATGCCAAGCCATTTTGAGGAGATATAGGACTTCTGCTGTGGCTGTCAGCACCTTGTCTTTGCTGGGATGTGAGAACACTTCTCACAAAGTCCTACCTTCCCAGTCCAGCTGTTACATTTGAGATGATGGAAGGAGAATTGCTGGCAAGAACCCATAAGAGAAGAAGGGAAAGGGGCACTGGGCTGATGAGTTACTTCAGGAAAGGAAGTGATCAGTGAAGAGGGGAAGGTAAAAACAACCAGCCAGCACTTCCTTCACATACTACCAAGGGACAGAGTTAGTGTCCTGCCAGCTGTGCAAAGAAAGCAAGCCAATCTGGAATCAGACCAAAACTGCATAAAGAGAGAAGGGTAAGGCAGAGAGCTAGTGCTCATGCAAACCTGTTCCTATGCTTGCATTCTCTATGTGGCTACAGGAAAATAGTTTTTCTTTGTGTTCCTGCCTGTTTCCAAGGGAGGTAGCATTTGAGAATAAATATTTAATGTCAGCCAAGAGTTTGAGTTCCACAAAGGCAGTTAAGTGTTTATTCCTCAGCCTGGGTCCTTGCTTTCTTGGAGCAGAGTAGGTACAGAGCCTGTCCTGGAGATCAGCCAAGCCAGGCATTACCACCCTTTTTGTAGCATACTTCCCTATGGAAAAATTTCAAGCTCTCATTGCTGTTTGCTGTGGCATGTGAACAAAGGGCCCGTCTGCTGTCCTGAGGGACTTAGTGGGTTTGGTGACTGATTTGCCACTTTGTAACAGGAGCTTCCCGAAAGAAATCCAAGCACAGCGATCTATCTCTCCATGTTCTGTCATTTAACCTGGATATACGGCTTTTAACAGTGTTGCCAGTTGCCTTGAGGCCTTATTTTGTGAAGCTCTGTTTAAACATGTACGAGGTTTTGTCACCGCCAGGCGAAGCTCTGTAACTAACCTGAAATAGGTAATGACAGAACATACCATCCACCAAGGGTAAAAAACTGTTCTCTTTGGATTTTTCTTGTGTTTTAACCTCTCTCAAACTGTCTGTTTGAACTTCCAGTCCGTTCTGTTCTCTTTGGATTTTTCTTGTGTTTTAACCTCTCTCAAACTGTCTGTTTGAACTTCCAGTCCGTTCTGTTCTCTTTGGATTTTTCTTGTGTTTTAACCTCTCTCAAACTGTCTATTTGAACTTCCAGTCCATTCCTCTCTATACTAGAGAATCCATATATCTATACTATATAGATTCCACCAGTACCTACTACCTTATGAATTGGTCAGAAGCATAGTCAGTGTAAAATGTGTGCATATAGGATAGTGATTACTGGGGACAGCTGAGCATTGTTAATGTTGCAAAAGGATAGGCAGGATCAAAAGGCTTCTCCTGTTCTGACCAACCAGCCTGAGTTCCTATAGGGGGCAACTTCAGGAGCATAACAGAGGTCATGACCTGTGATGAACCTGCAAATCTTGCAGATTGCATCCCTTACTGCACCTCTTCTGGAGAAGGGGATGTGTCTTTTTGAAAACTGGGTAATAGCTACTTAGCAGGAGATATAAGGAAGGGAGGATGCTACAACATGCAAAGGGAGTCCTAGGACTGAGATTTGGTCCCTCAGGAGTATGCAGAAGCTTCTGTACATTCGTGGGAAATGTGGTCTTTCCCTGACCAATTCTTTAGAACTCTACTTTTGGTAAGGGCAGGTAGAGGTGTGTGCAATTCACTTAACTACTGCCTTACTCTCCTTGGAAGCATTGAGCAAGCTTTATTTGTAATGAGTTCACTCCTGCAACAACAGCAACAGAAAAAAAAGAGATCTATCTTAACAAATGACAAAAAGACCTTAAATATAGAGTACTTTCCTAATTGTATGGTAGCATAAACCTAACTCTCTCTGATAGATATGCCTAGAAGTCTTTGGAGTAATAGATTACCTTTATTAAATGTGGGGTCTGATCTGGAGACTCTTTCCACTGATACAATGGAGAGGATGGTTCTAGTTACCAGTACGAAAAAATAAAAGGAAAGCAGAGGGGCTATTCTTATACTAGGCTCTATTTTTACATTCTTGATTTGCTTGAGCCACAGTGCAAGACAACTGACTAGGAAAATATTTTTAAAACAGAACTAATTACAGTGAGTTCAGTTTCATGCTTTGTAAGACCAGGTGGAGAATTCTACTGTGGTCCATTGTTTTGGTCAAAGAATGCACCCAGAAATTTTTCAGTAAGATTGTGGCTGCCAGTAAAGCCAGCAGCATGAACAGCAGCTGTGTCTCAGGTTAGGTACCTAGGGCTCAAGACTACAAGAAAGCCAGATGCAACATGATAGACTCTTCAAATGATTCCCTTTGGGCCACATATCCTCTCCTTGCCCCAAAAAAGGAAATCATGGTGGTTTGGAAGCACAGATGCAATCAGGACATCTCTTGAAACTGTGACTCTTCATAGGTTTCCCACTTAGTGAGTATTGCATCTCCATATTCCCCTAGAATCCAGCACCAGGTACTGATAAGTAACCATGTAGGCTTTTGCATGGGTTTGAATTTATTGCACTCAGTGGTGTTAGTACCTTTTAAAACTTACTCTTAAAACATTGTTAGAATCACAAAGAACTTTGATGTATTTTTAAAAGAGCTTTTTGATTTAATTTGAAAGTTATTTGAAGTGATAACTGGAAGTATTAACAGTCCTGTGAACTGGATTTAAGCTGCATTTAAATTAATTTGCATAGTAGACAATATTTTCCAAGTTTTCTGTAGTAGAATATAAATTCTCTTGACCTGTGCAACTTTTAAATGCAAAGGATAAAATTCTCTAGCATGCTTCTGGGAGGCAGACAGTCCTTCTCATGAAAGCTATGAGATTTTGAAACTATTCTAGGAAGACAATGTTGAAAATCCTTTTATGGTGAAGTTCATTCAGCATATTGCAAGAAGGAGCATGACACAGTTGACTATAAAACAGGGAACAGAACACTTACTTCCCAAACCTGTCATTTCCAATAAAATACACTATTTCTTGATAATTTTTTCCCATCTCTTGTGAGAAGGATTATCTGCTCCTTTAGAAGATGAAGGACAGATAAAGCCCAGGCAAAAAAGTTCATTCAAGTAAGCTAACTCCACTGGGGCAATGTCCAGCTCTGTATTTGCAATTTGTGCTCCAGCCAGTAACAAAACATAGACATCCAACAAAGGCAGTCCTGTCTACCAGCCACTGAGCACTGCCACAAGTCTTATTCTCTCCAGTGATAATGCACAAGAGATGGTGGCAAATACTTTTTAAGGGGTGTGGCTCCAGATAGCTCTTCCTGAGGGAGGGTGTATGGTTCCTTGCGGAGCTGGAGGCATTGGCAACACTCCTAGTTGATGGGAAAGCCCACCACACCACAGTCACACTGCACCCTCAGCCAGACACGGGATGCCTGGCAATGACCTTCGACATTTTGCAGAAGTATGTGGGAGTTCTGGAGCTGTGTTGTTTTGGCACACACAGTTCTAACAGACTCAGGCGGAAAGGGACAGAAGTAAAAGGTGCCTGGACAGACTACTACAGGTCCTTGGCTATTCAGTTTGCAAGTGTTGAGTCACCCACTAAGCTTACAGTTACGGACGCTGGCTGTGGGGAATTATTGCTTCAATTCACTTGCAGGTGGCAAAAGAGGGACAGAGTTCTGAAATAACTGCAGGCTTTCAGTGAGCTGCAGTGGGGCCACTAAAGGCACACAGGAACCCATTATCTGCTTCCCTCTGGACTATGCCAGCAGGAAAGAATTTCACTCATATGTTGTACAGGTGCTGGCAGAGGGTTGAGAGAAGTCTTAGGACACTTATCCATCAGCAGCTTCCAATAATAATATGTGGTTTCACCAAATAATACCTGAGATGCACCTACTTTGCATACTGGTAGTCTTCCACCATCTGACTCTTTGGGGCATGATGATCAGCTTGAATTGCAGACATCTGGCTGAAGGTTTTATGATGCACTCAGCAGGTGTGTGGTGATGGCAGATTATCGTTTGACAATTCTGTCCAATCTATAAGACAAAAAGGAGAAAGTGTTAGCGATATGCTTTCTTCTAGACCAGGGCCAGCAGGCTGTGAGTGCACCTCCAGATATTAAACTATGGCCAGAAGAACTGGAGAAACAAGGCTGCTCCCACAAGACTGGGCTACAAGGAGGAGGTGCCTCAACATAAGTACCACTTTATGCCCTGTGTAAATTAATTTAGGAGCTTTTTGAAAAGTGGGGTGAGGGACAGAGGTTCTTAATACTAAGGATAGTCACCTTATTCCCAGATGCTAGAATTGAATGTGAGCCAGAAATAAAACAATTTCTCTAAGAGACTATCTCTCACACACAGAGGCATTAGTCAAGGCATAGCCCAGCTGCCAGAAAATAAAGCACAGGCAAATGGGCAAGAGCAAATGCATTACCTAAATCATCTGAGACCTGAGACAGTAGAGTGCCACGGCTGTCAGTAGGGTCACCCTTTTCTCTTGCTGGCAGGGGAGCTGTGGGTCCTGGGAACCTCTCGTCTCACATCATCTGAGACAGGGCAGCGCAGCCTCTACCGTGAGTTTCTGGCTGGCTGTCACAGCAAGGCAGAATCGTGGTGGTGTGGTCAGGACTAGGCTTGAATCCTATTTAGCTGTCCCAAGAGATGTTTTGTTTTGGCTATCAGAGAGGAAAAGAGGCAAAAGCAGAAGGAGCTTATTCTCTGCTCCTGTGTTTTTGTGTTCCAGTTCTCCCCACCTTCAGATCCATGCTGCTTTGGCTCAGTTTTTCAGCTTTTGTTTGCATTTTGTCCAATCCATTCTGGCATGTTGTCTTGGCTCCTTCTTCTGTTGCAAAGATGTAGTACTATTAGCAACTCCTTGAATAAGTTAATTTTGCTTTCAATTTAGTGGCTGTGGAAAGAAGTAAGACACTTATAATTTGGCTGGGAGAACCCAGGTGGCACAACACTCTGGGTCACAGAAAGGCAAATCCTGCCCCTCTTACCTCATAGTGCATTATGCTTTGTCTTGGCATCCTCTCCCCTTGTGGCTCCAGACATGAATGATACACCTGTTCATTATGTTATTTATTGTGCAGTGTCATTAATAATAGTACATTACTGCTTGCAAACTTTACATATTTTTCCTGTGTGAACTCCGGAAAGGCAGTCAGGCAAAAGAAAGGGGTAGATTACAGAATGGAGGCACAGCTTCCTTCACCTGAAATTGAAACTACATAGACAGCAAAAAAATTCTTCCTTTCTCCTTTCACTATATTTTCAGTACTAGAGTAGAGATGGGGCATTCATAGTCAAACACACATGGCAAGTGACATCATATGTGATACTGAAACATACTGTTTGCTGCTAATAAGTGTGTCTAATACAGGTTGAAGCTGCTGGGTGCACTAGCCAGATTCTGAGCATGCTATGCAAAAGAAGTGATTAAGCCTTTTATGGATTAAATGAGCTAACACAATAGAGGCCACCTGCCCAAGTGTTTGCCATATGAAACACCAGTGCAAAAATTATCTTAGAGGAAAGAAGGGAAGGCTTTCCCAGGAATTTGACTACAAACACAGGACTCAAGAGTGATTTCAGAGGCAGAAGGCAGTGAGAACACATGGGCTGAATGCAAGCTAAAAGAAAGTGAACTCTGTTTGGATAAACAACTAGATGGGGTGTATGAAGTGGAACCATGCAGAATAAAATAGCCTGGTTTTTCTTTTTCCCATTTTATTGCAGAAAGGGGTCTTTAAGTGCATTGTAAGTAAACTGGAATTAACCAAAGAAATACTTAGTCCATTATTTTCATTGTCTGCTTCTAAATGAGCCAAGCTGTATTTTCCTGTGCTTTCAACTCATGGCTTGAATCATGCAGGTGATTTCTAAGGGAAATCCAGAAGTCCAGGAGAAAAATCCACTGAATCAGGATGTAACTGAGTTGAAGAAATTCTTATGTAAGGTGATAGCAATACTTGCAAAACTCAAATATTGACTAATGTATTTGAAATTGAAACTGAACTTTGCAAAGGCAATGAAAATAGCAGCCTGGAGCACCCTGAGAAGTCCTAAAGAATGACTTTTCATAGAAAAGAATAGCTTTGATGCAAAGACTTTGTTGGGTATGAGAAGTCAGAGCAGATTGCTCTCCCAGACTCAGATGTCAGAGTGGATTGGCAATTGGACAATTTCTTGAGGAATTTTATGCTAGGCAATCTTTGGTGAGCCTGGAGTTTCTTAATGATGGTGATCTTCAGCAGGATTTATGGAATGACAAATAAGCACCAGAAAGAAATTAAAAGGATGACAAAGGAGAAAGAATCGGGAAGTGAATGACTAGAGAATGTGGATTAAATGGGGCTTTGTCATATGTTCCTAGCCTTTTTTTAAACCACGGAAAGCAAGAGGAGAAAGGTCAGATAATCCTAACTCACAGGATACAAAAAACCCCTCATTTCCTCTGAAGGAAAAATCCAAAGCTCATTTCTCTGAAACAATAAGACTCATTTGTCCCATGTGAATGGCTGGGAAAGTAGGGGAGAGAAGGGCATTTCCCATGTCCAACTGAAATGTTCCAGCCCTGCTGACGCTGCAGAATTTACCCAAAGAGGAATTAGCTACAACTAACACAGCCCCCTCACTGGCACTTTGGAAGCAGCCATCCATCAGAGTGGGCTGAAATATAACTAAGAATTAATAAAAACATGACAGACACCTCCAAATATCAACAAAGGATTTTAGGATTAATTAGCAAAGGACATGTCTGTTCACCTTGACCTATGATTTGCAGGATTAGATCAAGAAAAGTATGTGAAAGACCTTCTCATAAATTTGGAGTCTGGATTTTTTGCTGCAGCAGTATAGTACTGGAAAGGAAAACTCATGGGAGGAAGCCTGAAGCTGGTGTTCATCCACCTTGTGAGTATAGATGGCTGTCTAATAAGTGAATGGAAAGGAGGAGTGGACACTTATCCTGGTTCATCTACTTTGTGAATGACTGGCAACAAAATACTGTTTTGCAATATGAAACAACAAAATTAAATTTTCAGCAATACAAGCGTTATTGGCAAACTGCCCCCCCTTTTGCAGGTCTTTTAAGGGAATGATGGGAGAGCATGGGGAAGGGTCTCTTAGACAGCATTCAGGTGACTACTGCAAAATAATAACCTGTGGCTTCATTTTCAGTTGGTTGTGCAAGATCACCCGAGCCCTCAGCCTCACCCACAAGCCAATTTGTTGCAACAACCACCATTTGTGAGGAAAGGTTTTGAGATGAGTGGGTGGAAATCAAGGTAGCAGGAACATTTGTGCTTTTGTTGTTCTGTCAGATACCACCCACAACCCACTGTTGGAGCACAAACCACCACCACCACCACAATCCACTGTGCCAGCTTTTGAAAATATTCTGCTAATTGACCTTAGGCAGTTTGAAAAAACAGTAGGTTTTGTATATAAGTTAAGGTATGTTTCTGGGTTTTGTTAACAGAATACATAATATGAAAAACTGGGTTCAAGTTAAGGCAATTCTGTGTCTCTACGTTTTTGTAGACATCTTTGAGAGAAGTGTTTTGTCCTGAACACCATTCATGGTAGCAATTGTGTGTGTATTCATACAGCTGTTAGAAACTAACCCAGAAAATATCAACGCACCAGAAATAGTGATGGAAGATGCCAATGAGTTAATAGTCAGGGACATAGCTCCTGGACAAGCGTGACCACAAGTAAATCTCAGATTTGTTGTTTTATTCTATACCTTCTGCGATGGTGATTTGCCCTGCACAGCAGAACAGATCTTGGCCTTTCTTTTTCACTTACTAGAGGATTTGCAGAGCAGGAAAAGAAGATTACAATTCCTCTCAGCAGAAAGTAATCCTTTTAAGTTAGGTATGTCAGCATTCATTGAGAAGTGTGGGAAAGTGCATGCTACTTAAAATGCTTGACAGGTCTCAGAGAAGCGTGGTGGCAGGAAGATGGGAGCAAAGCCCCCAGTTGTGATTACAATGGCCCCCAAATTAGAGACTGTTAGAGGGAGCAGTGAAAGCAGAGTTCAGGAGCAAGGATTGATTTTAATGTTTATCCAGCTTGGTAAATTCACAGCAGTAAAGTCCCAAATTATAACCTAGAGTGGTATTTGTTAATTTGAAACTCATGACAAACAAATTTTCTGTTTACATGGCCACTTTAGAGAGGTGGTGGTGCTGTCCTGTAATTTTACTGTGCATCATGTTGTTACTGAGTATCCCATAAACTGATGGATCTGCTATACCTGATACATATTTTGAGGAGCTCATAACTCCTTCAGTACACATTTGTTCTGTTTGGAAATTATAGTCTGATTATAATAGTCAGACTGAGCCCAAGACAGAGCTCATTGTTACGAGTTTCATTGTAGAGTTTTGAGTCCGAAGAGTTGGACTGAGACATTATCAGCAATGCTCTCATGAGATGATGACCAAGGTCAGAAACTCTTCTGGATCCAGTCATGCCAAAATAATTCAGGCTTAATATAAACGGCTGAAGTTGAAGAGTACCCGGAATTCAGCTAAACCTCATCAAGCAGGTGCTGAGATCCTACTGACAAGGCGATAACACAAAAACTGTTTGGGGGTTAGAAAAAAGAACTTTGAAATAATATGACAAGAGGTAAAGAAAATGGGCAGGATTTCAGTGATGGAAAATCCACACTGAGAAGTATTTAAGTTACAGCCACAGAAAAATTAAACTAATTTTAGTTTAATTAACTAATTAAATAAAAAAAATTAGTTTAATTAACTAACTAAATTTAATAAGAACCCTCACACTTCTAATAGAACAACATGAAGAGCAATAACTGACAAGAAGGGCTTGAAATGCTGAGAAGGAGAATTATTATGAAAGTACAAAATGAAGTGGAAAGTTAGGGGAAAAAAAAGAGAAACAAAGCCAAAGCAATAAATTGCATAAAATAGCTGAAGATATCAGAGAGTTCATAATGTATTTGTAACAGCATAATAGCTGCACATCTCTATTGTAAGATAGTTCAATTTTATTCACTCTAATTTAGCACAGGACAATCAACACAGTCATTTCAAATCTGTTGTTCACAATCCAAGACAGCATCTTGACAGCTTTTAACAAACGAAGTGCTTCATAACGTAGACTGCTGGGGACAAGAGAAAGAACCAAGCCCAGGGTCAGCAGTGGAATACATAACATACAAGTCTTTCAGGAATGTATTGCACAAGAGATCTTTATTCTTTTGTAATTTAAGAAGTCTGCATTTCAATTTTGCTGATATTATACATAATTCCCACATTTTGTCTTCTACTGAATTCCCTCTTCTCCACCTCATGCCCAAAGCTTCTTATTTCTGCACCCTGAGTGACAACCGCAGGTGCCTCAATAATGGATATTGCAATGCAAACCAGTGTTTAAATGGCCTGCTTTGGCTAAACACTTCTTTGTTTGCATGTAACTACTTCCCTCACATTCTCTCCTAACAAATACCTTCCATACGTTTGGAATATAAAGGCTTGGAAGTACTTAAATGGGTAGTCTGCCATGTGTTACACTGAGGATCAGATGCCATGGTACATGGAGAGGCTCTTCCATGTTTTAGGGTGGCTGTGTAGAGAGAGGGGAAAAACTCATCCCATCTGTCCTTCACTTTCCAAAAAGATGTTACTTTTCTCTAACTTTTATTTTAAGTCAATATTTACAGTGGAGTGTTTAAAATATCTAGTCAGACCTGGGAACTCATCATAGTAGGCAGACTGCACAGCGCATTTCAAAGTGCTCCTCTAAATGAAAAAATACATAAAGCTTTTAAGTCTATGTCATCCAGAAGGTACTGAATAGTAAAAAAATTTCTGAATTTATTTTTAGCATAGTAATTCACAATTGTGTTTGGAGATAAGCTACAGTGTAACACATTTGCTTCCTCTGATTTGCTTTTATCAATTCAAAAACTATAAAGGTTGTTATTATGGGCTTATTTCAGCCACATTACATGGGCACATGCATTTCTTGCTGTTCTACTGCAACTATCCAGACTAGAGGGCTTGTGGAAGACAGCAGACAGAAATCTGGGTGTGCAACATATCCTTAGACCTTATCCTGAGATCCCCCAGTTCAGACATAGCCATCAGTTCTCCTATTTTCTCAAATCCCCTATAGAGAATGGCAAAGACACACTTTTAGTTTATGGTACCGCAAACACTGAGGTACTTCACTGCTGATCCCAAGAGAGCTCTTTCCCTCCGAGCCACCTGCAAAGGCGATCATTTTGAGGTGGATGATGAACAACTGGCAACAGCCCCATCAGAGGAGGTGTGACGGTGCCATGCTGGCAAGCTAGAGAGCACTTCTCAGGGAGCCCTTCAAGGGAGAAATACTCAGATGCAAGGATGGGAAAAGGGAAGAGAACTTTATAAAATGTGCCCTAATCAGGGGAGTTAACATAATTGCAACCGTATTGGAAAGTGTACCCTTCTATTACCGAAGCTGCATCAGGAAAACATCACAGCAACAGTTTTCTGCTGGACCTGCTTCACCTTACATTGGACAAGGGAAGATTCACAGTGCCAATGGGACGGGGGAAGCTGAGTACGGACCTCCACCCCACCCAATCAGACATCTTTGGGAGCACTTCTCTGCTCATAGGGTAGCTTTTTTCACTGAATTACAGGGTAATCATAACAGAAAGTACCTAATCTAGTAACAATCACCTTGATTAAAAAGGGACACATGAAATGTTGTAAAGTTTTTAATAAAAATTAAACCTCTTAATTGAGGAATACAGGTTATTCAGAGGAAACTAGAAAAAATAGTTTGCCTGGTTGTGTGTTCATCTTTCTTCCTACTAGCTGCACAGTGGAAAATATGATGAAATAGGAACTTGCATGGAGGAAAAGTGCTTTAAAATTTGATATATTCCCTTTTTTCCCAATTAAATTTCTCTGATTAGATTTACTTTCCACTATTTGTGATATTTTGAAATTTGAACTGTTGACTTGCTATTTCAAGGAATCAGCTCTGCTTCCCATCCCTTTCACCTTTAGATTTCACTTTCACAATGAAGTTAAAGGCTGTTGACTTGGGAAGCTGGGGAATGTATTTAAAGTTTACCTGAACTTGGCACTAGTGAGGTCACACCCCGAGTCCTGTCTTCAGTTTTGGGCTCTTCACTACAAGAAAGACACTGAGGTGATGGAGAGTGTCCAGAGAAGGGCAACTGAGCTGGTGAAGGGCGTGGTGAAGGACCTGGAGCACAAGCCTGATGAGGAGCAGCTGAGGGAGCTGGTGTTGTTTAGCCTGGAGGAAAGATGGCTCAGGGGACACCTTATTACTCTCTACAACTGCCTGAAAGGAGGGTATAATGAGATAGGGGCTGGTCTCTTCTCCCAAGGAACAATCAATAAGACAAGGGGAAATGACCTGAGATTCTGCCAGGGAAGGTTTCTTCAATTAAAGCATGGTCAGGTATTGGAACAGGCTACCCAGGGAAGCTATGAGTGGCCATCCCTCAAAATACTCAGAAATCATATGGATGTGGCACTTGGGGACATGGCTTAATGGTGAACATGCAGTGCTGAATTAATGGTTGGACTTAACGGTTTTATGATTCAAAAGTGACATCATCTGCATCCCCCCCACCCCCCCCGGTTTTTTTTTCCAGAGGTTTTCAAGAGGCTTACACTTCTCGCCTGTATTGCGTTAATAAACATTTTAAGTTATTTGGAGGATGAAAGCCCATTCCCTTAAGGCAAAGCCTGCTCCTCTCGGACGAGCGGCTGCCTCCCAGCGAGAAGTGTGCAGGAAAGAACGGGCGATGCTGGGTCCCCAGGGGATGCGCACTAGCATCCGGACAGGAGCGGCCCATCCCCAGGCAGGCCACACGGGGTGCCCCGTCCCCCCACCCGCTTTCCCGCCGCTGCCGGGCGGCTCCACCCCGCCACCGCCCCGCGCCCCTCCTCTCTGCTCCTTCCTCCTCCTCCTCCCGCGGCGG